>OY744613.1:29626894-29764394 GCA_963556255.1 Allolobophora icterica
TAAAATCATGAAAATTGTACCGTCATGTTTTAATGTAACTTACTGCGATTTTTCAGTGAGCTCGATGAATAAACACGAATATATATATATATAATTATATATGTATGTATATGTATATATATATATGCGTTTGCTACTATAGAGAGCGAACGAGTGCTTGTACAACAGCGTTATAGATGCTCCTTGCTGCTATCTGTGGAAGGTTTCGGCTAATACGAATACTGTCTTAAATTGCTTCGGACATGTTTTCTGACATGACATAAATCGCGATACATTGACGTCGAGGATCCTTTCAGGATCCGATGTCATCGGAGGCATGCACATTTGCATAAATTGGGGTGGGGGAGCATTAAATGGAAATTTCTCTTGGAACTTGGAAACGTTTACGCATGAAATGAATCATCACTGACTCAATCTCTCATCCTCTTTTTCCGTTTCCCCTCTGTCTCTGTCTGCCTCTGTCTGTCTCTCTGTCTCTGTTTCTCTCTGTCTGTCTCTCTGTCTCTGTTTCTCTCTGTCTGTGTCTGTCTATCTGTCTGTCTGTCTGTCTGTCTGTCTGTCTGGCTCTCTCTCTCTCTCTCTCTCTCTCTCTCTCTCTCTCTCTCTCTCTCTCTCTCTCTCTCTCTCCCTCCCTCCCTCCCTCCCTCCCTCCCTCCCTCCCTCTCTCTCTCTCTCTGCCAACCTCCGGAATATCTTTTGCTTTCGTCTACCAACTCAGGAAGACGATCAAATCGACAAAGGCGTGTTTAATCCGCGTCGTGTGAAGGCTCAACTTGGAGACTTCTCAAGCTCCGTTAATTAAGAGAATGTGAAGGGAATCGGTCGTCGCTTCAAGCCAGACGACTGTCGGTAAACATAATTCTTAACACATCCAGTCGAGTTCCAAACGCTGTCATAGAGACTTCATTATTCGTCAGGGAGTCGGTTGTCGGAAAACCAGGAATTCTGATCAGCCATCTGGATATCCGGCAGCCTAATATACTGCGCTTGCTCAATGTAAGTTGTATATGAATCAAAGTTTCCTCTCAGCTGTTACCCAACGTTTCTGGTTCCAGGCATTTGAACAGCATCCATCTAATAGGGAAATGTAAGTGCCTTAAAACCTAATTGTAAAGTTCGGTACCGCTGTCGGCCGTCAAGAAAACAGAGTCTTGCGCTGCAGTGTTCACATGTAATAATGTAGAGGACTCGGAGATTCCTGGTTTTGCCAGTAAAGAGCCTTAGGAAAGAAATTAGAGCTTTTGCTATATAGGCCTACTTGCGTATTGCATACTACACCCTAAAAGTCAAATCAAATCAAATAAATTTAAAAAAAACTTTTTATTAGAATACACACAATACACACACAATCGATGTTAATAATCAAGATAAGATCCATCCAACAAAGTCATATCATCATCAATCATTTGAGAAAAGGTAAACTGAATGGAAAATACTATAACAGGTGTATTTCTAATGGGATGCCACTAAGGGCAAGGCCCGCTAAACCGTGGCACCCCAATGGATCACTGGTCGAGCAGATTGTTGGTCACGACTCGACAGTGTGATTAAGTCTTAGACTTTGTGCTGCTCGGCTAGAGTTTTGAGACATTAGGGCATAATTATACGACGCTACGGCTGACAGTTGTTGCTGTCCCAAAGTACCTGCCTAGGTTCCCTAGGGAATCGAATCGCTGCTTCCACCGTCAGAGATGGAAGAGGCGAGACAGACGTAGATTACACTCTACAGTTCGTCTGCGTCAGTTTCAAAATGGCGGACGACCATTTTGGCTGGTGGCTCGTAATTGAAAAAGGCTCGCCCATAAACTGCGCACAGTCCGAGGGAAGAACATTCGCAACGCCGGCTCTGGTTTAAAGGACTTTGCACTGAACACTAGTAGAGTATAGTCTATACAAGCCAAATACTTTCCGAGGCCACTCATCTGGAAAAGAGTCACGCGTCGGCCATATACACCTCCGGTGGGCGCGGACCAGCAGAACCATTAGCGAATAATTGATGTCATGAGAGCGCTAATCATCCCTGTCTGTTTTAGGCGCAGTAAGGCAGAGGTCGCGAGATATGTCACGGGTTGTAGCTTTGGTCTGATTTTCATCAGTTATTTAGGCTTTCGACACCCGATTCATCACCAACATTTAGTGGGTAATGAGTCCTCACCGAAGAGAGAAAAATGATTTGCCTTCGGTGGACAGTTTAAAAATCGAACACGAAGTGGATTTCGGTTTAACGACAGTGATGGGGAGTATTTTAAAAACTAGAATTTACTAGTATTTAAATACTTGTAGCCTATTTAAATTACTAATTTAAATACCACTTAAGTATTTCTTATTGTATATTAAATACTAGTATTTAAAATACTAATTTAAACACTACTTAAGTATTTTGTACTTGTAATTAAAATAGGCCTACAATGCAATGGAAGTATTTATACTTTTACTTAAAATACTTATTTTGAGTATTTGTATTTTAACATATAATGATAATTTACATTTGAAAAATACTTTATCTTAAAGTAACAGCAAAGCAATAGCCTATTGTAGGCAATAAGCCTACCTCAGGCCTAATGATCATTGGACCGTTTAGTCGAAAATTATTGGGCTGAACTGTAAACCGGCTAATTAATAGAGTCGACAGCATGACGGCGACAGATTGTAGGCTATATGGTCAAGTGACAGTGGAGGCTATGGAATCTTATGTACTAATGTATAGGAGTTCATGGTTTTACCAAGATGTCTGTGGTTTGGCACAACTGTCGACATGCTGGATTAAATTGCGAGTGGGTTTGACATTCGAAGAGCGACTATAATGAATCCGAGGCGCATTTTAGCGGCTTGAAGTTGGTTTTAGTATAGATAATGTCCATAGATTAAAGCCCACGTACTGACGCCTAGCGATGAAAGTGACATATGATCATGAGAAGTGTCTGACTGCCCATTCTCCTCTGCGACCTTTAAACAGCAGTCTCTTGGTAAATCTAATAAAGCTCATAACAGGTGTTCATTATTGAGTTACGTAGAGTAGAATAGAGAAAGCCATCTTACGATTTAGAATCGTGTCTTTCAAAGTATGCAATATCAATGTTCGTTTACTACGGTTTATCTCAACTGAGACTAACTCTTGCTAGGCCTATAATGGTTTCAATAATTCTTTAAAATTGTGCTCGAATCTTTTCAGAGGCAAATGATTATCCGCAAAAAGCCTTTTTACCCTTTACAACCCTCAGGCAAGTAAAAAAGACTGAAGGACACAGCAAATTATAACAGATCTAAACTCATGCAACCAGAAAGCTCCATTACAATTTTGTGTTAGCGCAACGAACTCACCTGTTTGCAATAAACATCGAATCGCGGTCGACCGCATTGTCCGAGTCAACTCCCTAGAGAGACCATCGAGGCGTTATAGCTCTTCATCCGCCTAATATGAACCAGCTGGAGCTCTCGCGTACGCTTAGTCGTTCCATTCCCTAAGTGGCGGTTTATCAATGGATATCGGTCATGTCAGACATTCTGCGCCATTTCAATGGGATAAGCAGGTGCGCGCTTCATCGCTGTTCAACAGGATGGGACCATTCAGACCCTGATTTCCTATTATAGTTGTCCTCAAAGTGTAACTATCACACTCAGTTTTGTTAATAGGATTATTTTCCTTTGTTCAGGTCTTTTTCACTGAAACAAACTAAACGACAATTACCCAATTTTACTGGCCTTGTAACCTCGTATGAAACTAAAAGTATGTAATGTAATGTAAATCTCCGAAATTTCTCAGCGCCACATAAAAGACCCGCCAGGGAGACCAGCTTTTCACCGGCGCTATATCAAATCAAGTCCGCAATATCCATGTCCGCCTTGTCCGCTCCGATGGCAGGTCAGAGTCCGGGGAGGTCAAGCCCAGGAGAAAGCAGGGTGCTACGGTGGTAATCGGTGATGATGGGGGTTAGGCTATGTGGTGACGCAGGAATGGAACGTAGGGCTATTTATTTATCCAGACACTTTAAGATACTGTGCGGTTTAGGAGACACCTACAGACAAACAGAGACACACTGAGGCAACAAAGAGACAGAAAAAGTAGACATTGACACATGCAGAAACAGAAAGAGAGACAGAAAGACAAAGACAGCGAGCGGAACAGAGCGGAACAGAGACAGTAGACACGGATACGAAGAAACAAACGCACAGTAACAGACACACGGATGACTATACATAGACTATAGAGTGGATGGGTTACTTGTCCTACATGTATGGTAGGCGCCAAAGTACATCCATACTTCCATACACTGATGCATAAAAATTCTTCGTCTTTCACCGACTGTATAAAAATGAAATCTGTGGCTACGCTGGTTCCCTTGATGATCAAAAATTATCAATGCTGTTACTTATCTTTCCCACAGTAAGCCCATCTAAAGTTTTATGTTGTTAGTTTCCGAACTGTAGAACTGTTTATAAATATAGACTTTTTAAACCATTATTGTCAACCCAATCCTTCCGTTGACAATCCTTCTGATTAAATCCTTGTTCTCTTCGTACTTAACGCCTATTTAACGTTCACCTTTTGAACACTAATTCTACGTATAGGCCCTAAGTAGCTTTATTTTCTACTGTGTAGGTTAACCTGAATTAATCACCAACACAGTTTAATATCTTTTAGTTTAATAAGAAACAAACAGACAGAACTCAATTCGATTACAACTCAACTAGTCAGCCACACTACTACAGCGAACACACGAATTCAAACTTCTCCAGTCAGCATAATTCTTCGCGCCTCTTGACACACCTGTCTTCCGTGCGCCTAAGCGAACTCTAATAATATACATATAGCGCGCCGCTGCCGATATCGGCCGGCCGCGCGTGTCACTAAGACTAAACGTTATACATCTATCATATATACATATACACGTGAAACTAAAGTAAGCGCACTAAATATATACGCCAATATCTCGCACTGCAAGACTGTACACAAAACTCAGTTCACATTACCTCCTTCCTTTTTCTGGAATAGAGCAAATTAAATTTCAAAATTTGCGAAATTACCAAAATACATGAAACATATATATATCTAACTAATTAATAAACAGTCTTACGATTACTTATAACCTTGACAAACAATCAGCAATAACATTCAATCTGCCCTTCTTGTACTTCACCTCAACATCAAAAATTTGTAAGGCTAACGCCCAACGCACAAGTTTAGCAGACTTAGACATTGACTCAGTCAAATATGTAAGAGGATTGTGATCAGTAAAAATGAAAATTTTTGATCCAATTATAATTTCTTTTAACTTGTTTAGAGCCCAAACAATAGCATAGGCTTCCTTTTCCACAGTAGCCCATCTCTTCTGGGTATCAGTTAATTTCTGACTGATAAATGACACAGGGTGTTCTATTCCCTTGTCGTCCATCTGTGTTAAAACAGCACCGACTGCAAAGTCACTACTATCGCAGTACAAATTGAATGGTTTTCCCACTTCAAAAACATATAACACTACTTTGGATCGCACAGCCTCTTTAAGTAAATCAAATGCTTGCTGATGTTCAACAGTCCAATCAATCTTATCAGAAACACGTTTACTAGTTAAATCAGATAAAGGTTTCGCAATCTGTGCAAAGTCCTTAATAAACTGTCTGTAATAATTAAAAAATCCAAGCAGTTGCTTAACTTGCTTCTTAGTTTCTGGGATCTTCAAATTAGTCAAACTTTCAATTCTGTCTGGATTCATCTTTATCTTACCAGACCCAACCACATGACCGATAAACCTTACCTCACTCTTACCAAATATGCATTTTTTCAAATTCAA
This sequence comes from Allolobophora icterica, assembly GCA_963556255.1. Taxonomy (NCBI): domain Eukaryota; kingdom Metazoa; phylum Annelida; class Clitellata; order Crassiclitellata; family Lumbricidae; genus Allolobophora; species Allolobophora icterica. The sequence continues at coordinate 29,632,684 of OY744613.1, forward strand.
AGTAATATTATGCAATCGCATTTGCTTCAAAAAGTTATCTAAATGCTGTAAATGAATTTTCCAACTGTCAGAATGCACAGCAATGTCATCAACATACGGTTCTGCAAAGTCGCTTATAGGCTGTAAAACTAAATTTATCGCCTTAACAAAAGTTCGGCCTGAATTTATCATTCCAAAAGGAACACGAGTAAATTCATACAGTCCATTATGTGTTACAAAAGCTGTCTTCCATTGATCAGATTGTTTTACAGGACAAGTCCAATAAGCACTTCGACAGTCCAAAATAGAAATTACATTAGACTTTCCAACTTTGTTCAAAACGTCTCTGACAATCGGCATAGGATATTTACAATCCACTGTGAATGTAGTCACAGGCAAGTCTTAAAGATCCGTCTTTCTTTTTAACAATAACCAAAGGGCTTGCCATTCTGCTCGATGATGGTTTAATAATGTTTGTTTTTAACATTTCTTTGATCTGACATTCCACTTCTGTTCGATAAATCAAAGGAATTCGATATGCTGCAAATTCCTTTCCACGAAATCCTGGTTTTAGTTCAATTTCATGTTCAACCAATGTACATAATCCGGGTTTTTCTGAAAATCTGTCACAGTATTTGTTCAAAACTTTCAACAACTGTTCTTGCTGAGTTACTGTCAAATGGCTAATTTGTTCAGGATCGAGGTTAAGTGAATTCTTGTCATCTTGAACCTCATTCCTCATTGGTAATTCAACCACTGAACCAAAATCTTCATCTTCTTCAACGATTAGACCACAACTTAATGCTCGAGTAATATATTTTCTGATCTTGTTGGCGTGAATTATTTTTCGACCATTTTCACCCATATCGACTAAATAAGAGTACTTTGATCTTCGATGTATGATCGTACATGGACCATGCCATCGAGAAATAAGTTTGTTCGTTGACGTTGGATACAAAACAATGACTTTCTCACCAGCTTCAAATTCTTTGTGCTTTGCTCTCTTGTTATACTGATTCGTGTATTGTAATTGCTTTTCTCGAGAGTAGGATTCTGCAAACAATAATGCTTTCTCCATATTTTCTTTGAGTTCTTTCAAATACTTTTCTGGTTTAACTCCAACATGAGGTGGTAAGTTTATTTCTCTAGTCCAACTCTCTTTTAATATTGCCAATGGTCCTCTCGGAATTTTCCCATGACAAGCATATATGGTGATACTCCAGTAGTTGCATTCGGCACTTCTCGTAATGCCCACACTGTGAAAGGAATTATCTTGTGCCATTTCCTCGGGTTGTCTATTATCACACGATGGATCATCTTTTTAAATGTCTGATTCCATCTTTCTACTAATCCAGCAGCCTCTGGGTGTCCTGGTGTGTCGAATCGTGGACTACAGCCCATTAAATCGAGAAATTCTCTTGTCAAACTGGCTGTGAAGTTCGTTCCTTGATCACTGGTGATCACGGACGGTACACCAACGTTCATGAACAGTTCCATCAACGCTTCACACACAGCCTTCGCTGTCAACGATTTCAATAAAAAGATTGTAGGCCATCTGGTGCACGAGTCCACAATGCATAAACAATACTTGTGACCTGCAGCAGATACCGGATCGATCGGGCCAACGAGGTCCATCGTCATTCTCTTGAAGGCGACCTCTTCTCTTGAGACTGGAGTGATAGGCACTCTATCCATCACCAGACTCCTTGCCTTTAATTGACACTTCTCACAAGACTTACAAAATTTCACAATGTCTCTTCTCATCTTTGGCCATACAAAAGACAACTTTATTCGTTCTCTTGTTTTCTCTTCTCCTAGATGTCCTCCAAATACCGATTCATGCGCCAATTCCATCACTTTAATTCGTCTCTCTTTTGGTAACACTAGTTGATATATCGTCTGGTCTAATATCTGATATTTCTTATGCAATAAACCGTTGATCACACAGAATTCAGATTCTTTCTCTTGTGCTAACTTCCACCACGGCTTCAACGATTCATCCTTTCTCTGTTGCTCTTCGAACTTCTTCGAATCGGCAATCTGCACCTTTTGTTCTTCGTCCATTTCTTCATCTCTATACAAGTCTCCTATCCCCACATCACATTCATTGTCTTCTTCCGTTTCATTTAATGTGCCATTCTCGCATGCAGCCATCTCTTGCTCGTTTATCTCTGATGTTACACCATCTCGCGATAAGCTTCGTTGCTCATTACTTTCGTTTTCCTCATCACTGGAACTTTCAGTTTCACTCTTCTCATCAACATCTACCATTTCCTGTTTCCGACTCTGCGCTCTCGTCATTACATTTGCTCGTACACTCACATCTCCTTGTATCGTTTTAACTTTCATCTGTGGTACGGCTTTTAATTCGGCAATTATCTCTGGATGCAACAAGAATCTTTCTGTACTGCCCATCTTTGCAATACTAGCACACATCAAGGTGACATAAGGTGTAAGTGAACACTGGATTTTACGCGGAAATCCCTCTTCTTCCACGTCACTACCACACAGTCTAACATCGACCTTCACCAATTTCGCAGGAATGGCATCTCCTGCCACACATTGCAAGTTCACTTTTCCAATTTGTTCTACCTTCATGCCTTCCAGTAATTCTTCACTAATCACCGGAATTTCTGCACCCGAGTCGCTCAGTGCTTTGACTTTCACTGGCTCTTTACCGTCTACTGCACGAATTTCAACCTCGACATATTGCAAGAACGATTTCTTCAATATTCGACTGTCATCTTTTCCTATGACTTCTCTCTGAATTTCAGCATCCAATAGAATTTCTTTTTGAATACCACATTTCATTACTGACTTTACTTCAGTCTCTTGGTTTTCTTGACTCGCGGTTTGATTATCTGTATCACTAACCACTTGAATCAAATTCACCCTTGTGTGTTCTTGATTTCTGCTAGAACTAGCTGCTGCCACTGGAACTCGACAAAATTTAACCAAATGTTTGTCTGAACCACAGTTGTGACAACGCTTCACAACCATACCTCGTTGTTCATTTCCTTCATTTCTCTTATACTGCGTAAACGATGTGTTGCCTTCCCTCTTGGCAAACGGCGCTAACGATTTGTTAAATCCCTGACGACCAAACGTCACTTCTCTGGTCTCATTGGGTACAGGGACACTAGCCTTGACTTCTTTACCTTTGAACTGATTCCCTGTTCCTGGATTACTTTTCCACTTTCCACTCTGGCTTTGGTTTACGGAACGTTGAGAAGGATAACTGTTTATATTTGGAAATGCAAACCCAATTCGATTGTTTACATGAATGTCTGCTAGGTCTGCCACTGCACTAGCTTGAAGACAGTCAGTTCCTTCCTTCGACAATACAAACTGTAGTGGACCTGGCGGTAAACATTCTTTCAGCTTATCCGCTACCAGCAAATCAAAGAGCGTATCATACTCTTTGTTCACGTTTCGACTTCTCACGTAATAGTTTAGCAAGTTCTTCAGTCTTGCCGTAAACATCGTATAAGTCTCTTCTGTTGTCTTCTTAGCATCCACAAATCTGGCTCTGTATTCTCTCGAGGTCAATTTAAATTCTTTTAATAAGTGCTGCTTGACTCTATCATAATTGTCTAGATCATCGTATGACAATCTATTCAGAACGGTTCGAGCTTTCGGCGTCATCAATGGTAGTAATAATTTCACCCAAAACGGCTTCTCCACAGCAAAACTACGAAACGCGTTCTCGACTGTTTCAAAATATAATGGCACCTCCATCATATCAGTTGGCATTTGAGGCAATACATGCTTCATTGCATCACCTATTTTCTTAATTTTTGACACCAAAGTTTCACTTTCTTGCTGTTTCCTTCTTTCTGCTTCCCGTTCTTCTCTCATTTGCGTTTCTTTCAATGTCAATTTTGATTTCTCTAGTTTCAGACGTTCTTGTCTTTCTGTCTCTGCCTTTTCCAAACTTTCTTTCTGAAATTTGAGTTCTTCTTGTCTTATCTGTTCTGCGCGTTCTAACTCTAACGTTCGCGCTTTTTCTTTTTCTTCTTCACGCATTCTCTTTGCTTCAATCTGTTGCTGACGAACCTCTTCATCACTTTTTCTAGCTCTTTCAAATTCAATCATCTGCTCCAATCTTCTTCTTTCAGCATCTTCCCTATCTCTTTTCAACTGTTCTAACTGAATCTCAAACTGATTCTTTTGCAATTCAAGTTCTGCCTTACGCACTTGTTCTGCTTTATCTTCTCTCTCTCTTTGCAGACGCAATTCCTCTTGCCTTGCAAGTTCCGCTTTCTCTTCTTTCTCTCTCTGCAAGCGCAATTCGTCTTGTCTTACACGTGCTGCTTCTTGTCTCAGCTCTTTCTCTTCCTGTCTTCGTCTCTCCTCTTTTTCTTTCTCTTCTTGTCTACGTTTCTCCTCTCTATCTTTCTCTTCCTGCCTAGTCATCATCATCCACTGCATCAACATCTCCATAGACATAGGCGCAGGTGGTTTTTCAATAGCCTTTTCTACGGCACCGCCAACGGCACCTTCTTCTTCGACTTCTTCTTTCACCCACACTTCAGCGAGTTCCTGTATCATGTCACCACGTGACATACCTTCTAATTGTTCTTCTTTAAAACCGGCTTTCAACAAACGCTGTTTTAGCCTTTCCGTAGACATCTTCTTAATATCTGCTTGTCTTTCAGCACTTAGTTTCTCCTTCTTACTTGTTTACTTTGGTGATTTCTCTTTTCAAAGAAGTTACGGTTTTTCTTGTTGTGTGAATCGATAAACAAACGGGATTTCTTTTATATTTGTTCGTGGAAAACAACGAAATTTTTATACCGTTTCTCGTGATCCACCGTCGTTGATATCGTAGACACGTCACACAGCAACAACGCGTAGATTCTTCTAACACCGTCGTAGATTCTTCTATCACCGTTGTAAATTCTTCTATCACCTCCTTCGGCGATAACGAGAATTTTTATCCACTGTGAGTTTATATCCACCGTGTGTATTTATTCCACCGTGAGTATTTATTCACCGTGAGTTATTATCCCACCGCTGCCACCAATAATGTCAACCCAATCCTTCCGTTGACAATCCTTCTGATTAAATCCTTGTTCTCTTCGTACTTAACGCCTATTTAACGTTCACCTTTTGAACACTAATTCTACGTATAGGCCCTAAGTAGCTTTATTTTCTACTGTGTAGATTAACCTGAATTAATCACCAACACAGTTTAATATCTTTTAGTTTAATAAGAAACAAACAGACAGAACTCAATTCGATTACAACTCAACTAGTCAGCCACACTACTACAGCGAACACACGAATTCAAACTTCTCCAGTCAGCATAATTCTTCGCGCCTCTTGACACACCTGTCTTCTGTGCGCCTAAGCGAACTCTAATAATATACATATAGCGCGCCGCTGCCGATATCGGCCGGCCGCGCGTGTCACTAAGACTAAACGTTATACATCTATCATATATACATATACACGTGAAACTAAAGTAAGCGCACTAAATATATACGCCAATATCTCGCACTGCAAGACTGTACACAAAACTCAGTTCACAATTATATTATTACTTCGCTTTTTACTGTTACTTTTTAACTCTTTTTATGCACAGCTATTGTAAACTGTGGGAGCTTGTCTCGAACTGAGAAAGATCAATGACTTAGTTACTTTTAACACATTTATCAAGTAAAGGCGTTTTGCGATTTGCAGAGATAACGAGGAAATCGTTTCCACTGGTTCATAATATCTCAAGCAGAATAAACATTCTCAATATACATTCCTCTCCGACCTATCATACTGTTATCTTTTAATGATAAAACCTGCGACTACAGAACGCGCTCTGTCTTTATTATATATATACACATATATATATATATACATATATATACATATATATATACATATATATATACAGCAGTGAAACTCGGAGATTGATGTAGGAATTGGCCGAAGATATGGAAGAATGATCGATGAGAATAGTGAAATGAAAAGGAAATTTATTGTTGATTCCAGTCAACACTCCTACATCGCCTTTCCTTTCACTCGATTGAATTAGATATTCTTCAACTTGCAGCGTCCTTGTACAGAGGAGGAGGCACGATGTATAATTAATAGGCCTAGCAGTCCTCTCGTTTACCTATTGGTTTGCGGTGGTTATTGACTGAATCTTTATAATAGTTGCTGACGCTGTAGAAATAATTAAATACGATAAGATTCCGTGTGACTATATCTAGCATAGATTATACAGATATTTGTGAATAACATAAATATATAGATCATTAACAGATTTTATGAATTATTTACATATGATATAATGGTTTAAAAATTATTCTGTGTACCAATCATATTGCCCACAGCCCTCAACTATTTAAATCTCTTAAGTTTCTCACCATATGCGACATTTATCATTATCAAATGGCTATTTTAATGTTCAGACATCATCGGGGTCTTCTTCCTTCTGTGTTTAGTCAACTTTTCATGACCAATTCTGCCATTCATCACTATGATACTCGTAGGCGCCACGACTACAGTTCTGTTTTATCTAGAATCTCAGCCCGCTCTTCTTCTGTTCGTGTAATGAGACCTAAAATTTGGAATTCCATTGATCCTACCATACGTGCCACACTATCCCTTTCCTCTTTTAAGTTTACCTATAAGTCAGCACTGGTTAATCAATACTTATAATATTTGTTTTCAGCCCTAAATTTCCTTACTCATACCTTTATTCTCTTGTTTGATCACTATTCTTAATTATATGCTCTCACATACCTCGTCATCTATCGCTATTACTAATTTCTGCAGCTATATATGCTACTAGTTCCTGGTTTTATTCCACTCCAGTATACACTCTTGGGGATGACTCGATAAGCAGATCCTGCTTCTTCTCCTTATCAGTCTCATCGAACTTACAAAACTTGTACCATTCTTTTTCTGCTCCTTGCTTTAACTTCGTTCCTTATTACCTGCATCTAGTTTGGTCGCTTACATAGTTGCATGTTGTTTTCACTGTTTTTGTGTTAACTGATTTAATTACTGCATTCACGCTGCTCTCATTGTATCTACTTCTGTTTGTTTTGCTGCTTTGCTGATTTGTTTTGTCGACTTAAATAAATAATAAAAAGAGATTTTGTGAAGTAAAGACATTATTGAAACACAGAAATTATTATTTTTATGTAGATCCAATAGATCTATAGATAATTCATCCGCAACCATCGCGGTCAGGTGACTAGGATTAGAAACTGATGATGATGACGACGACAGGGATGATGATGATGATAATGATGATGATGAAAATATGAAGCATGACAATCAGAAGGAGGCCTAAAGTCGCTATTGGCATAAGTCTTGTTCACTGTAAGAGCGCTTTCGTCTCTAGTACGACAGTGGCTCTAACGTTGTCTTCAAATTTGTATGTAGGCACCTACCATTTGTTATAAGTGGTCTTCCCTGTGTGCATGATCAATTATTTCTTCAATATGATTGTCAGATTTCTCATTTTTCACCCGAGGGAAGTGAAAGACGGACATAATTGCAATCTAAATAAATTTCTTGCAATTCTCTCGAAGATGTCTTAGGTTATTAGATGAGATTCTAAGAGCTGTCAGTCGCCAACGGAGTAAAAAATCTCCACCGGAAAGAAATTATTAGAATATATGATTGACACTTTTGTAATTTCATGATAGTGCATATGTTTGTTGACAGTATTCATTAATTCATTGTGAAAAATTATGATCACTTCAGATCTGAGAAAAGTATGATCACTCTTAAAAGTATGATCATTTCAGATCTTTTTGACCACGAACAAAGGGTACATCTTAAGTGAACACTAAAATTCGCCGTCCTGTCACAGGCTGTCATACTCGAGCTATTAAACTGATTGATTGCCCACTACATAGCGACTAAATAATTATACTAAAATTACTTTTCTATCAGAATTTCTAAACATCGATCACGTAGGCCTATGTAGCTCTCGTGCTATAGGTAACGTAAAGTAATTGAAATTTGGTACAAAACCTAGTTTAAAGCTCTAGTCAAATATAGGCTAATGTTTCATTTCGTGTGAGTTGAGTAATGTTTGCATAGCCTAATTGGAAAAGATGTCCCCGGTGAACATTATTCGCTTGCACTTGCTTAATATAAGCTTCGGAAAAACGAAATAATGAATAGTTAGTAATTAGATATCAATGAAGCCTAAAAAATAAGAGCAAACAATCGAATAAAGCTGGCGAATTGAAACGAAGCCAAGCGGCTCAGATGTCTATATTTGAGAAGCAGTAGCTCTTCAACTTACCGCACGGTGAAATAGCGTCTCATATCCAAATGTTAAACAACATTGAACGCATTTAAAACACTCAGGAGAACAATCATCACAACTGGCCGCCGCCGCTGTACAAGTTCGAATGATTATACGGTAGTGATTTTCTGAAGTCGTAGTTCTCATCGAGTATAAGATCGTTTTGGGACAATATTAGACACAGACTTTTAACACAGGGATGCGAAGACATAGGGGGCCTACAGACAGACACAGATGGTTGTTCACTCGCCTTCTGTGGCATTTTAACGGTTTTATGTAATCTTATTGCGGAACTTGATTGATAATTTCGTACATGCTTAATAATAATAATAATAATAATAATAATAATAATAATAATAATAATAATAATAATAATAATTGTGGCGGAGCGACCCCTGGTGGCGGCGGTCGTCAAGCGCCGGGATGAGGACTTCCGGTCGTGCATTGCCTGAGGATTCGAATTCCTGTGTTCAGGACCATAATATAGAGATGGCAAACTAGATAGGCGCTTACTACGTCTAGGCATAGTGACATTAGGCAATTCTTCTAAGAGCAATGACGTCATAGTTACCATTTCATCACCAAGGCCTGACCTGTGGGTGTCCGTGGTTTCCGAGTAGGAAACAAACATAGGATTTCCCCTATACTCAGGGTTCATAGTGTCCCCATCCTCGTCTTCTACTTCGTCATCTACTTCCTCTTCGTCATCTACTTCCTCTTCTTCATCTACTTCCTCATTTTCTGGGGCTTTCCACACTTCTGGTGGTGAAGGGCTATGGTGGCTAAGTGATCGGACCTTTGGACAACCTCTTCTTCGTCTTCTACTTCCTCAACTCTATCCAGATCTTGGAACATACTATGATTAGCTAATTCTGGGAATCGCTGAAGAAGACTACGTCTAATTGCTACGTCACTAAGCATAGACTGCAATTTAAAATCTGACTGATTCGCCATGTAATCAAAATTTGTACAACTAAAACAATCAATTTAACTCAAAACAATTAATGCTCGACTTACTGTCATACGATATTCTATTTAAAGTTCACTTAACTTTTATAGTTCCAGTCCTTACAATAAAACAAAATCTTATTACACTTAACTGCGATTATACAACTTCAATTCCAATAGAACTACTGAACATGACCTTTCAACGCTAATATACGCAACATTTCAACTTAGCAAGGTCAAAGGTCAAATCTCGATAAGGGTTCCAAATTACCACAATTCACATTTACTCACATCGACAACTTGTCCAAGTTAATACAGTCACCCTAAGTTACTACTGTGTATCTTAAAACACAAATAATTCCGATTTAGGTCACCAAATGATCAAAGATTAACTACACTTAAAATGGCGGTTTGGGATAGCGTGGACTTGGGAAGAGGGAAATCTTAAGGGACCTTCACCTTACCAATTACGACAAATTTCAACCTTTAAATCGATCAACAGGTGGGTAAGACAATCGAACATTATACCGTTACCCTCAACCTATAAAACTTCGATTTCTAAAAGGTATTTTTATCGAAATTGTACGAAACAGAAACACCAGCGAACAACGTGATCATCAGCCTTACACCTCGCTTCTCTGCACACGGTACCAAAAACAGTGATCTAAAAATAGCTATTACGTAATGTCTTTTCATATAGCGCATATATATATAATTGGAAAGCGTGTGTAGAAACATTGTAACGACAGAATCGTTACATAATAATAATAATAACAATAATAATAATAATAATAATAATAATAATAATAATAATAATAATAATAATAATAATAATAATAGTAATAGTAATAATAAAAATAATAATAATAATAATTTGAGGAATCGCGGCCGTTCCAGATGACCTACTTCTTGTAATTAATATTTAAGTCCCCGAGGGATCATATATGTACCTTGGGGCAAAAAAATAATCTTTATTAATATCTTTATTAATTCAAACTTGCAAGTACGCAGTAAGATTACCGGGTACATTGAAACATGACAGTGCAATCAAGATCTTAATTAAATACGCGGTTTGGCAGCGATGCAAGGCGCCACCCTAGAGTAGGTTACGGGTATCGAACCGCGATCTAATGCTCTCCTGGCCATGAGTGTTTTCCATTACTCTATCCCCTCCAATTGAACCACCACCGAACGAACCGCAGGCGACGAAGTCTACGCAGACCCAAATATCCTCGAGGGATATCTGGACGCCTCCTATCTCTCCCAATTATTGCTCATCCTACTATCTGCCTATGTGCACATGTCATCGGCATCCCGTGCTTTTTGGCACTACCCTCACCTGACCTGGTTATCTCTTCTCACAATATCTCCCTCGTGCATACTTCCTCGGCCTCTCTGATTGACAAATTCAGAGTCGTACTTTCTCAATTACATAATAGTTGTTTATGACTTATTCAAGTTTATGCATTGTCCCAATATTCATGTTATGAATATTTAATTGTTTCTCAAAATGTCTCTTTTTTCCTCGTTCGTGTCGTATTTTCATATACCTATTCAGGTTCTTGTATGGTATGTATGCTATTGTTTATTGTTCACAGACCTAAAGTTGTTTGTTTTCTATCAGTGTGATTCTCCTTACAGATTTTATTTTAGTTATAGTTACAGTTATAGTTAATGGTTTTTCATTTTAGTTATAGTTACAGTTATAGTCAGTATTATTTTTTAGTTATAGTTATAGTTACTGGACTTTTATTTTAGTTATTTTTAGTTAGTACATAGTTAAAAATTAACTGCGCCTGGTCCCTATATGGGGTCATCGATTAAATGTCAACAAATTTTCAACAGTTTTTTTTATCTCCTCCCCTTGTCAACAACTGTCAAACATTCAAGGACCCCTAACGAAATTATGTCAAAGAAAATTACCCCACCCAGAAAATTTCTATGACTAACAAATGCAAAAACTTAAATTGCCGAAAAAACAAAATGTTGTTATTCAGATTTGAATTTGATACTTAATGGCTACAGTAGACGTGGAATCACTGTCTGTCACAGATATTTAATGGATTTTTTCCATTCAAAATTACAATCTCGTTTTCTTTTAAATGTGTATTCAATTTGATTTTTATTATGAACATTTCTATGTTGAACATGAAGATGATAACGTTTTTTTATAATATTCCTTTTAACGTAGAAAATTAAAATCAAACAAGTTTCTCACTCTTTAAAATGACTACTAATTTTGCGAAGTTTCGCTAGTCAACTTGGGTCGCAATCGCTATAGAAATGTTTAGGCCTACACAATAATTACATTAAATGAGCCCATCCATATCTATAAATATTGATGAATGAGCCATTACTAGCCTCAGGGTTGCCAGTGAGGTTTTTGAGATTTCCCTAGATTTCGGTCCACCAAAATCCCCAGAAATCCCCAGATTATATAAACACGATTTAATTAACACTCCAGTAATAGGTTTGAGATATTTTAACACTATTTTACAGTAACATACTTACTTACAGTTACATTAATAACAAAATTTTCATAAAATGAGTGGTTATTTTTTTAAATTGTCACTTGTCAAAGAGTCAGAGTTGTCGGCGAGTCGGCATCCAAGTCTACGACAAGTTCTGTGTCGTTAAGATCACATGACTGCTTCACGGGACAGCCAGCGTGTTTCACAGTTTCAACACTTAATGTTTTTGGGTCTGAACTACATCTTGTATTAACTGCAACTGGAGATTTCTTTTACTACTACGCGAAAATAGAAGCAGACTTTTTAATGAAAATTTCAAGCCAAGATGGTAGGTCGTTGCTGGCAGCATTTGCACAATGTGCATTTTTAAAGCAATTGTGCTGTCTGGAAACATCTGCTTACAACATTCAACCAAACGATCAGCTTGCGAAAACGCAGTATTCTGTTCTGCCATGAAAGCCGTCAACTGTATCTCCGCTTTAGCAATTTGGTGGAGTAAAGATTGTATAGCTCATTAATTTTACATTAATGACTACAATATAAACATTGTGCTTAATGCTCAGCGCATGCAAAATACATACATTGTCAATGCAAATGGTCAGAATAGTCAAATTTCCCCAGATTTGGCCAAAAAATCCCCAGATCCCCAGACGAAGGCCGAAATCCCCAGATCTAGGGAAAAATCCCCAGCTCTGGCAACATTGACGCCTACTGGGTTAATTCACAAATCCAAAATTAGGGGCGAACATAGCTGTTGTAGCGCATTTTTACATTCTCCTGTTTATCGATATTGCACTTTTTATTTTATTAACGAAAATAGCGATGAATTTTCGTTAGTGTTATTTTCGTTATAGTTATAGTTATAGTTATAGTCAATGATATTTTTTAGTTATAGTTATAGTTATCGTTAACGAAATCATTTCGTTATCGTTAATGTTAACGAGAACCACACTGTTTTCTATATTATTTGAGCAGTCGTGTAGTAGGTCTATCAGCGTTTTCCGCGGTTTCATTACAAATGCCTCTTATAATGGACAACAATTCACACAGACAAGCTTTTATTACCAGCGATAAACCGAAAACTACCAACCCACAGAGAGAGGGCGAGACAACCAGTAAAAACAACAGAGTCAATGCAGCAAAAACAAAGATAATACTGACTTTGCATGCTCAGAGAAGGTCAATTCCTGGTCAGAGGTCAAACCTGGGTCACGCATATAAGTAAAACACGAAGCATTGGGAATTGGAACTCCAATAATAACTATAACCACTGCAACTCTCAGAAAATATTATCTAGCATCCTGTTTAGAAATCCGCATGAGCTAATTGATGGCACGCTTGTTTTAATTACAGGGAGGATATACTAAATCACAACTATCTTTGTAATCAAGCATTAAACGTAGGCCCTAGGTATCCGCTTGACCTTAAATCATGCGCGTTCAGGACTCGTGTATTCTCCCAATTAGCTTAGTGTCGGAATCAGCCCACTGTCCAATAATTAATTGCCTGAGTTATGACGTCCTTATTAAATATCCTTATTAAATATTCTGAGCCATCAGTAAAGGTTTCCCTCTAGATGAACGATGTTAGCCGACGTCTTTCGCACAATAAAAACATTGGAGAGGAGGAGCAGATGAGATCTCATTGAAGCTTATAAGATCATCACTGGAAAGAAAGCACTACAGTGGGAGAGGTTCTTTGAATTAGCACCAAACAAGGCAACTCGGGGACACAGATATAAATTATTTAAGAAGCCGAAGGGAGCACTAGGGCAGAAATTCTTCAGTGCAATAGTTGTAGACCTGTGGAGCGGTTTGGATGATAGTACTGTCTCAGTGGACACCATCACAGCTTTTAAGAAGAAACTAGGAAAATTGGGCTATTAAGCGTTCCAGGTTAATTTGCAGAGGTTCTAACACAGACTACACGTCTTCTGAACCACTTAAAACCCTTGTTATGTTATGTTAATACCAATTAAGTAGTGCGTAAGGCAAGTATAGCGCCGGTCAGGCCACACTATAAGATGCAGCAGCGCAAAAGGGGTTGAATTAAAGCCTGTCGTGCCGTACGTTGCTCGAGATATATACGGCGATCGTGCGCTGTGAATGTAAACGAGCAAAGGAACCTTGGTATCGTGTGTTTAGTGATATATATATATATATATATATATATATATATATATACAGTACAGTTGTACAGTTGTTGTGTGCTGAGAGAATATAGCATTGTCCACCCGGTGATCGCATCCAGAGACGGAGCTTTAGAGTTCTGATTTTATTAAAGAAGCGGCCAAACCCTGAACCGTTCCTAGAGTAAATTGTTACTCTAAGCAGATACAGTACGGAACGTCCATTTAACGTATAAAGTAGAAGGGGCAGCGATGTGGGTGACTCTGAGTGTAGAAATGGGTTGGAGTCACCCCGCTACACGAAGTTAAGTAGTCCTACTGACCGCGAATGCCACATAGATAAAAGTAAACAAGTACGTATGCATGTATGCATATGTATGCATGCATTTAAGTATATGTACGCACATACTGTATGCATGCAGATACGTCCGTCCATACATGCTGTATCATAAAATTATGTATACATATTCATATGTGTGTTTGTATCTGTGTGTATGTATGTTTGTGTATGTATAACTGGTTATCCAAACACGGAGTTCTGTCACACAATTTATGTCTGTCTATCTATCTAATAATAATGATAATATAATAATTATGTCTGTCTATCTATCTATCTATTTATCTATCTATCTATAATAAAGTTATATAGCGCCCTTCAAGAAATCGACTCAGTGGCGCTCCCGACCCAGACCCGTTCAAAGAGAAAGGTCTTAAGAAGGCCATAAAAAGAACCTGAGAGATCTCTAGGGACGGAACGACGATCAAGAGGGAGGTTATTCAAGACGACAGGATCAACCACCGAGAATGTCCTACGCTGCGCTATGGCAGTACGACTATAAAATAATGTGTGCACAAAATAATGTGATTTTAGCTATTAACGCTGAGTGTGTGCGGCGCGGACAACAGAATTAAATAGATGCAATGACTTTATCTGAAGATTCTCTTGTGGGAAATGACGACGTTTCCTTGTCCCTGTGGCGCCACCTAGGCACCTGATTGCCAGACGACTGACCTATTCGGAATAGAATTCCGCCTCCGCATGGCCCTCTGAGTATCTGTCTTTGTATCTCTCTCTGTCTTTGTATCTCTCTCTGTCTCTATCTGTCTCTCTTTCTCTGTCCGTCTCTCATCTTTTTGTCCAACTTCGTACTTTTTATCTCTTTGTTTTTCTAGTTTCCTTTTCTCCGTCGTTCTCTGTTCCTTTATAAATCCTTTTTTTATGTCTTTCCTTTTTTCTTTCTTGTAACCGTTAAACCTCTTTCCTTCTTTTTCACATCTTTTCTTTCTCTCTGCATGCGAACCACGGACGCTTTAAATGTGATGTCTTCGATCAGCAGACACTATCACCATAATGAACAACAACCAGTGTGGTTTGCAGCCAGGACAAAAAAATAGCATTGCTAATCTGTACAAAAGAGCTAGTTGAAGTGCAGGACACAGTGAGAATGCTCTGGAACAAGGCAATCGGTACATTCTAGCCACATTAACTAGTGTCTGCTGTGAGTAGACATTGCATCTTAGAGTACAGAGAACCTGAAGACAGTTCGTGCACTAAAACCACATTAATTAGTATCGATTGTCAGTGGACAAGATGAGTCTCACAGGGCGTAGAACCTGAAGATGCCGTTGACTCTTCCCCAACTGTGGAATGGATGAGTGACGCTGTGGATGCCATTATAATTGTCTTTCGCAGATCGGCAACGATTGGATCTGCGGGCCCAATCTCATTTCGCCGCTGGAATTGAATCAGGATCAATTCCCAACGCTCGGCCTCTTCTGCTTCCGCTAACGACTATTTAGCAGCGCCATCTGTGGCGTTGACGGATCCCTTCATATTCCTTTGCTGTTCCTCTGTCACCGTCTGCCTCTCGTGTCTCTCATCCTAAATGTCGTTGGTCGTTTCTCTACTTCATATCAAACGTCGTTGACTGTTTTCTGTCTCTCATCTTTTAATTGGTTGCTAATTCTTGTCCTGACTGTGTCTCATCGTTTATCTACTCTCATAAGAAATGTCCTTCTTGCTCATTTATGCGCTCATATCTCGGGATGAATCAGGAAGAATGGCGCCGTTCGTATGAACTTGCCTGAGGGCAGAGAACCGAAGAAGATCTCTGACTCATCCTAGATGTCTTTGTTCGCTTCTCTGCCTTTCATCCTGGTTGTCACTGGAGCACCTCTGAGTAGCCCCGTTGAAGAGGTGCTATATAAATACCCAAATGAATAAATGAACAAACGTCACTGTCCATCTCTGGTCCTCTATTCGATATGTCCATGTCCGTTTCTCTCGTCTCTCATCCTAAATGTCCTTGTCCTAATATCCGTCACTCATCCTGATTGTCCTGTTGTGTTTCTCTGCTTTTCATCCTAATCATTGTTGTCTCTTCATATGATTCCAGTTCTTACCGTTCGTGTCTGAGACTTCTTTGTCGTTAAACTGTCTTTCGTTTTAAACTTACCTCTTCCAGTCTATCTATGGCTCTTAATGACTTCCCGGTTTCAATGTTCAGGAGGGCATTAGCAAATTACAGTTGTACAGTATTGTATAAACCTAATTGTTGTTCTTCGTCTCACCCCGACACCCTCATTATCTGTGCCTCTAGTTTCAGCTGTTCTTTTTCGTGACTCCGCCTCTACTTCCTAATGCCATACTACCCTTCTTTCCTCCTTTCCCTTCCTACGTCTCCCGATCGATGCTTCACTGAAACTGCTTGGCCTGAATAATGGCTTCAAAGTAGCCTGACCTTAAAGCCTAAACTGTCGCAGACAATTCTGCGCGATTACCAAAGAAAGGCCACACTCGAAGTATCTAAGTATATACAGCAGACCACGGTGTGCGCTCGGGTGTATGCTGAACTCCACAGTGGAACTGAGCAGGACAAACGTTTGTACAATGATTTTATTCGTTAGCCTTTCGGTAAACTCATACACCATGCAGTAATTGTATCGGCCATAGCACCAGACTAGTTCTCTCCCTATATCTCTTTATGTCTCTCTATGTCTCATCCTCTATCTATCTCAATCGCTCTGCTGTCTATATCTGAGTAAACGTTGTGTACTTTGATCTGTTATGAAAGCTGATCGAATAACTTGGCACTGCGGTCTGATTAGACAGAACATTGTGAAATAAACAGGAGTTCATTATAGATATAGAGCTGATGAAAAATAGCGATTCAGTGTACTGGGTCAAGTATATCGACGTTTTCCTAAAATAGCTGTATATGATCTATTCTGCTTATACGATTGCGTTACATTACAACAGACTGCATAGATTACATTATTCTGTTTACAGTATAAGCGCATAGCGCCTCACTGAAGTATGAGCGACTGTAAATAGCTTATCTTACCTTACTTAATCTTGTCTTACCTTACTTTACTCTGCTAACACACACACACACACACACACACACACTAATTATCTGGTATAGAAAGCAGATTTATTGTAGTTCATATGCAGACACTTTGGATTACCATCACAACGTTTCCTATAGCCAGCCATGACAACCGTAGGTCGAAGTACTTTTTTTTTATCACAAGGCAATTCTCGCATCTATGATGCCACAGTAGTTCTTGCATAACATAGACATAGCGGGGGTGCACTTGTTATCTCGAGAACTGAACAACTCCTTTGACACGATGCAGCGCTCGTGAATAAGCTGATGCTCTGCTTTTAGCTTTTAAGCGGCTTCCAGAAATCTCGAGATTACGATTACATTACTGTAAGGAACTGAACTAGTACTTTCTTAAAGGGAGTGCTGATAGTGTAGTGGTTATAGTGTTAGAATATCAGCCGAAAGGTCGGGGGTTCAAATCCCGGCCAGGGCAGACATTTGGTTCGCGAATTCTGCTCCACGTGCGTCCCCTATCCAACTCAGCTATAATGAGTACACTCAGGGGCGTCTACTCCATAGAAACCTTGGAGCAAATGCTCCATCCTAAAATGGGGGGGAGAAGATCTGTCAGTGTGTGTGCCATCATTATTGGGAGGGGAGGGGAAGAGGAAGAAGGAAGAGGAGGGATGGGAAGGGAAGTTGCTCCAATGACTTCAGGGGGGGTAGACGCCCCCACTGTTCACTGACAGCACACTGTCGGTGGGAAGATGAAACGGTGAAGGAGAGGACTGGCCACTCGCCTTCATATGTCGAGGCAAAGAAAATGAAATCGCTAACACTTCATACCCATGGCTAGCTTAAGTGACTGCTCTTCTTCTTCTAAAGCAGATATCAATTTAAAAAGCCACACTAGTGTTTGCCTAAAGCACACACTACTTTCAGAGCGCATGCGCACACATGCGCGCATCGTATTCCTGCCCACACATCGACCAAAGACCTCCACATGCAACGGATGCATACGTGATCGGTCTGTGCGTATAAAACGAGGTGAATATGAAGCCACGGTCGCTTGATTTGCGAAGCCAGAGTCAGGATTGAGAGACATTTCGTCACCTGCTCTGTTGCTTCTGAGTCTGTTGAAGCTGTTCAAATTCTGATCTCATCGAAACCCGGATTCAACGAAACTTAAGCAACATCATTCCACCAAAACTGGTAGGTACACTTACAGGTTGCATGCTTCCGCTTGGAGAAAGATGATCGCCTCTGAGTAGATTTCTTGAAGGGCGCTATATACATTTGATAGATAGATAGATAGATGGATGGATGAATAGATAGATAGACAGATAGATAGATAGATAGATATATAGATAGATAGATAGATAGATAGATAGATAGATAGATAGATAGATAGATAGATAGATAGATAGATAGATAGATAGATAGATAGATAGATAGATAGATAGATAGATAGATAGATAGATAGATAGATAGATAGATAGATAGCCATCGACTGAAACGATGCATCCTTGTCAGCAGGGTTTTTTCAGGGGGGCAAGGACGTCAAAGAAGAGGTAAAAAACTTTTTGAGCGCGAAGATATTTTTGCATTTTTCTGGGTGTTTCTTCACAATTTTCGGGGGAGGGGGCAACAGCATAGTGTGCCCCACCCACTGTCAAAGAGGTGTGGTCTTGTGAAAAAACCTATGCAGACTCTAGTTTTGTTAATAGTATATAATAATTCCATGAATTGAGTTTTTTCTTTTTTACCCCTTTCTTCTTCCTCCTTTTCTTGTTCCAGATTTTCATTTTTTTAAATCAGGTGGTAAATGCCCCCTTACCTCCCCCAAATGACGTCCCTGCTTGTCAGAGCATTCAGTATTATCGCACCACTCTTTTAATTGTGATCGTCCATCGGCTCTTCATCCCATGATGCCATGCAACATGTAATAGGAGCTAATTGTCCTTCTTGGCTTCTATATTTGTCAGCGGTTGAAGACCTCTAAAATAGGCGCCATACAAATGGGCACTTACGATTACGATCTCGATCCCAATTAGGGCCTACGATATTTCCTCGTCATATTTCCTTTAATTGGTTAAGCCAACCTGAACATGGTCTTTTTCTACAAGTTCTCGCAATTTAAATATCACCGTTCTTGTTCTTCTTATTCCTTTAAAGTTTATATTAAATTACAACTCGGCTTCTATGAGAATAATGCTTTGCTTAAAATATGATTGTTTGTGCTAATCAAATAGCATTTTTATATCAGTGTTCGCATTTATTACTGATTAAACTTCCACTAAATCCGTTTATGTAGGCTAGTAGCATAGACCCCGTGAATTTAAGGGGTCTATTGCTAGTAGTAACAGTAACCTCTAATCTTCTGCATACATCAATTCTACTGTGTTTAATTTCAAGCTGAATAATGTTCTCTTAAAGCTTTACGCCGTGTATAGGGATCATTGATTAGGTTGGGCAATAAGATTTGGGACCTCACTTTTGTTCGGAGAAAACTGCATATCTATAAGTCCGAAACCTACAATGAACTGCTATATAATGACGCTGCTGCATAACATAAAAAAACTAAGGACAAGTTACATTACGTTTCATTATGTCGGACTGGCTCTCATTTCCCTCTGAGCGATTGCCAGCGAGCATTGATTTAATACAGGCTGATTGCTGACAATGCACCTCTGTTGCATCAGTGACTCGTCCGAAGCCTTAACTTCATTGTCCGATCTTTTGTCTTCTGTCAGTTCTATAATGTAATTCAGAACTAAAATTTTAAAAATGTAACTTGTTTTAGCTTGCTCAACCTCTGTTGCTTGTTTTCTGGTTTCCCTGACTTAACGGATTTCGACCGTTTTCGACCTTTTCTATTGGATTAAGACTGACTACAATTTCACTCAAGACCGACTACAATTTCACTCAAGCGACCAGCTATGGAATTATGAGTTATTAGTTTATATATTAAGAATAAATTACACTTGCAAAGGATATAAAGTACTTTAAAGGATAAGTACTTATTAAGTAACAGAAAATCAAGAAATAGGGCTAAGAAGGTTAGTATAAGCCATTAGCATTTCTTGGTTCCTGTAGCACAGTAGGCCTACTTGCTGAAAAATGACTATGATGACTGTAACTGTAATACTTGTTTTCTGCAATAAGCAAATTCCAATATTCAAATACGCAAAAAGACTAAAGACAAATTAAATGTATACAACATTACTTGTCTGCCTTTGAAAGATTGCCAACGACGCAAACATAATCCAGATCGTTTGACTAGAATTCAAAACATAGTAGATTTGATACGCCAGCAGCTAATACAATGAACTAAATTTAACATAAAGAAAGGTGAACGCTTTCGCAAATGCATGTGCACTGGCAAATGGCTGTGCACGCTATCCTCAAAAGTCGTGGCTTAGCGAGGACGTTGAACCTGATATAATGTTTTGAAGTAATTGTGAATCTTAGAATAACGATAGTTGCAACGTGGGTAGGCCTATCTTCCATGCATCAAACAAGACAGGTCTGATAGCTCTGACCCCCCCACAAACAATCTTAATATAGAACTGAAGTCATAACGGAATGAAATTGGAATTCTTGGCTCCTGAGAATGACTGTAGCCCAGTGCTTTTTTTATAGAAAAAGGTTCCGCAACTGAACAATTATGGAAGGGCTAAAATCCCGAGAAAAACGGGATTGGGGGTTGGGAGGGTCTCAATAAACACTGAAAACAGTTCACAACACTGAAATTAAAATGAAATAACTATATTATTGTTTTTATTATTAAATATATAAATAATTTTTTAGCAGCTGATAAAAAGCACCGCTGTAGCCTGAGCGTGTATGTAAGAACTGCAGCTGAAGATGGCGACGTGAGTGTACGCTAAATGTGACAGTTCTATAATGAACATTGAAATTTGATGAGACATCAATATACGTGAGCAGGTACGCATAGTCCTTGTTTCGCCGTCTGTGTGATTTCGGCGAATTGTTTAGTCTAGCTGCAGAATATTCATCGATAATTTCTTACATGTAGCAATCAACTGTAGCTGAGTTTGCTGAGTTTACGTGTCATTCTTCCTGTCTGCTACGGATTTTGTAAGTTTTAACGGTATTTTCTCCCCATCTCATCAAGTCCTACGTGACTGGGCGAGTAGGGATGGCACTTCTAATGTGTTGTTGTGTATCGCGTGTAGACGGACCGGTGTAAGCCCGGTAATTTTTGTCTTGGCGGCTGAGGAACGGCGTGACTTTTTTAAGTGACCGCGACCGTCCTCAGTAGTGGATCTTCGATCTACCGACAGGCAGGCAACGTAAGCCTGTTCTGCTTGGGACTGGCTGCTCGACGGATAGCGTTATGTGCCACCAACGAGGGACCGCTAGACGGTGGTGTTACGCGCACTGCGCACACAGTCGCCTGTCATTACTCCAGGCTATCGACGCAACAGGGTCCAGAAGCTGTGAACACGATGTCTTCTGTCAACTTTGGAAAGGAATTCGTTGGTTGAGCTCCATATGTGAGCCTCATCCACCACTGCCGACCAGGACTGTAGTCGAGGGTATACATACACGGGGCATACAGCGTGTACTCACCTCTAGAGACCGCATACTCACCTCACAAAATATTTCTACTCACCTCTAATTTGTCCAGGAAAACTAACCGGTAGCGTGTACTTACCTCTAATTTTACCAGTATAGCACAGCTGCCGACTGCTACAGTAATTGATTTGATTTGCTTACTGCGGATACTTCCGTTCTTCGTGACAATTGATGTCATTTAGGTCAGCGTAGAGAACGCTTTTGATCAGTTTTCCTGGAGCGATGCTATTAGAATTCCAGTTGCAATCATAATTACAAATTATCTACATGTATGCATATAAGCATAGGCCTACTCACATAGGGCTCTACATATGCAGCTATCGTGGGATATTGATCGAAGGTATATAGATGAATGTTATGCACATTTAGGCTACTGTTGTGCAATTTATGTATCTTTATATAGATAACATTCATGCAGCTATCAACATCACGAGTTGTTCCTGACACCAGCCATTTGCCGGCGATGGGTTCGAATAAATTATCTCCAGTGTCCTCGGTCATTTATCAAATCCATTGCTCTCTTAGTATTAGTCCAAGTGATGTTATGTCCTCAGTTATATTATCTCTCCAGCGTAGTCTTGGTCTGCCTTTGTGTCTTTTTCCTTCGAATCTTGCATGTAATGCATGGTGGGAGATTCGGTCAACTGGCATTCTATCTGCATGTCCAAACCATCGAAGTCTTCGTTTAACGACTTTGAATAGCAGAGTTGTTTCGATACCTAATGATTCTCTTATGTAATCGTTTCTTATTTGCTGTAGTCTTGAAATCCCTGCGATCTTCCGCAGCCATCTCATTCCTGCTGTTATAATTCTTTTTTCATCATGCTTTCGCATTGTCCAGCATTCCGACCCGTATAGGAAAATCGGTTGTATATTTTTGTGTGTTTTTTTCTTTGTTCATTCTCTACTTATTTATATCTTATTTATATCCTGTTCATTATTCTAGATGCTTGTGAAGTGCGCAACTGCGCATCCAATTCTCCCTTTTATGTCTTTTTCGTTGTTGCCATCTGCGTTTATTAGCCCTCCTGGATAGACGAATTGTTCTACACAGCATGATAAACAGAACTGTCGACCCGATAATACATACGCAGAATATATGGGCTCTAAATGGACGACATATAGCCTACATCATGATGATAATAATTATCCAATTACACATAAGAATATGTCTATTCAGATACACGTCTAAGCGCACACAGTTAGTTACTAAAAACCAGTGCTTTTTTCAGCCGGAACGCGCCGGAACGGCGTTCCGGCACCTTTTTCAGGTACTAAGAAATAATAATAATAATTTTTTTTTATTTTATTATAATTTAATTTCAGTGTTTTGAACTGTTTTCAGTGTTTATTGAGACCCTCCCAATCCCCAATACTGTTTCTCTCGGGATTTTAGCCCACCCACCCAAAATTATTCCGTTCCGGAACCTATTGTTCCGTTCCGGAACCTTTTTTTCAAGAAAAAGAGCACTGCTAAAAACTAAATCTAACTCTGCATAGTTACCTATGTGTATGCAGTATATATAAACTTGATGTAAGCTTAATATATAGGCCTAGGCCTATATATGGCCTAGGTCTATATATGGCCTAGGCCTATCTATGGCCTACTACATTGTGGTAGGCCATAGAAATATGCTTTTTTAGCTTAGCAATAGAAGTTATATTTATGTATTTAAAAATTTATAAAACTGCCAATATGACAATATGAAAACTATATATATATATATATATATATATATATATGAAATAAAATTATGTACAGTAAAATAACTGTAATGATGCTATTTGCATAGTAATATGTGTAGAAGAAGAAACAGTTATATTTATGGTAGAGGCGGATGATCGATATAGGAGATGAGGTTGATGTATTGCGTGAGGCGATCGAGGATGACAGAGCGGCATCGAAGAAGGCTGTAATCTTATGTTTTATTTGATGAATCAGCAGATGTAGAACGTAACTCAAACAGTCGGCTGATGGCAAACGCTGCCTTCCCTCAGGCGAAGCAAGCAATTATCGGCTGACTAGTTCTAGATGTATTGGGTGTCGGTGGGTGTGTCTCTTGTCTGTGTGCGTCTGGCTGCGTGTGTCCCTTCGCATGTTTACATTCGCTGGTTCAGTAAGTTTTCCAAATATCTGCAAATTACCTCATTTGAAATTGCCCCTCCCTCCTTCTCTGTCTGTCTGTCTGTCTGTCTGTCTGTCTGTCTCCCTCTCTACTTCTGTACCGTATCTTACCGTCACTTACTGAAAGCCTCTTCAGTCACTGTCATTTCCAATACCCGCATTTGTCTGCTTGATAAAAAAAATGCACATGAATGATAGCGATCAACCTTCACGCCTTTGTTTAAACTTTCTCCATCAGATTTACATTGCATTCAGGTAGAGAGTCTTTCTTGAAGAGCTGCTTTATAAATCTGCGACTTCGATTAAAATTATACGGACTAGCAGTTCAATTCTGTGGTTAAAATGGTGACAGTTGTAGTAAAGTTAAGCAGCATGAACCCAATTTTAGAAAAAGTGACGGTATAGATGGATCACCCTGTTTACCGTCACTTTTTCTAAAATCGGGTTCTTGGGGTTGGTAAATAAGTACCTAAACAAGTTGGGGGGCGGGGGGGTAGGTGGGTGGGTGGGGAGATAAAGGGTCGGTTGATGGCTTTAGTTGTGTACTTGTGTTAACGCCTTAGTGGAATTATCCCTTGACTTGTCACGAGTTTACAAACGTCGTGTGAAGAAGCGTGTTATAACTACACGTTGTCCATTATAGAACGAAAGCGTCACGGATGAAACTGATCGATATACAGATACATAATATTATATCGGTCGTGAAATAAAAGGTTACGACAGCTAAGCATGGAAAGAGTCGACAGACAACGAGCCACATGAGTGACGAAAGGCGAAGCAGCGGAGCAGAAACAGGACGCGACCTTAAGATACGAAGAACAGCGTGGCAATGATGAATCTTTAAACTGATGACTTTTATAGCGCAGCGAACAGGACGCGTTTTCGCTCCACGAAACATCAGACTGTGAAGGATCTGATCCGCTGGAGACCAATAGAAAGGGGCGTGAACGACAATTCGGTTTTTTATCACTCTCCCTCGTCTCAGATCTCATCTACATATCATTACACGTTTGTATAGGTTAGATGCATTAGACACGATTTCATATTCATGATATATGCATATTCATGATATATTCATATTCATGATATGATATAGGCGTGTAATGCGTATCCCCTATCGCAACTAAATCGTAACTATCATACGCAACATCATGCATGTCCAATGTTTTCCTGGCAGTTAGACAGGAAGGGGAATAAAAGATTTATCATTGCCTTCTCGGTGGGGATACCGAGAACAGCTTTTAAGTAGAGCTACTAATGCGACAGCTGCAGTTAAAACGTTAGCTTAAGGTTAGATGCTGAAAGATCAAATCCTACGTGTATACTACCAGTCAAATGCACAAATTGTATATGATTAAATGCATCTGCTAACGGACAAGACCTGCACACAGTGCACAGTGTATACGTATATATATATATATATATATATATATATATATATTGTATATATATATATATATATTGTATATATATATTGTATATATATATATATTGTATATATATACAATATATATCCATATAGATACATATGTATATATATTATATATATATGTATGTGTATATATATACACAGTAGGCCCCTATATATAAAATAATTTGCTTGCGTTTCATGAATCAATAAGTCTTTCTTTTTTAGCCGTGCATGGCTGGACTGGGAGTGCTCCTGAGTAGGTATCTGAAGGGGCGCTATATAAATTTTCAAATTGAATGAATGAATGAACGCGTGATGGTCTTCTCGTTAAAACCTTTGCACATCCAGTGGTTCAATTTCTTACGGCTTATGCTTCTTCTTCCTCTTCTGATGACAAACTCAGCTAAGCACATTGTCCATGTCAATGATGCGAATCCAAGTTGATCTGTCCTTAGCCTTCCTCCATGCTGTATGAAGGCCGAATTTAAACGCTGCAGGTCCGTCTCCAAAACTTTAATCCAAGTGATCCTGGGTCGGTCGCGTTGTCTTCGCCAGTTCTTTGGAGGGAAGGAGGGGGAAGGAGGGTGGGGCTGGCTCATTGCGGATCACATGACTCTGCAGTGGTCCTCGTCTTCCGAGCCTAAACAAGATCTAAAATACCTTAAGAAGATCAATCTGCGTTTCCGGATCATGACAGAGTGCTACTGTTGCTGTTCTTCTTCTAAGCGCCATGTTACTAAAATGTTCCATGTATTCTGCGTTCTACCGATAAGCTAATGCATATATATATATATATACCAATTTATTAGTAATCGGCAATTTAGTGATTGCTTTAGGAAATTTCTTAGCAGATTCCAGAGATTAATCGATCAATTAACGGTAATGACCTGGTGCTGGTCGAGTGGCTTGTGCCTCAATCTTTCATCTCTACGACTTTGGTTCGATGCCCTGATACATCACGGAGAATCGTTGCAGATATATATATATCGCCGAGTAGTCAGAAACCTCGACGACAGTGCGGCTCACTATCATAGACGATAGCCTTGTGCCTGGAAAAGGGAGTTACTATGGTTACTCTCCCTTCAATTTTACCACATTCTAAGGAAGCTGAATATTATCTTCGTACGCTGCACCTGCTGCAATAATCTTCGTTTAATATCTTCAAACTGACAATTACGCAGTATTATTACAATTCAGTATGAACGGATGATCACAAGTTATTACAGGAGTCGAATTTAACTGTACACGGCAGCCATACAAGGCGCCCATCACGTCCTACATCTCATTTTAACAACGCGCCATCTCGCGAATAAAGGTTGAGTGGACCTAAATTTGGGAGGGTAGCGGGAAGCGATCCCGCTACCTCTTGCTCTTCACGCCAGTGATGTTACCACTACTCTATGGACCCCCATATTTCATTTGCAAATATCTTATTGCTGCTGCCAAAACGCATGGCAATCAGCCTACAATCTTGACATTTAAAAAAAGATCATATAATACCAGAACTGTTAATGATTCTATCGCGTGTTTTGTTTTGAAAACAATAGACCTGTCACCTATCAACATTAATGTCTTCTTGCTGACGTTTGAAATATTAGTTTAGTTATTTGAACTACAATCCCAAGCAGTTCTAGGTTGGTGTGCTCGGTAATTTTGAAAATGGACCTATGGCTGTTGGAATTAATAAACACAACATTCAGTACCCACTTTCTATATTGCTTCATTGGGTTGTGTATGGCGTGTAAACTCTTTTCGATTAAATGCAAAGAACAACAAATACCTTAGATATCTTAGATACCCAGACTCTCATGAAACTTGTTTCTTATTTGCCTGTGGTCGATCTATTTCGCAAGCACCAAAGCCAACATACAGCTGTAACATAGTCAATGTTATAGCACTGTTTATTCTGATGGTGTTTATATGTCAACGAATTGCCGTTGTTTATGCGTTTGTACTCAGTTGTGCTGATCTGCTTATGCTCTAGTCTCATGCAGTCATCAAAAGCAGAGCGATGCCTTTTCACTGGTGACGAGATACCTCTCTAAGTCAGACTGGGTCTCAGTAATGTATTATAACAAAACATTTATATGGCGCCCGATAGGCACATCCAAGGTTTATCGAACTGATCTACACAACTGCGACGTGAAGTAAAACGAGATTGTGTTATATTCAATCAATAATATTGAAATAGTGCGTATGTCTAATGAAAGGTTGTTCCAAGGTCCGATGCAGAGGGAAGTCCCGATGAGCTCATAATGATTTACGGAAGTGAAGAACCTGCAAATCTCCACAACCAGTGATCTGTGTAGGAGACAAGTTGCCCATTACAAGATCAGTAGCGGCGATCTTGTCTGACAGGTGGGGGGGGGGGAACAAAGTTGCCCATGGTCTGGTCAATCACCTTTTTTTAGGAATTCATGTCCCCCCAAAAAACTTCTTGACTTTTCTACGAAATCATCTCCCAAAAAAGTTGATGACTTTTTTTAGTCATTCGCCTGCTTTTTTCAATCTTGTTTATCTTGCCTGAGAGGTGCGGGCACAAAGTCGTCCTTGGTCTGGTTGATGATCACCTGTTTTCCAACATTTTTCAGGGTCGCACCAATATACCACTATGACCATATCTATACATATAGTTTCCTTATATGCAAATTTGTCTGTCGCAGGACGCTACGTCACAAACGGCTTCTGTTCTATAATTGTGAAACCGTTTGTTCTGCCGTCTTGACGACGGTCGTCTTGACGACGGCGATCAGAGCATTTTGACAAACGATACATATAGGCCTTTAATGATACACTGTCGTCACGTCATAATTTATGACGGGTTAATACACTAGTTATGACCATATTATCGCTTTTTTCGGAACGTCATGTCATCGCTCTCTCTAAATCTTTTTACTTTTCGAAATTCTTCTTCCAAAAAATTTCTTTATTACAAATTTCTTCCTACTTTCTACTTTCTCCTTTCTCATAATTTTTTCGGGGGGACACTTCTCCTTATACAGTTCATTTTTACCTCATCTCGTCAAGAAAGGCTGTCAAAACTATCACACGCAATTACATTTTTGGGCCTTTTTTGGTGTTTCTTCAAAATGTGGGGGGACCAAATGTATGGCGTGTCCCCCACACTTAGAGGTGGGGGGACAGTCCCCCCGTCCCCCCTAGATCGCCGCCCATGTTAACAAGATTACAACGAAGTACATAAATGCGGTACAATGTTTCCTGTTTTATTCTCATTTTATTTATTCTTCAGCAAGCAATGCAGCCATCATACTTTAGTAATGTAGACTATCATTTTTTCGCAATGAGGCTATCATATTTCCTCAATGCAGGCTATCGTTCTTCCACAGTGTAGGCTATCATTCTTAAGCAATGCAGATATCAATCTTTCGCAATGCACGATATCGTAGTCAGCCCATAATTCTGGAACTCTTTGCTACGCTTCTCTTTTTCGTTGACTGAAAATATTTCACGTCGATGGTAGTTTGTGCTGCCATGCAACATCTGAGAAATATATGTTGAGTGGCTGGACCAAGGCGCTATACAAAA
Organism: Allolobophora icterica; assembly: GCA_963556255.1. Classification (NCBI taxonomy): domain Eukaryota; kingdom Metazoa; phylum Annelida; class Clitellata; order Crassiclitellata; family Lumbricidae; genus Allolobophora; species Allolobophora icterica. The sequence continues at coordinate 29,661,492 of OY744613.1, forward strand.
GTTTCGTGACTATAAGAGATTACGAAACAAATGAATTTATTACTGTTTCAGCAAGGCCATTTGGGAGATTATTGAAACTCGCTATACTAATGTTCAGATATATACATACATACATACATACATACATACATACATACATACATACATACATACATACATACATACATACATACATACATACATACATACATACATACATACATACATACATACATACATACATACATACATACATACATACATACATACACATACGGACAATCCAATATATTATATTATACATCGGGAAGACCATCCCTCTCCAATATATTATATATACATACATGCATAAATACAGACATTATATGCACATATTATGTGTAATGGGCTCTTGTGCGCTCCATGTTGCGGCTGACAAAGAATGGATCCTATTGTATACCAGTGTTTCTCCGGTGCTCGAACTCTTTTTTCCTTGAAGAACGCCACGTGAGCGCATGGGGAGGGATGGTCTTCCCGATGTACTTACACCGTCTGAACGACGTGTAATTTTAGTCTCTGCGGTGGAGGAGCGACACCCGTGTCTCTGAAGTGACATTGACTGTAGTCTCTGGTGGACCTTTGATCTACCAACAGTAGGGGATAAATACCTGTTCTGTGTGCATCCGTTGGCTTCAGAGGTAGTCGGCTTTGCGTCATCTACCACCAGTGAGGGACTGGTGGTCAGTGGCGTCATCGTGTGCAGTGTGGGAATTGCAGAAAAAAGACTTGTGGGGGGGGATTGAACATTTTATCCGTGTTTTACAAACTGATGTCAACGAAATTTGAAAGCAGCTGATTTCAACGCAAGCAATTTTGCAAGTCAGACTCGAATCAAAATCAATTCCTTTGTTGAGAAAATTCAAAAATGCATATATGATGCACCGTGGAATCTTCTTCTCTTTATCAGAGACTCCGAGTCAAATAATGCTAAATCACACTAGCACAACTGAGGGGGTTGGAACGACCCCCTTGGGTGTGCAATGAAGACTTAACCGGGGGTCCTAAAAGCAGTCTTGTTGTCCTCGAGACCAAGGTCTTGGTCTCGAGTGCACTCGAGTTCGTTTTTAAAAGTCTTGGTCTTGGTCTTGGTCTTGAGGTTCAAGGTCTTGGTCTTGGTCTTGGTCTCGAGGTTCAAGGTCTTGGTCTTGGTCTTGGTCTTGAGGTTCAAAGTCTTGGTCTTGGTCTCGCAAGACCAAGACCAAGACCGGCTGTTAATATGAACAGTCATTTAACAGAACTCAAGAATTCTGTATCAAGCCTGCTTGCATCATATATACGAACAATATCTATGGATGGATACAAGTCATGTTGGTCAGGAAAACCCATTGGCAGCAGCAACAACAGTTATTCTGTATCAGACGGTATGATAAACCATGGGAAGATTTCAAAAACGACTCACTATCTGTACATTTAGCCTACATCCAGTGCTTGAAAAGGTACTCTGTGTGTGTCAGCGACTTCAGCACCTGTAGAACGGTTTTTTTTTCACATGGCGGAATTTTTATGCACGTCTTGGTCAGAAAATTCTGAGCGAATTGGTTTTTATAAAATACAAAAGGCATTTGGTATAAGAGTTTGCATGAAGGACTTTTGAATACAAATTCGGATTTCTCTGCAGTTTGCATTTAAAGTCAATTTGCTTGAATAAAATAAAAGACTCATGTTTTCATTAAAATAGCGAATATTCCAACTTAACAATTTTTAGAAGTCTTGACCTGATTTCGATTTTTTGGGTCTTGGTCTTGGTCTTGAGGTTCAAGGTCTTGGTCTTGGTCTTGGTCTCGAGGTTCAAGGTCTTGGTCTTGGTCTTGGTCTTGGTCTCGAGGTTCAAGGTCTTAGTCTTGGTCTTGGTCTTGAGGTTCAAGGTCTTGGTCTTGGTCTTGGTCTTGAGGTTTAAGGTCTTGACAACAAGACTGCCTAAAAGACTAGGGGGTTGAACCCCCAACCCCACAATTCCCACACTGATCTTATGCTGCGGACACTACCGCCTGTCGACGCAGTTTGGTCCAGAGATTCTGAACATCATGTTCTCAGGCAACTTTGGATAGGAATCCTTTGGATGACCTCCACATGTGAGCGTCATCCCACAATTAACTAGTGATTCTTTAATTTTTGTGTGCGCATTGTTAACATATATTGGTGATAGTTCCGTTCTTAATGACATTTGGCAACATTTAAGTTAGTGAATGGTGCTTTTTAAATGGCGCTATATAAATTTATAATGCCGTTATATGCAGTCTGTCATTCTGCTGCTTAATCCCACTTATCCTCAATCTTGTTCGAGCTTAACGCTGCTATCATGTCCCAGCTTCTGTGTTAGTTTAAACCGAAATTGGCTTAATTTAATTCTAAAGCGTTGAAAATAATAATGGTAATAGTAGGCCTAGTAGCAGCAGTTGTTGTTGTTACTGTAGCTGCAACAACAGCAACAGACGTGGTAGTTGTAGTGGGAGCATTACTAATTTACTACTACTACTACTACTACCACTACTACTACTACTACTACTACTACTACTACTACTACTACTACTACTACTACTACTACTACTACTACTACTACTACTACTACTACTACTACTACTACTACTACTACTACTACTACTACTATTACTACTAAAAATAATAATAATAATAATAATAATAATAATAATAATAATAATAATAATAATAATAATAATAATAATAATAATAATAATAATAATAATAAAAATAATAATAATAATTGTAATAACAATTATCATTATCGTCATCATTAGCCTACAGCCCATGAGTCGATTTAGACGTAACTCGTCTAACTGCAGCCTAAACCCACTGACTAATTTCTGACTATAAATATTCACGTGGAATCACAGTCAATTAACCGATTAGAAATCGTTGTATTCGACGCCCAATCGCTTCATCCATTGATCGCATATATCGCCGCGTAGCTATTCATGACCTCGTTTCTGACGGCTTAGTTTAACGTCGTCGTCGCAAATTCATCTCCCTAGAATTAGACGATACACGTGTTGCGTGTCGACCAGAGCGCATCGCCGGTCGTTTACAAAAATCCTTTCGCAAGAATTGGTTTCCGCACGACGGTGCGTTATTCAGGAACATTCTGCGGTGGAGGAGGAGGAGGAGGAGGGTGGAGGTGTGCGCTACTCTGTAGCGGACAACGCCGCCGGATGGTATGCGCCGTCATCTGGTGACAACGCCGGATGTGTTATCGGTCTTCGAAACCATTCTATTCCGTATGGGCGTCTCCAACCACTTGACATGACATTCGAACATAGAGACGCACAGATGGACAGAAAAAGGAACGGACTACGGACGAACGGAAAGACATACGGACGAATTTAAGGACAAGAGGACGAAGGGATGAAAGGACAGACGTCTGGGTGTTATAATCGACTCTGTGGTGTGGAGAACATAGCTTCCCTGGATGAAATTCTGCAGGAGAGAAGACTTATAACCTGGTGGGTGGCAGCAAATCATTTGTTATGCAATGACTGTATTTTTCTGCACAGTCAGAGCTAAGTCGGGTAATGGTAACTCAGTCGGATATAAGTCGGGTGTTGCATGCCAAGCCAAGCTTGGACAACTAGACAGTTGCAGAACCAAGGGCATCAAACAATAGAAGAAATGCCACAGAAATGACCCCCTATTACGTACAAAATACTTGTTCAATCTGAGGAGATATCTAGCAGTGTCGTTAAATAATGAATGTACAGTGTCATAACATTGCAACAAACATCAATTTAAATTCCTGGCATCAAAAGGAAGCCAACAACATCTTACGAGGACGTCCTCTCAAGAGGACTCATTACGTCTCATCAAGAATTCAATGATGAAGCGCTGGTATTATCTGATTGACGCGGCTTTTGGTCATGCGGAGAAATTCTGAAGATTCTCGTTATATTTTCAGTGTATTGTATTGCAGCGGTTCCCAAACTTCTCAGTGTGACGGACCGGCAGGAATTAACTTTCAGTTTGACGGACCGGCAGGAATTTTCCATTGCAGCAGGACAGGTACCCAATTTATTTATTATTTTTTATCTATAAATTGGGTCAAAAAAGTAAAATTATGTTTTAATAGTAGCGCGGGTATATAATTATGTACTAATTATCAACTGAATACTTTGTACTGATCTGATATAAATAAAAAAAAGTTGCATTTAAAAAAAATTTATATAAAACGCTATACCTGCTAGTGCTGTTTATTAATATATTTATTATTTTAAATTTTTTTAAGGACCAAGGTACGAAAAATCCCTCAGGCTCTAATAAACTATATAACAGACATTATGTTTAAGCTTGGAGAACGCCGTCGTCGTCTCCGGAGTGTGGTGTGGTATTTTCAATTGTTAAGATTTTCAAAGTTTTAATATGTTAGGCCTATACTTACAATATCGAATCTAAAAGCAGACGTGTTTATTTTCTACTGAGGGAAGCAGTGACCAGATTATTAAGACGAAAGAGATACGTCTGGTTTCTAATTGGCGGTCAAAAACAGCAAATGTGACGATCAAAATTTCTAGTAAAGTCGAACAACTTCTATATGACCTGTCAGCAATTTGTCGAATAACTATTTCTTCGGCAGTTATTGTCTACAATAGCTTAAATACATTTACTCCCAGAACAAATCTTTTTAATTTATATGAAAAATATGGTTTTGATTGCGAGACAATCGTATTTTTTGAAGATAGTTCACAGCGAGACCCAATCGAGAAAACGTCTAACATCTTTTTTGTCCAGTTTCTTGACTCACTTCGCGGACCGGCAACTGAGGGGTCGCGGACCGGCACTGGTCCGCGGACCATAGTTTGTTGTATTGTATTGTATTGTATTGTATCTAGAAATTGTTACATCATATGTACATTAAAGACCCTTCAGTAAGAAAACGACAAGGGAAGTGAATGGGACGCACGCTGAGAGGGGACTCCCTACTTAAAACTGTTATAGAGGGAAGAATGGAGGCGAAGAGGACAAGAGGAAGACCAAGACAGATGTATAGAGGGAAGAATGGAGGCGAAGAGGACAAGAGGAAGACCAAGACAGATGTATAGAGGGAAGAATGGAGGCGAAGAGGACAAGAGGAAGACCAAGACAGATGTATAGAGGGAAGAATGGAGGCGAAGAGGACAAGAGGAAGACCAAGACAGATGTATAGAGGGAAGAATGGAGGCGAAGAGGACAAGAGGAAGACCAAGACAGATGTATAGAGGGAAGAATGGAGGCGAAGAGGACAAGAGGAAGACCAAGACAGATGAAGTTGGACTGGGTGATGGAGGATGTATACAGCAGACCCAAGGAAGAGATCCAGCATCGGGGGGAGTGGCGACGTCGGCCGTTCGAACCTTCCTGAGGCAGAGAACCGGAAGAAGATAATGTACATTACATTATATTTATACTACACTAGCTAGTTTACCCGGCGTTACCCGGGGAGTTCAGTGAAGTTAATGTGAAGTGAAATCCCTACGGCTGCGCCATCTGGCGAATCTTTAGAAATGCGTGCCGGTGACAGAGAATTGGCGGTCAAACACACAGAATCTTCTCGGGCGGCGCCATCTGGCGAGTGAAAATAGGTTGAGTGTAAGTTTTTTTACTAGCTAAAAATGCATTGCCCGGGTAGGTTTTGGCCCGGGACACCATGGTAGCGGTGAAAACGGGTGACGCGAAGCCTCACACTGGGTGTGTCATACCCACCGCGACACAGTAGTGAAGGTTTCAAGTGAAAAGCTCCAAAACTGTAGAAATGCATCCCGGTCAAAGTCGGTGTGACACAGATTCTTCTCTTTATTTATATAGATTATAATTATCTACATTGCATTACAAGCTTGCCGCATCTGAGTCTGAATATTTTCGCTTTCTAAAAACAGGTGCATAAGATACGTATATATACGGGGCAAGGCTATTGAAGAACTTTAACATTAGGTTACTCATATTATATATATATCATCATATATATATATACATTATATATACATACATATATACATACATATATATATGTGTATGTATATATACATACTAACTTCAACATCTTTTTGACTGATGTAGAAAGCACACTGACCAATCTCTCTAGAAGCAGCGCTGTAGCAATTTCTAATTAGAATTACCTGTATACGTAGGGCATAACCAAGAGCAATGAGGTAAACGTCAGTCTGGAAGGATTAGGGCACGTAGTCCAATATGCTTCATCCTAATGCTTATGGCTTATGACATGTACAGCCACTAGTGAATCAATATTCGCACTTGTATTCTGAGTGTATTTGATCTTCCCGAAATGAAACACGAACAGTTCGTTGCCCGTTTGTGTGAAGAATATCACGTCGTGCTGTCTTTTGAAGATGGCTTCTGCTCTCTCGGTCCTCGATCTTAGCGACACCGATTCTTTGCATTAGCTGATAGGCACTCCGTGTTTTTATCGATGAAAGAGGAGTCGACTGCTCTGTCTTCGTCACAGGCGACAAAAGCTTAATGTGTTTCGACATGCACTTAGTTTGCAAGCTAGATTGTGTCCGACACTAATCTAGCATTACGTCAGTTTTTATAGCACCAGTGCAAAAACATTTCTTATGCAACGAAAGTCGATATTCTTACCAACTGACAATGCAACCGTAGGAAGAAGGTTTAGGTCTAGAGGTCCTATGTCGTGCGGCTGGTGATCTTGATGATCTTGACGATGATGGAGAATGGATACAGCAGACTCAAGGAATGAGTCATTGTCGTCATCACTGATGGAATGGTCGCTTTTCATAGCGGAGTGCTCTGTTTATTTAGCCATCGTGTCCAAGTGGGCTTACAGTCGGCCTCAAGTGAACCTCATAAACGCAAATTAGTTGGTCCAACATATAGACATCTCAGATGTGTCAACGACATTTTGGCTAAGGACATCAAGTGGATCCCAAGCGAGCAGCTCTCATTCTGTTTGCACTGCTTCATCTTCGTCTTCGTCGTCGTTGTGGTCGTCATCGTCATCATCATCATCATCATCGTCGTCGTCGTCATTTTCATCATTCTCCACCTCCTCCTCATAACCATTATCATCGTCATCGTCATCGTCATCGTCATCGTCATCGTCATCGTCATCGTCATCGTCATCGTCATCGTCATCGTCATCGTCATCGTCATCATCATCATCATCATCATCATCATCATCATCATCATCATCATCATCATCATCATCATCATCATCATCATCATCATCATCATCATCATCATTATCATCACTGTATGTTATCACCACTGCAACCACTTCCACTATCATTATTATGATCATGATAACTACGACCATATTAGCACGACGACGATGGCGACCACCTCCAGTATCACTACCACTGCCCCATCATCATCACCACCACCACCACCGCCACCACCACCACCACACCACCAGCACAACCACTACTATCACTCCTATTACCACCACCACTACCAATATCACAACCACCACCACGACCATTGTGTTCTCAGACTTTTCATAACTAAATGTCTATTTTAGGTGTACGCTATTCAGTCCTGTTGCCATACGACGGAGTGTGAGACATGTCCAGAAGCCTTTTCCTCTTCTGGATGACATGGTCCAGCCTACTGGCCAGTGGTCATTCAAAGGTCAGCAAATGTTACTTCCTTTTGAAACCAGTATAAACAACGCACAAGTCTAATCTCTAGCTCTGTTCTGATGCCTATCGTTCGTTTTCCTATGAAAACAAAAACTGCCTTGGACTATCGTGGATGTTTAGGTTTGGATCGATGCATTTACGGTCTATTGCGGCTTCTTAGGTGTAGACGTGTACATATGGTCACAGTTATATACCGCCTTTTGAAGATTCCAGTTTGGCCACCGTTGGTATAACACAGGCATTCGAATTTTAAAAATCGCGTCAACTAGATAAAATATTTTATGGCAAACAAATTATTTAATGAGAGGGAAATTAATTAGAAGCCGCCAAACGATCTGCAATTATGATGCCGTAATTAAGAAAAAATATGATATTATTAACAGTAAATTTCCAAGTCCTTTTCACGCGAACAAATCACAATATATTTTTTCTAAACTCTTTCACTAGAGCCTCGTTCGGCTTTAAACCCACAGTTGAGAAGAGGAAGAAGAAGAGAAAGAGCTGTACGAAGTGGAAAACGATTACAGAGATACTTACTTAGTACTTAGTACTTAGTCCTTCCGGTGCAGGTCTGCACATCGGGCGACGCATCTCCTCCACTCCCCTCTGTCTGAATTTGTTGCGTCGTTTCTGTTGCGAGTGTGTTTTAACCCGGGTGGGTTGCAAGCCCACCGCGGAACCCTCCTCCTTTATCCTGGCTTGGGACAGGCTCAGACCATCTGAAGATAATCTGAGGCGGAGATACAAGAATTAATCATGTTCATTTTGTATTCAAATTTGGAGAGCCTGTAGACTGATTAATGTATCCCCAACAGCAACATTATATGATGGGCAGTTGAAGCCTGTATGACAGTGTTCCCATATGGGCTTCGTATATCTTATATATGGCCCATTTGATTTCACTTTTTAATACATATAAAGCTCATATGAAAATGTCATATGACTTCATATGTTGTTACATTATGACATAAGCTTATAGTTGTTGGTTAGACTCCTGAATGTAAAGCGAATAACATTTCCTGGCCGTCGGCTTTGCAGTTACTGTGGTGTGATGCTAGACACGTTTACCTCATTTACTTTTTGATTGTCTTATTTATACAGAGCTAGAGTTTAAAGGCAAACATAGCGTAACACTTTTAGCGTTGGTGCGAAACAGAACTTAATGCGTTAAGTATTTCCTCGAGGCCCCTACATCATATGATGTTATAGTAAGTAATTATGAGGCAAATTTGACGATTCATGGACTACGACTGGTTCGGAGAATTTAAAGTCCTGTGAATATAATATATATATATATATATATATATATATATATATATATATTCTGACATATCTCTTTGTGCCGTCGGCTCTAGGAGCCCTAGCGATCGTCATGCTACACAGTCTCCGTTGCCGTCTTGCTACTTCTCCCAGTAGCCCTTGAGTCGCGCTTTGGCCTGGGAGTCCCACCTCAGCGCTCCGGCCTGGGAGTCCCTCCATCCGCGACCATCGGCGTGGTTTGGTGTGTGGCATGACGATTTTCTTGGCATGATTAACAGGGGTGGTTTGCCATTGCCTTCCCCTGGTTTTGCCTGCCGTGCCCGTTCGTTCCCCCTCCTAGGAAGAGTACTTCCTAGGAAGGGTACTAACGGTCCGCACCACGAGAAGGTGGGCACGGAGGACTTTGGTTCACCAGCCCAGGTCGGATCCGAGTCTACGCTCATCAGAGTCGTCGGTCAGGTCGCCTCCCTGCTTTACTCTGTACCAGAGTGACTGGTGAACCTTTGCGGTTGATCTATTCATTACACGATTTTAGTAGAATTCTGCAACTGTTCGCATATGCTACTGTACAGAAAGTTCACAGCAGTTGCCAATCGAGAATTCTAGAAATCAAGGTTCACCGAAAACACAATTGCATATCGTTCAATAATAATAATAATAATAATAATAATAATAATAATAACTGATCGATTAAATCTCAACTACCCAATTCGAACCATCACAATTACATCTAAAGATCCTCCACACATTACTCCAGAAATAAAGCGATTGCTTCGACTTAAAAACCGACTCATGCGGAAAGGAAAAAATGAGAAAGCCGAAGCTTTAACTCTTAGGATTGCTAAAGCCATCTCAAAAAAGAATGCATCATTCCTTAAATATTCCAACCCTCGAGAAAGTCCTCAATCCCTTTGGAAGAAAGTAAATCTACTCACTAAGAAACCAAACCATCCCTCAACATCCTCATCAATAAGTGCAGACGATCTAAATAAATTTTTTGCTGACGCCTCCACTGATCCTAATTATATAGCTCCCCTCTTTAAAGCTACTACCACCTCTCAGCAGACTCTTGTAACAGAAACTAGAATATTCAATTTACTAGATCATCTTAAACATACTGCAGATGGCCATGATGGCCTTCCTGCTTGGTTTCTTAGAAAAACTGCACCTGGTTATTCCTATGTCCTTTCCCAACTAATCAACCAATCATTAATTCAATCTTTTGTTCCTAGCCAATGGAAAACTGCCATCATACGTCCCAAGGCCAAGATCTCTCACCCAACAAACCTTCTGATTTCCGACCTATTTCCGTTCTTTCTGTTTTATCTAGACTTGTTGAACGTATAGTAGTCCAGTCCTTTATCTATCCTAGTTTTCAAAGCTTGCCAAAACATATTTCCCTTCATGATCAATTTGCATTTAAACCTACTGGTTCTACCACTGCAGCAATAACCTCTATCATACATCATGCAACAGACCTTCTCAAAAATAATAAATATGTTATCATGATCTCAATGGATTTTTCTAAAGCTTTTGATTCTGTCAGTCACTCTGCCATTGCACACTTACTAGCTTCACTTTCCCTTCCAGACAATATATATAACTGGTTAATTAACTATCTCCAAGAGAGGAACCACTATACCATTTTTAATGGAACCAAATCCATCATCATCTCAATTAATGCCAGTGTTGTACAGGGATCAGTTTTCGGCCCCACTGGATTTATTGTCTGTATCTCAGATCTCCATCCTATTCACCATCAAAATCGTCTATCCAAATATGCTGATGATACATACTTATTAATTGGATCCAATTCATTAAATACAGCCAATGATGAAATCCAACATATTTACAATTGGTCTGAAACAAAGAACCTGAAAATCAATCCTGATAAAACTCGGGAAATGGCTATCATCAAACGCAACCAACCCTCACTTTCTGACAACCCTTCAATCACAGGAGTTAAACGGTCAACATCAATCAAGATTCTCGGAGTCACCATCGGAGAAAAATTAACAGTCACTGAGCACATCAATCAACTGATAAAAAGTGGAACCTCCTCCTTTTTTGCACTAAGAACTATCAAAAATCATGGAGCATCTCAAGACTCACTACATCTCATCACTAATGCAACAATCGTATCTAGAACCTTATATGCTTCTCCAGCCTGGTGGGGCCTTATAAGTGGCAAGGATAAATTGCGCCTTGAACAATTCCTGAACAAACTCAAACGATTTGGATATGTTCAAACTATCTCTCCCTCCATAGCTGAGCTTGTGCCCAAAGCCGAAATGGCCTTATTTAAAGCAGCTTTACTCAATGAAAATCACTCAATTAGATGTTTATTCCCAACCAACCATATTACTCCTTACTCCCTAAGAAATCGTCCTCACAATTTTAATCTACCAGATAAAGACTCTCGAAACTTCATATCTAGAATGTTATTTTCTAACTCTTACTAAGCTATTATTAACAATTAACAATTTTAATTCACTTCCTTGTACACCTACAGCGTTATGTCTGTTGTTTCATTAAACGAATATAAACATATAAACATAAACAATAATAATAACGACTATTTCTAGGGCGCCGAAACACAGTTAAAAGGGCGCTTTTGCATACAGATTGCATGGAACGAATAGATTATAGACTGCATAAAAGGCAGATTCGCACCAACTCTATTGAGTGTAGATTACTTGTCTACATCTTACAATACAACTGTATTTGATATTACCTTCCTTCAAAAGCTATAAAGTTCACACATGATTATACGACAGAACATCGATGGCGTTGAGCATCTATCTGTGCGTCAAGAGACCCGAACCGTACTCTCTCCATTACAGGTCGAACGCTCTAATCAATCAGCTAGACTCACGTGGATTTCTTGGCATCAAAATGTCGATATATGACAATGTAGACAACAAAGTCATTTACAAAATTTGTTGCTGAGAGGTTCACACATTGCCAAAGAGCCTACATCAGCACTAGGTGCTGAGCCTAAGTTCACACATTTAGGCCGATTCTCTAAGCCATTATCGGAGAGTAATACACGTTCATGCATTAGCAAGATTAATCATTTCATTTCCCTTAATGTTCATACCTGTGAAACTAAGTCTATTCTACTGACTTAGATAGGATAGGACGCGAGTGTTGACAAGCTTATGATTTGGCTTCACGATTTATGACACATTTCTTTGCTACTCTTGCAATATGTTTAATTAAAGGAGCCACAGAGCAGTCCAGCCTGAATATATAAATCTTACAGTAGAATATCATTTATCACATATGTATACATACATGTATGCATTGCTTCTGCTTTGCTTAGATAGCTCTCGCCGTCCAGAGATCCTTTTAAAGGCGCTAAATTAATGCTCAGATGGATGCATTGGCTTTTATGTAATAACATACAGAGATGTGTGATTTATGTCTGCAGTCGCTGGACCGCACACAGAATGCCAACTATAGAGGTAAGTCAAAGAAACGCTTAGCTGCAAGAGTTTCATTAATTAAATAAATAAATAATGAATGAATTCAGATAACTTATATAGCACCACTGCCAGTGCCGTCTTAACAGCATTGTAGACCCAGGACAAAGCAATGCACTGGGGTTCCTGCCCACCCACGGGGATAAAAATTTAAACGGTCAATAAATGAAACCTGTAGATTTATTGATACTTTCAACATTCACTTTGTAACAAAATAAATGTTTAAGCACAAACATACTGTGAAGCAAATATTAATCAACACAAACTTGGGGCCTCTAGAATCGTGGGTCCCTGCATGGCTACTGCCCAGCGTGCCCATGCCTTAAGACGGCACTGACCACTGCATGATAAGCTGCCTACTCAAAGGCTCTCGCTTTTGTTACTCTTGCGACAGAGAACAGTTTTTGTGTGCTTGTAAGAAATGTAGGCTAGGCTATGCAAAGTCCCTGGTTAAAACAACGTGCATAATTATATGTAATGTTCAATATGTAAATTAAGCAAAGATTCCAGTTTTACGTCTATACAAAATCTCCTGTTTAACAAAGCATTACAGTTAAATCAGGCGATCTATTTCTGCTTCTTCCTCAACCTTATAATCAATGACAATTGCTCTCAATCAATGGGTACCTTGTTTTCTCTGTGCCACGCACCAGAGCAGTGTTAGGCTCTCGGACATTCTCGGTGGTTGGTCGAAACCTGTGGAATTCCTCGCCTCGTTCCTTGCACTCGGTCAATTCTTTAACACTTTAACGACGAGCTGCATTGGTTTCCCAGTCACTTTTAGTACAAGCTCTTCGTTAAAGTGTTAATGTCATTCGGGTCTAAACTTAGCGTTATGTTCGGAGCCTTGTAACCGGAGGTTCGCAGGTTTGAATCTATACCTCAAGCCACTGTTTAGCGACTTTGGACAAGTTGCTCACCTAAAAGTTGCTCGTAGATAAGCTGTGCCCTGTGCTTGGCCTTTACGATTACGGTTATGTTTACTATCATAGTCTTGTTGGTTTCTCTGGCCGATTACATTTTTGACGGGCTTCTCTTACGGGTCTTCGCTTTTTGCTACGATCAAACTTAACGCACGACCCTCAACTGATATCTTGATCATTGTGATAACTGTTCTATAAAAATCTTTAGTTTAGATGAGATCACCTGTTATCTTTAATCACCGTATTTGTTTCCAGGAGCTCCCGTTCCAACTCACTGTGGCAGGAGCCGCTACCATTCCAGCCACGTGAACGTCTACGGTGACGTCGATGTGGCCAAGCGCATCGTCGGTGGCCAGACGTCTCAGTCGGGCGAGTGGCCATGGCTGGTGACGATGCAGCTGGCCAGAAATGGAACGAAGTTCGAACACCTGTGTGGAGGATCTCTCATCGATCGTCAATGGGTTCTCACTGCCGCCCACTGCTTCGAGTACCTAAACCACACCTGTTTTTTACATGCGCTATATAAATGTTCAGATGCATATCCTTTCATTCCGAGAATTTATATAGCGCCCTTCAAGATTCCTACTCAGGTATATATGATCTGTCAGCTGAAGCTACTTTGACCACAGCACCTAATATGCGTAATTCAGTGACCTGCTTCCGGAAGCGTCGACATAGTACTACTGCGTTGAGACAGCTCAATTATGAAAAGCAAATGCTTGCAAAAAGAAACGGAAATTTGTCTCAGATTACTATATCCAAAGAGCAATAATTGCAAGAGAATTTACTTTTGGAGAACATTACCTTGCACTACTATATATTACTACTCTTATTTACATCAACTAAGCATTATTATTTTAATCTACCTTTCGCTTCTAACTTTTCTTTCCGTATTATTATTATTATTCTTTTGCATTTCTTGACATTGTTTTAACCTTACCTGAACTCACCTGGTTTTGCTTGCATTAGGTTCACTTGATTTGCCTTCATCATCATTTTACCTGCCTTACGGTGCCTTATCTTCCTTTTTTTTTATTGTTTTACCTATCAGGACCTTTCCTTACTTTTCCTTCACCCTAACCTTACCGCACGTTGCTAAGTTTTGTCTTGTAACTCAAGGACTTATTGAATTCTATTAAGACTTTTTTGCTAAGTTGACAAGCAATCTTTATAAGCGCACGAGATAAACTCCCACACGTTATAAAAGCAATGCATAGGCCTACAAGCAATGAAAAATAGCACAATGTCAGTTAAAACGATGCAATAATATTATAATAAACAGTTTAAAATTAAACTTAATCTAATTTTATATACCGTTCAGTAGTTCGCAACTAACAGTATAAAACGTTTATAGGCCTATACATGTACTGTTAGAAAGAAAACTGTTAGCAGTGATATTGGAGCAATGCAGGAAACTAGTGTAGTCACAATGTCTATATTTATACTGTGAGAAAATGATTGCTGTATAAACATAATAAAATTGTGATCACACTATTTCTCGTAACTGTTGAAATATCAATGCCTTTGTTGACCATATCATCTGTCACTTCCTCTCTCTGGTCTCTCTGTCAACCAGACTTGTATCTCCATTTTATATATCTGAACAACCCCTTTGATTCGACGCAGCGCTAGTGAATAAGCTGATGCCATTCGCTTAGATTTCAAGCCACGCCGTAGGAATTTGGAGTCTATGATTACGATAACCTGAACTGAAGTTTGTTTCTTATCGTGGACTAAAAATGAAATTTTCTCGTTACTTTCAGGTCGTTTTGGGCTGACTTCTTAACGGCCGATCCGATGGCGTGGAAGGTAAGAGTGGGAGAGCATAACATGTTTGAGGACGATGCAACTCAGGTGGACGTTCCAGTGGAAAAGATCATCTTCCATCCACAGCGACACCGTAATTATGAAAATTTATCCATCATTTGGAAACGTTTAACCAGCATCGCCAAATCAATCTTTTCCTGGTTCAGCATACTTAGAAAATCCTCTCAGTAATCCGTAAAATCACCCAAAGCGAGCTATTTCCAATCCAGTTACTCCGAACATCTGTTCTTCTAAATGCCTCATCTACCTTCCCTCTATAGGCGCTTGGGGCTGTCCATATATTACGTACACAAAAATCCGGGAAAATTGGACCCCCTCCCCCTCTGTTCGCAAGCGTACTTTCTTCCACCACCCCCCCTGAGTACGTACTTTTGACGCACCCCCCCCCGATGACCAGCTGCAGAAAGTGTCTCCAGGCAGCCTGTCTGCACTTTAGGCCAGATTATTGAAGGGCCAATATAGACAAATTATAGGTGTCGTTCACAGCACAGAATAACTGCACATGGCTTGTATATAATGTAATAAAATGCCATGGGACGACTATAGGATAATACAGAGTTATAAATAGGCTAATGTGGACGTCATAATTAGAAATTTATTTTGGGTACGTACACATTTTGTTACCCCCCCCCCGTTCGCACCCGTACGCAAAATCGCCAAAATCCGACCCCCGACCCCCTAAGTGCGTACGTAATATGTGGATGGCCCCCTTTTACATTTTGTGAAGGAGAGCGAACTCCGCCTTACATAATTTATTTTGCCTATCGTCATGGCAGTGACTGCCTTGGCAATGACATCTTCGATTCAAGTAACAAAGTCAGAGACGCAAGTGTAGATTTATACAATTCAAGAAGTCCATGAACTACACTTTGATTCGTCAGGGGCTTCGTCTGTAATCCGACCGTTGCGAGTTCGATCTTGCTGAGTTGTCTCCATGCAACTATCCTGGATAAATTGTTCGAGCGCACTAGTCTCTGTCAACACGCTGTAGAATTTGATATCGGCGTAGAGTGGAAAGTAAGCGGCAGGTCCTGTGGTGCACAGTTCTGGGTGTCAAGGACCTTTGAAGGTCGTGCAGTGTCAGCTCAAGGGCATAAGAGTTGGAAAGAGCGCATCCTCCAATTCCGCTAGCAATACTTTACTTTACTCTAATCAGTTAATCAGTTAGGCCTATTTCAAAATTACCATCTTGTATAAATATAATACAGGATTCGGTAGCTTGATTGTGTCTTTTTTCTTTCGCATACTTTTTTGACAGAATTATCCTTTAGCAGTTATATGACCACATGAAAAATAGTTGAAACGATTTTAGATTGCAATTTCGTAACTGTAATTATAAATTTATATAGCGCCTCGTCAGGAGAGACTCATGAGAGGCAATTTCGACCTGACAACACAGGCGCACTATCTAACGCAATGGCTTTACATAGGCCTTCAGAAAGATCAACGAGTTCATGTCGTTGGATGATATGGAGTGATTGAGCGCTTGAGGTTAACCTGGTTCCTTGGGAGACGAGGAACAGCGGTTTGAGTACGATGTTGGTAGTTGACAGGTGCGCTTTGCAACTGACAGCAATGTGGAAAGACCTGTTGGCAGGAGCTCAGTACATGGAAGAAATACATATTCAGTGAGAGATAGTCTGATATCTGAACCGGTGGAAGGGCTAGACCTATTCAGATTGCAAACATGTTGGGAAATGTATACTGATTGGAATTGGAAAAAATGTTGGCTGGAATAAAATGCTTGAGGAAATGTATTATTAATGAAGGACAGCCAGAACTCTAAACGCAGGTCGATTTATGTTTGACAATGAACGAAAGAATTTTTCATTTTTACTGTGGACATGTCTTTGACCATCTTGCCTTTGACCTTTCAGCCCCGGAGACCTTTAACCTTGATATTGCTTTGGTGAAGTTGGCGTTCCCAGTGAAGCTTAACGATGCCGTTAACGTCGTCTGCCTACCTTCATCGGACGACAGCTTTCCTCCGGGAACACATTGTCTGACAGCCGGATGGGGACACACGGAGGAAGGTTGCGAACCCTTATTATATATTCCAACAAGCCATTCGCTTTCATTTATGCCTTAATGAAAATTTAAGTAGGCCATATACCCCTACTTATACGTCAATGAAATATTTAGATAGGCCATCCACTCCTGTTTATTTTCTCTCAACAGAGCACTTCTATAGGTCATCTACTTTCACGTGTATCTCAAAGAAATATTTATATGTGACATCTACTTTCACATCTGAGTAAGATACTTAACTAGTAGAAATTGATCTCTAAAATGCAGATATAGTATATAAGTACTTGGTCTTGTGATCAACTAGTAATGGTTAACATCATAATTATATGAAGTGGTGACATAATACTTCCCTTAAGAGAGCTCACTTCTGCCTTAGTACCACCCACTGCCTAGATTGTGTATAAGTATGTTACACATTATTCTAACAAATAGTCTATAAACTTTTATTTACAACCGAATGAAGTATTTACCTAGTATTCCATCTAATTTAGTTTATATCTTACTAAGTGTCTAAATAGACCATCCATGACGTCTCTCGTGAGACACAACTTGGTCACGTATATTTACAGCGATCAGTTTCTTTAGAAATGTTTTCATAGGCCCACATAAACTGTCTGGTTACCAATGACCAACGGTGTAATTGTTGTGTGCATTTAGCGGGCATGGTGTCTGGTCTCGTGAGACACGTCTTGGTGCCAGTGATCAGCAGTCGACTGTGCAACATTCTCTACGATAAGATTTCTCACGCGGTCAGACTCGACATCACGGATGACATGATGTGCGCTGGACTGGAACAAGGTGGAAAAGACGCATGCCAGGTAATACACACACGGAAATGTGCAGAGACAGTCACTGATAGATATTGGTTATATGGATCTAATATCAAGGGGACAGTATTTTACCATTGCAGGCAGATAGTGGTTTTATTACTGTAGTGTTAATTTACCAGCGATTCGCTTTTGTTCCGGAATTTCGATTCCTGATATGGTACTGACAATCAGCTGATGATAAGATAGTGCATACTACAGATGAAGACGGCCGCAGAAATCAATGTTTATGCGTTTAAAGTGTAATGCCATTCTATTCTTTTGAATCTCTTGTAGACTTTTTTTCTGTTCAGGCTCGCAATATACAGCCAGTGCTTTTGCCGTATGTGGCTAAAATAGAAGGTGACCAACTGATCATGCACTCTGTGCTCTGATATATGTTGCAATGTCGCATACCAGATTTAAGAGGATTGTCAATGAAGCGAACCTCACAAGAGGATGATTACCAGCATTACTAAAATCACTCCGTTGTGAAACGGTTGACCTGAACGACATTTAAAACTGATAGAAAACACAGAACTGGGAAGTGCTTGTAAGAATCTCAGACCAGTCCTGCACATACAGCGCCCGAGAGCCACTATTCTGGTGCTAGTCACAACGAAATCAATGATCGAGTGTAATGTTTCGTGGTATGAAGATTCGAAGAAGTCAGATATATCGACTGACTAATATACCTTGAGAACGATGAAACAGATTTTTAAAATGGATTCTTTCATCGACAGGCAGCCAGCGTAAAGAATATGATATTTCAGACGTGGTTTGATAAATGAAAATGATAAATTCAAGAAGAATGGCGAAATAGAACTGACGAGTTTGTTCCAACAGCGACATGAGGTGTTTGCTGGGGAATGAGCAGGTGCGTGTGAAAAAGAAGAAAAGCGGGAAAATATTAATTGTAATGCAGCAAACGATGTGTACCGTATAGTGTCATATGTTGTTTGAAACCTTATCGACAACAGCGTGTAGAGATACAGATGGTTTTGGATACTAGGCATGGAAAAAAAGGAAAACTGCACAGAAAAATAAACAAAGCCAAAATGCGATGAATGAAAGGGCAATAACCTCAGTGATGGACATTTACTACCTAAAATGTAGTTTTATCGCCTTAACATGCAACAAAAACTATTTACTGCAAAAAGTAGCGTAGAAAAGTAGTTAACTGCAAAATGAGAGTTTACAATTTACCTACTAGCTGCAGCTACCTATTAAAATGGTAGTTAACTAATATTTAATATTTGAAGAAACAGTTTTTAGTTGTTAACCTCAACCATAGTGGTTGAGTACTGCCCATCACCGATAACAATAAGTTGATAAAAATACAGTAGCCAATGACTATATCAAGGTAAATACTTTTCTTGACGAACCTTTGGTGTAGCAGCTGATATCTTAGAATGTATAAATATAAGCTAATAATATTTTAAAGTGTTTAATAACCGATTTAACTGTCAGAATTTAATACCAACGAACACGCTGTAGCTGTGTTTTACATTTAATACTTTGCATTTAGCTTTATTATGTACACATGCTGCGCTGTGTTTGTGGTTGTAGTATGATTCTGGAGGTCCGATGGTCTACTACGATCGTCGTGACCAGAGCTGGCTGTTGGTTGGAGTCGTCTCCACCGGATATGGATGCGCACGTCCCGGATTTCCGGGAATCTATACTCGCGTCTCTGACTTTGTTCCTTGGATCGAAGATGCCATTGCCAAAAACTGATGATGGTTCACACCTTCTACTCTGACTAATTCCTCTAATTCATCCTACTATTCCTTAATTAAGCTTTTGTTCCTCTTTTATCTTGATACCTCCTCTGTTTTGTCATTTTCAACTTTATTTCTTTAAACCTTCCTTTCCTGTTTGCTCATTCTTTCGTTGATTTTACTGCAGTTTTCTGTACCTTATAACGTTTCGACTGTTTAGTACTTCGATCAAAGCTTTATTTATTTCCTTTCCTTCTCTAACATTTTGCTTTCCTTTAACTCAGCCAGTTGCCATTCTTCCGTCCATTTATTCACTGATTACGGTATTATCTTCTGTGTTTTTCTGCTTTTCTTTCTTCCATTTTCCGAAATCCCTAAGTAGTTTTCATCTATGGATACCTCATCAGACGTGCGTCCAACTTTCTTTCTATTTCCTACTATCATCTAACATTCCTTTCTTTGTCTCAAGCATAAGAAAGATTATTTATGATCGAATCAATTAAAAAAATTAAAATGTTTTTTGTTGTAGAAAGCATATTGCTCCAAAAATGTTACTTCTGTCTTTTCTTATTTCCGAGTTTCTAAACAGGCGTTAACGTATCTTTTCAGACAAAACATTTTAAAAGTGGAATTAAATGTTCCTGCACAATGGATTTCCAACCAAGCCAAATAATCACTAGTAGGCCTAATTAAGCTATTCTTTTTAAGCAGTTATGCCGAAGTCATGAAATTCTTACCCATAACTACAGTTAGAATTGAGCTTGCTGTGTTTCTACATTTTGTGCTAAAATCATCTGCACTTTGCCTTAATTCAAATCTTTTAGTGATTATTCAACCATAGTTAACTGGAGTTTGTGACACGTTAAGCAACACTTTTCAACATATTAAAATTAATTTAAAACACAATTATTACAGGTGAATAGGTTTCGAATTTACAGTTTCTGCTAATTGCATGAATAAAGATTGGACACTTTGAGAAGTACAGGTGTGTATCTAGGCATCTTAAAGGACGTCCGACAAAGTGTTTCATTAAGATGAAAACTAGCCAAGAGAAAGTTTGTTGTCTGCAGCACGAAATAAAGTTCATGTAGTTTGTTGTTGTTCTAATGTGTAATCCTCAAATACGAATATCATTAAGTTAAATGATGAAATTAAGTTGCTTACTGTGCTTTATAACTCTTTCTCTTTCCGTAAATTGATATGACGTCACCTGATCTAATCTCATCTAATAACTTTTATAGCGCCATTATAAAAATGCAAGACATTAGTCGCTTTCAACTATGAGGTAAGTAAGAAAGATACTCTCAAACACCTAGGCCCAACTACCAATTACGAAACTACTTGCAATGAACTAATAAACTGAAAAATCAAATTGTCCGGTTTATTTCATTATTTTCTTTATATTTCGTCATTTTATTTCCTTCATGAAAGATCACGTAGTGATCATCGTCTACTTCGTGATGGGGGTGGGATGAGGGGTGGGGGGGGGGTTACGTCCTGTGTAAATATCAAATGGTGGGACCATAGACGGATTTGCCCCCTTGGATCCGCCCCTGTGGTAGGTAGATATGTTCTCTATTAAACGACCCTGTGTCTAAACGAAGATGATTCAGCGTTGCTCTCGTAGTCGTAATCGTAACCGTAAACTCTAAATTTATAAAGCGTTACTCTAAAGCCAAGCGCAAAGCGCCAGCTTATTTACGAGCGCTGCGTCATATCAGAGCGGTTGTCCAGAGATTGATGTCCATTGGAGACCCGAGTCCGATTGCCAGAGAGACCAAAGAGGCAGAACACCTGCTAAGGCGGGTTTCGTTGAGGACGATAAAGCTTGGAAGGTATTGGATCGGATGGATTAGGGTGGGAATTCTTGAAGAGGTGATAGGCCCTACTTCAATTTGGAGTGAAAGCCTCCTCCTTAATCCTGGCTTCGGACTGGCACCACCCGGTGGTATTGGTAGTGGCGGCTTTACACTTGGTTGGCTAAATGGCTTCATAATTCTTTGATCGCGTGGTTGTTGTGTCGTATTTAACCACAGCATTGACTTCCTTTCGAAGATTAAAAGCAGCTTTCCCCAAAAAATCAACTTTTTCTCCATACGTTTGAATTGAAATCCGCTATAGAGCTACGTTTCAACTTACCAAACCGCAATATACATGTGCTTAGTAAATCCCATCGCAACTCTAGTGAATTTCAATGCAAAAAATATGATGAAAAGATTGATTTGTTGGGAATGCTTGTCTTAGTCTGCGTCGAGGGAGCCACGGTGAAATGGCTGCGGATAAATACGCACCTTTGAATCTAATGTTATTTCATACAATTTATATGCGGACCAAAATTTTACAAAATCTTAAAACTGAGACAGGATCATCGAATTGATAACAGATCACGGACTACATACCGAAAAGACCATTAATATCTGAGCATGACCATTTATTCAAAATGATGCGAAAACCTCTGGTTTTAAAAGTAGGCCTACTTTACTATGCCGGTTAAATTATAATCTACACAAAGAGACACTATAGGTAGGTCTAACGCTTGGCGGTCGTCCACATTGTAATAACGGTTAAATTGGGTTAAGGTTAGATTAATGTAAGCGCCGTATAGCGTACATAACGTAAGTGAGATTGGGTTGGCAAGTTCTGAAGACTATGGCAGATGATAGTTGACTTGAGCTACTGTCGTGGTCTTGTGCGTTGATGACCGATTTTAGCAGCTGTCGCTTATAAGACGTGGTTAACCTCTTTTCCCCATACGGAGCATCGCAACCGAACCTGTGCGAAAAGATATATACCATGGTATAAGTTTATAGCATTTATACATACAGCTTGCATAATGCATATAATATATAACAGTTCAATCCCTAAAACAGTTCTACATGCACCGTTTTATGAATCACTACCGTTAGTATGAAACATAGAAAAATATTGTGTTTATCTGTATGTTAGGCCCTTGATTGGCAGTTAAGCCCACAACGTCACCATACATTCGCTTTGGAATATTCGTCTATACATCATCTGATTCTCTAGATTAACTTGCATAAAGTTAAGGGATTCTACATGACTCACCTGCATGGGATGAACACTATTTCAAGAGCAGTGCTATTGGGTATGAATGTTGATTAGCTGACCGGTAAAATTTGCCTACTTCAGGGCACATAAAAGGCATTAGCTGTTGCATCGAGACCCACTATTGCGCAAGTGATTTCCAAAACTTTCCATTTTAGGATATTTTCCAAAATCCCTCATGAGAAAACGCGCGTCGGCAAGAATCACTGCTGTCATCATCTTGCCTGAGTTCAAGACAGTCGCCAGCCAATCAGAAACAAGACAACAACCTGATCATTCATATTCATTAAGTTAATGAATATTCACAACCAACACGCGCTCGAAACTTGCTGACAAGGCGAGAAATTACGTTCACGACAGGCCTATCTACATGTATGTTTACATTGTTTATATGCGTGCATATTTGCATATGTGGTTAGCTATGTACATGTAGGGCTGTCGGACATGTCAGAGGCGTGGAAACGTAACTGCGAAGGCATGAAATAAGGAAAATTGTAAGATACAGAAGGTGAACGACTTAACAGGACTTACGTTTGGGAAGTTTTTCTTTGACCTCGCCATCTGACGACTGCCCCGCAAGTCTTCCCTCTTCCTCCGTCTGAAGTTTCGCCAAGGAACGGCCAATCAATAGAAAAAGAAAGCCAAAACAATCCCAAAATGCATCTTTTAGAAAACCAGAATCGCTTCACAATATGCTTTTCGTATTCACCGGAAAAGCCCAGAATTTAGGCTAATGCATTATCTTTCATATAGTAGCTTATATTGTCTACCATATATCTACCATATGTAGGTCTAATAGGCTACTAAAATATAGGTCTATGTAATATGTATAATATGACGGACGCCTCTAGAGAGGTTCGGTAATGTGTAGTGTGTAGCAGAGGGTTCTGAAACGACAGTAGTGGTACGCCAGATGTCGCTAAGTGGTACGCGAAAATTTTTTATAAAATGAAATTTTCTATGAGTTTATGCCAATCTTTCTTTCATTGCTATTCTACGTCCACCATGCACTTCTTTTTCTTACAAGTTTAAATTTTGTTTACACTAATTGCAAGGAGACTTCGTGCCTGTTGTTTTTGATCTTACCTTGGCTGGTGGTTCGCCAACATTCGATTTTTTTACCTAGTGGTACAACAAAAATAAAGTTTGAAACCGCTGATGTAGGCCTATACGATTGTATGATATGCGTATGACTCAAGTTCTAAGACCAGTAAAAACCGGTTTTAATAAAGAGATAATTTCAGGTATAGTCAGACATTCAAGAAAGCTAATGTAATAAAATATAGGCCCTAATGAAAAGAAATGTACTGTTTTGAACTGCGGTTCTATGATTACGAATAACCTAAATACTAATCACAGAGAACAGTTAATGAGGTAAAAATAATATAAGCCACGCTACTCTTTAGAATACAATATTACACGCAGAAGGTTACTTGGATTTATGTCAGATGAAGAACAGTCATATGGGTAAGGCCAGGAAAGAAAGACAAGAATCTATACAGACTAAAATGGTCAATCACTTGGATTAAGCGGAAGGATACAAAACTACAAAGGATACGAAGCAACTGCACATGTCGCCGACCACGTGATCGATCGTTGTTTGATGTTCGCATGATTTCAGCGAATGCAATTGATTTGTCTGGAGTGTGTATAGTGGGCATTTTTGAGAGATTGGCTCAGGTCAACTACGCACGATTTCATCCTAATACCTGAAAATTTACTTACCTGTTCAAATGTTCAAAGGGAGGGGATAGATTAATGGTAACACTCCACCCTGAAGTGCATTAGATCTTGAAAAGTCGCGGTTCGATACCCGTAAGCTCTCTCTAGGTCGACTCAGCCTTCCACTCCCTAGGGGTAGCAGTAAAATGAGTGAGCGCACAGGCTGCCAAGACGTGTGTTAATTAAGACCTTGCTAATTGAACGGTTATGTTTCAATGTAACTTACTGTGGTTTGCCAATGAGCTTGCCAAAAACACGAATATTATTATTATTACCACTGTTTGACATTTCGAGGAAGAGCGTGCTGTTGACATTTCTGAGTATTTTAGTCACTGAGGCAAACGTGTACCCGAGAACATTCTTTACGTGCATCGAAAAGCATTTGATTTGCTTAATATTGTTTTTATTTTGTGTTTGAAGTTGGCAAACTCTTTAATTTGTGCTTTGATTCGCTGTGGCTGCATTTACGCATAGTTGATTGTGAAGGGCCGGGTGGAAGTGATTCTCGTTAAGGGTAGGCTAACGATAACGAAAATGTTGGTTAACGAAAATAAAATGATTTCGTCAACGGTAACTATAATTGTAACTAAAAATATCTATAGAAGAAGAAAGCAGAGCAGTCCCTTAAGCTAGCCCTGAGGCAGCCATGGGTATGAAGTGTTAGCGACTTCATTTTCTTGCCAATATTAGCCTCGGCATATGAGGGCGGGTGGCCAGTCCTCTCCCTCGCCGTCTCATCTTCCCACTGACAGTGTACGGTCAGTGTACTCAATACTCATCATAGCTGAGTTGGCTAGGGGGTGTAAGTGGAACAGAAATCTCGAAACAAATTTCTGCCCTGGCGGGGATTTGAACCCCCGACCTCTCGATTGACAGTCCAGCGCGCTAATCACTAGACTACCGAGCACCCCCCCAAAAAAAATCTATAGCTAAAACGAAAATAACACTAAAGGAAATTCAGCGTTATTTTGGTTACAAACAAAAAAGGTGCAATATCGACAAACATGAGAACGCGAAAATGCGCTACAACCAATAGCTTATATTCACCTCGGATTTTGGATTTGTGAATTAACCCAGTTACTGTAGTAGTGGCGCATTTTCTTAAATTTAGTTGGTAAACCTTTTTCTATAGCGATTGCGACCCAAGATGACGAGCCCAAATTCGCAAAAATTAATAGTCGTAATAATCTTGTAGTCAAAAATATCTCTAAAGATCTTTCGGTTAGCCTTATTGTAACTAAAATAAAAATCCAGTAACTAAAGTACAATTAGCCAGGTCTTAATTAACGCACGGCTTGGCAGCCAGTACCATTCATCTATTCCCATCCCCTATAACTATAACTATGACTAGAAATTAATACTGACTATAACTTCTACTATTACTATCCACCACACAACCGCCATCATCACCGATTACCACCGTAGCACCCTGCTGTCTCCTCGGCTTGACCTTCCCGGACTCTGACCTGACACCGGAACGGACTAGGCGGACATGGCTATTGCGGACTTGATTTGATGTAGCGCCGGTGATTAAGCTGGTCTCCCTGACGTGGCTTTTGTGTGGCGCTGAGAAATTTCGGAGATTTGCATTACATTTACATTACTAAACTGAAACACCATTAGTTATAACTGTAACTAGGCTTACAATAATATCTGCAAGGAGAATCACACTGCAAGGACTCGTATCATTCATTAGTTAGAGGCTGACTGATGTTGAAAGAGATGGGCTACAAAAAGGAGACCTATGCTATCAGTTGGACGTTAAATAAACTGAGAGACTGTGATTGGTTCGAAGGTTCGTATCTTTACAAGCCATAATTCGTTGATTCATTTGACGGAGTCAAGGTAGAAATCTTCCAAACTTTAGGCTAACAAACATTGAATGTCAGGTAAATTTTAAGAGAGTACGTTTGAATATAAGAGGAGAATAGAGGCCCCGATAGAGAAAGGTATGAGGTTAACTGACCCCTGGTGGCAGAGGCTTTTCCCCATATCACCTTCCTGGACGTGGTTCGGGATTTAGGAGTCCTCCTGGATCGTACTCTTAGCTTCTCCCAACATGTTAACCAGCTTACCCGTAGCTGTTATTATCAACTGCGCCAGTTGCGGCTTATTTCTCGTTCTCTGTCTCATGATGCTACTGTCATCCTTATACATGCTTTTGTAACAAGCAGGCTGGATCACTGCAGTGCGATCTTGGTTGGTCTGCCGCTTGGATTGATTGGCCGCCTCGACCGGGTTCTGCGGTCAGCTGCTCGGCTTATTGGACGTATCCCTAAATATGCCCCTATTTCTGCATACATGCGTAATGTGCTGCATTGGCTCCCTGTCCCGCAGCGTATCTGCTATAGGGTTGCTGTACTGGTATGGCGCTGTCTCTTAGGCTGTGCCCCGGCCTATCTGTGTGAGCTCTGCCGCCCGGTCTCTGATTCAGTTGGTCGGCGTGCTCTTCGGTCTTCTTCCGGGGGAGAACTTTTAGTCCCTCGGGCTCGCTCCACAATTAGGCAACGCCGGGCTTTCTCTATAGCTGGGCCCTCCATTTGGAATGGTCTTCCATTAGAGATTCGCCTTCTCCCTAGGGGTAACACATCTGCTTTTTACAAGCTGCTCAAGTCTAATCTCTATTGCCGTGGCTGGGCTGGGAGCGCTTCTGAGTAGGTTTCTTGAAGGTGCGCTATGTTAAATTTTTGAATGAATGAATGAATGAATGTTGCTATAGGCCCCTAGTTTATCTTATGCACGCAATTGTTTGGAGTTAACACTGTTAGTAGGCTAAACATGTTACATGTAAGTCAAATCGCGATGTCGAACGATGAGTATGGTATACATGCCAGAAGGGAATCCATGTCGACGGTTGTTGCTGTCACGCAGACCGTCAAAGTGACGACAAGAAGAAAGATCAGCAAAGTAAACCTACTCATGTTCAGGCTGAAACATAACAGACACTAAACAGTTACTGTAGCCTTCAACCAACTCGAGACAGTTAAGTGGAAGCAGAAAATTATATATTAGCATAGGAGTATTTGTGGGGGTACGAGGGTACCAGTACCCCCACTTTTGGAATGGGGTACCGTACCCTCTACTTTTTTAAACAATACTAATCAATATTTATTATTGTGCCTTCCCAGAGATCGCAGTCTCCGCCTTGCTTCGTGTATGTAGACAGAGCGAGGAGTAAGTACCACAAGTGTTTGAAAGTACTTGTGCAGCGGAGTAGAATTCCACTACTGGATTTAATTATATTTAAATTAGAATTACCATTACTGTAATTTAGTTTTGTTCGGTTTCGGCTGTTGACAATTCAGCTGGACAGGGGTGACGCCTGAATCTATCTAAATTAAAGTCGATTGCCGACTGACTGGACCCAATTCCTGACCGGGAGACAGGACGGAGACAGACAAGCAGAGAGACGTCGAGAAATGCTAGGACAGGCATAGGTCACCGACTTTTCTTGGTAAAGGCTGACACATAGGTAGGCCGAAGAACAAGGTCGGATGAGTAAGTGGACAGCCACGTGAACGGGAGATGACAGGTTTTTCCAGAAGACTGACTCATGTCCCATGATAATGGCAATGACGCAGCAGCTACGACCGAGATAGAGAAAGTCCGGAAGGAGACCGAGACAATATAAAGGGGACACCTTGTCTGTATAAGGACATTATAGATGATAAAATTGCCGTTATGGAGGTAAGTTCATCAGCGTTTCATAATCATTTACTGGTAGAGTAGCATGTTCAAAATGGTCTAAATGCGAAAAGCGAAACTGGAGAAGAAATTGTTACCTTCCCCCCACTTTTTAGATCAAAGTTACGCCCCTGTTTATTAGCCCATATTTGCCTATTTTGCACGGACCTGTTTTATGATTAATAGGCAACATCAAATAATTTGGGCCTATTATGATTATTTTTATGTAAATGTAATCAGTGCTTTGTTTCTAGAAAAAGGTTCCGGAACTTAATAATAGGTTCCGGAACTGAAAAATTATGGTAGGACTAAAATCCCGAGAAACACTAGACTGGGGTTAGCAGGGGTCTCAATAAACATTGAAAACAGTTCACAACTCTGAAATTATATTAAAATAACTAAATTATTGTATATATTATTAAAATAAAATAAATTATTTTTTAGTAGCTGAAAAAAGGTGCCGGAACGCGGTTCCGGCTGAAAAAAAGCACTGAATTTAATAGATTTCATGTAATAATTTCATTCCATCATATGCACTGTATGTAACAATGACCGTCTTCATTTGACTAGATTAGCTGGAATCACTATTATAAAGCGCGATATAGCATGGATTCAAGTGCTTAGACCAGCAGTTTTCAAACTTTATTTGTATTGTGCCACCAGGTAAAAACATCGAATGTTGGCGTATCACCAACCAAAGTAAGATCAAAAACAACAGGCGAGCGCGAAGTCCCATTGCAATTAGGGTAGGACCGTGGGTAGACAAATTTAAAAAATAAGATATAATTTGAAGAATATAATCTTGTGGATTTTTTCGCGTACCACTTAGCTGTGTCGCCCGATGCGCTGTCAGCGCGTGGAAGGACTAAGGACTCTAAGGTCTAAGGACCACTTAGATACAGCTTATACCCCGTGATCGATCGAGTCAGTCGATCAAGTCGATCGAAAGTCGGCCAAGTCGAGTCGGTCGAAAAATCTTCGACTCTATCGACTTGCAAGTCGAGTCGATCATATGTTTTGGCAAGTCGTAGTTTCCTCGACTCGACTCGACTATGAGATATTTTCTTACTATTTCTTGCGGCTACTTAACAAAATGATCCACATGATGACTGTGATAACGTAATGCTTTGTAAACGCACAACTACCGTATTAACCTGAATCAAAGTTCAGTGCAAATTATGAGCCTTTTTGTGATTTCGTATAGTGGAAGTTGAAGATACTTTTTTTTCACAGTTTTACGGTGAAAATGGAAAGATTAAGATGTGTTAAAAATGCGCTAGTTTCAGGAAATTTCAGCTCTGTAGTCAGTAACGACGATCTCAAAACGTTCGAATGTCTGTATGCTAGGACGGGACTGAATACCTCGATTTTGGCCAAGAGCAGTGGCTCGGAAAGTGTTTAAAAGTTGCGTGAGCTAACCTCAGCTAAGTAGACTCAGTCTTGTTGTCCTCGAGACCAAGGTCTTGGTCTCGAGTGCACTCGAGTTCGTTTTTAAAAGTCTTGGTCTTGGTCTTGAGGTTCAAGGTCTTGGTCTTGGTCTTGGATTTGAGGTTCAAGGTCTTGGTCTTGGTCTTGGTCTTGAGGTTCAAAGTCTTGGTCTTGGTTTTGGAAGACCAAGACCAAGACTTTGTCAAAATGAACAGTCATTAATTTTAACGAACGGCAAGAATTTTAAACATTTATCCAACAATTACTCATACAGTTATTACTTTAGTATTTACACGGTGTGAATGAGGCTTCACTGTTGTTTTGGACAATTATTTTGACTTCCGGTTACTTACCATGGAATGATTTCAAATCAGACTCATGATTAATTTGTACAGTTACATCTGGTTCTTGAAAAGCTGCTTTGTGTGCTAGCGATTTCAGCACTTGTAGACCGTGTTTTTTCACATGGCAGAATTTTTATGAGGCCCCGCAGGTCACGTCTTGGTCAGAAAATTCCAAGCAAATTGGTTTTTATAAAATTCAGCAGGCATTTGGAATAACATTTCGCATGAAGGACTTTTGTAAATACGAATTCGGAATTCTCTGCAGTCTCCATTTAGAGTTGTTTTGCTTGAATAAAAGAAAAAACTCATGTTTTCATTAAAATAACGAGTTGTCCGACTGGACAATTTTTAGTAAGAAATAGAAGTCTGGATACGACTGTGATTTTTTGGGGTCTTGGTCTCGGTCTTGGTCTTGAGGTTCAAGGTCTTGGTCTTGGTCTTGGTCTTGAGGTTCAAGGTCTTGGTCTTGGTCTTGGTCTTGAGGTTCAAGGTCTTGGTCTTGGTCTTGGTCTTGAGGTTCAAGGTCTTGGTCTTGGTCTTGAGGTTTAAGGTCTTGACAACAAGACTGAGTAGACTAGGCCTACAGACCTAAGATGGATAGAATTATACATTATATCCGATATAACCAATAAGAATATTTTGTCGTTTTTTTACAATCAGTGGAAAAGTTTATTATACTTGGCCTACATATTCACGAAATGAAACGCGTCTATAGCACAATAAGTTAATATTAGCAAGCATCAAATACAAGGCGCCGGCCAAAAGTTGTGTGAACATGTTTCTGCCTCGGTGCCACAGAGCCAAAACTTGTGTGAGCATTGGCTCCCGGGCCCCTGGCCAAGAGATACAGTTCACGTCGACAAAGTCGACCAAGTCGATCGTTTATTTACCAAGTCGATCGAGTCGACGAGAGGTCGACTAGTCGACAAAGTCGATCGAGTCGATCGTCGGCTGAGCCAAGTCGATCGTAGCAGGTCGACTCGATCGATCACGGGGTATACTACAGCTGGCGTACAACTAGTGGTACGCGTACCACCGTTTGAAAACCACTGGCTTAGACGTTATCGTAATCTCGAGATGTCTACAATAGGGCCTAACCAAAAACCGCAGTGGCGGGAACGAGCCTAATCACAGGCGCTTAATCAAAACAAAATCAATAGGCACGTAGGGTCAAAATTGGACGACTTGCAATCTGTGTATAGAAACACTGCAAATTAACCTGGAATGCTTTATAGCCCATCCTGCATAGCATCTTCTTAAAAGCAGTGATAGTTTCAAATGAGACAGTGTTGTCCAAGCCATTCTACGAGTCTATATATCTTGATATGAAGAATTTCTGCCCTAATGTTACTTTATGTTTCTTAAATAATTTATATCTTTAGCCTTATTTAGACTTCTTCGATTCTAATTTGCCGAACCTCTGCAACTGCAATCGATCGGCGACACCAAGACTCAAACCCACAGCTATGCGTATTGCCTCATCATCAAGCCTTATGACACTGACAAGTCGGAAGAGCAGGAAGGCAATCACCTTCATGAAACTTTGTAACTCGTGCCCAATGATAGTCCGATGTAGTGGACTCCTGCAAAACGCAAAATCCTACGCCAATAGAGGGTGGTCTCAAACCAAATGTCTATAAATTATTATTATTATTATTATTATTATTATTTTATTTTTTTTTTGCCGCCCGAGGTGTGACCCTCAGGCTCTTAGAGATTAAGAAGGTGCGTGGATAAATTGGTTTACTGTGCCTCATCCTCCCCCCCATTATTATTATTATTATTATTATTTTTTTTTTTTTTAAATTATTTTTATTATTTTTATTATTATTATTGGTACTAAAATACATTAGTTAAAAGTCACTATATGATGACCAAGCATCAATCGATGGCGCTAAGACTACACCTTCGCTTGAGCTGTCGTTGCTCTTGCCTTAAACGGTGTAATTCAGAAAGTTCAGACGCGTGAGAGGGTTCAAGACATACACACACAAGACACTTACGTATGTTCACGTGTAGTCAAGACTTAGTGTAGAGTTCTTGGAAGCAATCGGTCAACAGCTCGGTATCGACTGTTAACGTAGCTGTCTTTGGTGTCCTGAAGCCTTCAGACCGAAAGAGCACGGCGTATTTATACACGACAGGAAGCCTAAAGACATCAGGGTGAACGGGCCGGTGATATATGGATAATAAATTCTTCTACATAATAATTATGCGAATATAATCAGAAAAGTAGTTTCATGCTGTGCTAGCAATAACTCAAATTGTAAAAATAAATATGCCCTACCTAAATGCAATATACTTTCTTATGCATGCATTCCTTACCAACTGAAAACATCCGGGTGAACGGGCACATTCCTGATCAATAGACGCTTAGATCTCTTTTCAGTCATATTCCTCCTACCAATATACCCTTCTCCTGCACCTCCGCTCTGTCCTTATCCTGAAGCATCTATTTTGCATCATTAATTTTGTTATTGCTTGCGTCATATTCGAAGAAAACACGCCAAACAATTAGAAGATTTATCGGGTCTAACTGTTTCTAAGCAAAAGTTGACAGGCTTGTCGTTTGAGCGCAAGCGAATTTGCTTACCAATGACACTGTTATTGTTATTTTTATTACCACCCATTGAACTGTTTAGCATAGAAAAAAGCGTTGGACGGCTATTATAATAATAATAATAATAATAATAATAATAATAATAATAATAATAATAATAATAGTAGTAATAATAATAATTATTATTATTATTATTTTTTTAAAGCTTGGAGTACGTGGTCCTCATCCCCGGAGTGTAAAGTGAACGTGCCTCTAAAAGCTACTGCATTAAAACGCCGGGTGCAAATTGAGATGCGTTGAAAAAGGTATTATTATTATTATTTATTTTTATTTTATTTATTTTATTATTATTATTATTATTATTATTATTATTATTATTTTTTTTGTCCCGAGGTAAACATAATCCCTCGGGCGTCACAAAAATTTGTCAGGAGACAAAAGAAAACTAGTCATAACTAGTTATTATTATTATTATTATTATTATTATTATTATTATTATTATTATTATTATTATTATTATTATTATTATTATTATTATTATTATTATTATTATTATTATTATTATTATTATTATTATTATTAAACGCCACTGTCTAATGACCAAGCGTCAGTCGATGGCGCTGAGAAATTTGTAGGGATTCCCGTGTAATCAAGTTAACTGAAACTGAAACTGAAATGCCACTTATCTGATTTATTCAGTGCTTTTTTTCTAGAAAAAAAGGTTCCGGAACGGAACAATTATGGGCGGGCTAACATCACGAGAAAAACTGGATTGGGGGTTGGGATAGGTCTCAATAAACACTGAAAACAGTTCAAAACACTGACATTAGATTAAAATAGATAAATTATTGTTTTTATTATTAAAATAAATAAATTATTTTTAGTAGCTAAAAAAAGGTGCGTTTCGGTTGAAGAAAAGCCCTGGATTTATTTAATTCCAAGAAACTGAAACTAACTAAAAACTGGATGGCCAAAACTTTAATAGAAACTGAAATTCAAGAACTTAAATTAAGAAACTTAACTTAATAGTGAAATGTATGAAATTTCCAGATTTAAGGGTAGTTTAGTAAGATCAATGCGTAATTATTCGTATTAATATAATAAGCTATAGGTAGGCCTATAGGCCTATATCAATGTCTTTTCTTCCGATCCCATGCAGGTTTCAATATGTATAAGTTCTTAGTCTACGGTTTATCGATTGGGCAGATATTGGGCCTACGGAATGTGCTGGATGCCTGTTTTATCCATCGCCGTCCATCGATATCTACATTTAGACGTTTTAACGACGGTGCTTGAATTTCTGTAGTTGTGTTTTTGTAATGAACGATTTCTATTATAGTTTATGTTGTTTAATTATTATAATATTTCGCTATCAGTATTCAGTATGAGTTGCACAAAACGAGCCAGCGCAGTGTGGGACTGCTGTTTGCAAGACGTTTTAAATGACAGTTCGGTACGGGGCCATCTATTTAGCATGTCTTCCAACTACAGTCCGTCAATGCACATCCTGTTGCTCAATTTAAATGAAAAATTAATAACTCATCTATTAACATTGGACTATGACTTGGAATGCAGTGGAACGCGCTTAAAAGCGTCTTGCAAACAGCAGTCCCACTTGTCTTGTTGAAGCGCGCTATAAACCTTTCGTTGTATTGGTATTGTATATATTGGCCCAGTTAGCTACATCGGTAAGAGCGTTGGCTGCGCGTCTCATGCGACTCTGTGTTAGAGCGCATGCGGACCGCGGTTCGCTTCCCGAAGGTGGCTTATTTCAGAGATTTAAATCTCGGGCTAGCACAGTCCCAACACGGGGACCTTAAATGGCGTGGCACCCATTCAAACGGGCAAGCGGTGGTGAAGGATCTCACCGATCAATTCATTGAAAAATGAGCAGGGTCGAGGCCATATACGGTCGCTATAGAAAATCGCGAACATTTACATTACATTTACGCAGAAATCCGTAAAAATTGGCCTCCCTGTACGCACGTGTACTTTTTTTAACCCCCTCCCCACCTGCATGCGTACGCACGCTTGACTCTCCCCCAAAATCCAATGGAACGCTCCAGGCCCGGCCCTAGGGCAAGGCGAACCAGGCAGCCGCCTTGGGCCCCGCGCTTTTGAGGGGCCCGCGCTGCCAGCTAATATTTTTCTTTACTGTGACGAGATTGAACGCCGTTTTGAACGGATATTCAAATAATTAAATTAAACATAATTATTGCTTTCATAGTAGGCCTAAACTGCTAGTATTAAAAGCCTGATTTGCATTTTGTGTTCCTTAATCCATTTAAATTTGATTATGCATTATTTTAATACACATGGTATTGCAAATACAGTACAGGAAATCCGTTCCGAAATGCGATTTTTTGCTTGGGGCCCCGCTCATTCCTTGCTGCCTTGGGCCCGCACACCCTAGGGCCGGGTTGGAACGCTCTATAGTTAATCCACACAGAAACAATAAAGGAGTAATAATATAAACGTGTTTAATACAAAAGATAACCCACCACCGTTGTCCGGCCGCACCAAAGAAATATTAAGCTGCCTAACTTTAAAAAGCTAGTCTAGTCTCTGCTAAATTTTTAAAGACTCAATTATCGACTGAACCCAGTCGAACAGATGATAGCCCTGTCTGATGAGGATACCCGGTTAAGGGCCTGTGCAGTAGGGTGGAGTGAAAATGGCCCAAATCTTTTTTTTAAGCAAACGTTTTCTAATAGCGATGGAAAGTTGCCAGCATGTGAGTGTAAATAGTGCTCAAAATATTGTTGATTTTGCTTTTGCGTCTTCTGCCCTCTACCGGCGGTAAAATATTTACCATATAAAATTCTTTGAATAACGTCAATGTGGTGCATTATTTTTCTTTTTCTTCAGCTGACTGTCTTCGAACGGTTACAATTCATGAAATACACATTCAGATCAGTTGCGGAAATCGCCTCTGGTGTGTTACAGGATTATATAATTGTAACCAGGGGCGTAACTTTGGTCTAAAAAGTGGGGGGGGTTCCAATTTCTTACATACAGGAAGCAAGGCGTTGACTGCGATCTCTGGGAAGGCAAAATAATAAAATATTGACTGGCATTGTTCATAAAGTGGGGGGTACGGTACCCCAGCCCAAAGAGTGGGGTGGGGTACGGTTACCCCTCGTCCCCCGACAAATTACGCCTATGATTGTAACGCCTAATCAATGCAGCGACATTACTGAAAGGAAGAAAATTAGGAGAGAACGAAAGAAGTACCAAAGCTCTGTTCAAGCAGGATGCGCCAGCATACGACTGTGAGTGTTGAGGGGGTTTTCCAGAGTATCCAAAAGAGGTCCGAGTCTGGTTTCGGGGGGGGGGAGATCAAGAGAGGAGGCAGAGCAGCTGTGAAGGCGGGTGTTATTTAGGGCGAGGAGAATTGGAAGGCAGAGGATCAAATGAGTCAGGGTAGGAGTAGGCCCTACTTGAAAAGGTGAGACTTCAGTTTGGAGTGGAAAGCCCGGAGATAGATAGAGGAGCATGAGGAGAAGGATGGAGGACGGGTTGGAATGATGATGGAGGAACCAAGAATCTTCGGAATTCGAGGGAAGATCGTTCCAGAGGCGTGGTGCTCTGTTGGATATGGCTGGGTTGGAGAACTTGAGATGAGTAGTGACCGGAGATCGAGAAAGTCTGAAATAGGAGGAGGATCGGGTGGAGCGGATTGCCTGGATGGTGAAGAGACCACAGAGGTACTTGGGCTGATTACATTGTTGGGAGTTACAGGTTAGTGATAGGACTTTGAAGCGGATTCACTCAGGAATTTTTAGCCAATGTAGTGATTTGAGGATGAGAGTGATATGATGATGTTTGGGCATTCTCGTGACAGCCCTGGCTAGTGACTTTTGGATAAGTTGCAGACGCTGGATTTGGGTGGATTCAAGGATGAGGAAAATGGAATTGCTGTAATCAATGAACAATAGAGGTAGCAACGGTAGAGACAGTTTTAAGGTCGATCTTGGGCCGGATGCGAAGAAGGTCACAAATGTGCCTGAAGCAGGAGCGCGAGAGGTTGGAGATGTGGTCAAAGAAGGAGAGGTGTGGATCACAAGTAATGCCGATGTGAAAGTTAAGAAGCGATGAGTTAGTCGATGGGTGTATGGAAGGGTTTGGGCTTTTCTTGATATGATCAGGAAGGCCTAAGATTATGAATTCAGTTTTGGAAAGGTTAAGGCAGACGAGAGTGGATGACATCCATTGTGATATTAGGTTAATCACGTTGAAATATTCCATCGACGGTAGAGGGCAGAAGATGTCATTTGAAATTTAAAATATTTGGTGTGTTTCTTACTCTACCTAAGTTGCATCTTTTGCCCACTATTAGAATTCATTTATTTAAAAAAGTAAGGAAAAAGGCAGAAACTCACTTTTATGAAAAAATTTTTACTTTAGGCTATTTATACTAAACGGTCCGCAAAGGTTCACCAGTCACTCTGTAACAGAGTAAAGCAGGGAGGCGACCTGACCGACGACTCTGATGAGCGTAGACTCGGATCCGACCTGGGCTGGTGAACCAAAGTCCTCCGTGCCCACCTTCTCGTGGTGCGGACCGTTGGTACCCTTCCTAGGAAGGGGAACGAACGGGCACGGCAGGCAAAACCAGGGGAAGGCAATGGCAAACCACCCCTGTTAATCATGCCAAGAAAATCGTCATGCGACACACCAAACCACGCCGATGGTCGCGGATGGAGGGACTCCCAGGCCGGAGCGCTGAGGAGGGACTCCCAGGCCAAAGCGCGACTCAAGGGCTACTGGGAGAAGTAGCAAGACGGCAACGGAGACTGTGTAGCATGACGATCGCTAGGGCTCCTAGAGCCGATAGCACAAAGAACAAAGAATACTAAATTTATTTCTTTGAATCCTGCGCAGAACTTTTGTTAACGCTGCATTGTCGAGTTGATCTACTTTTAGATCTAGTCTATATAAGCTCGTTCCCTGCTCTCCATTAACAGCGCTACGATATGTTTGTTACATTCAACACGTGTTACTCTCATCCCCATTCTCCCCTACTGTACTGGATAACAACAAGCCGTGTGGTCGAAAAATCTCGGGGCGCAACTGTACTTATGCTGGACTCCATTTGAAGCTTATGAAGAATTAATTTCTGAAGAGTCGGCGTTACTAAAGAAAGTAAAGTACAGCCAACCAACGTCAGGATCAAAGTTCAACAGTTCCAGTAAGTTATAGGCTATCTGAGTCACTTTCTTTGACCTATAGTAAAATGGCAGCGTGACTCCCACGAGGTCATTACTGAAAGTCATACTTCATTGTGGACTGCCTATAGGCTTGTTCTTATTGGCAATTGCTGATCAACCCAAATTTAAGGTTTTTTCGAAATTTTATATCCTAGGTACAGATCTCATGGAAATGTCAAACTGCTGAAGACTATGGATAAGAAAATGAACGATACAAAAGCAGTTGTGAAAAATGCCATAGCTAGCGCACGAAGGATTTGCCTTAGCATGGATAGGCCTGTAGGCCTATACAAGACTCGGACCTCCACTGGACATCGATCTCTTGATAACCTCTTCGATACGACGCAGCGTTCGTGAATAAGCTGGTGCTTTGCCCTTAGCTTTAGAGTAGCACTTTGGATATTTGTAGTTTACAATTACTTTAATGTGTAACATATGACGTAAGTGAGTAAGTAAGTATATTCCTTATTTTTCCTCACTGCAACGCACTCCAGACTCCAGTGTAGGCCTACATACATCATTAAACAAACAACTATCGCAGACCAATAAGAGTAGGAATAAAGCATTTTACATGTATATTGTTAGATATCCTTAGTTAAGGATTGCGTCGCTGGACTGTGTAGCGATCAAGGGGGGGTCCATAGAGTAGTGGTAACATCACTGGCGTGAAGTGCAAGAGGTAGCTGGATCGCCTCCCGTAACCCTCCCAAAGGTCCACTCAGCCTATCAATTCGCGAGATGGCGCGTTTGTGTGAGATGTAGGACGTGATGGGCGCCTTGCATGGCTGCCGTGTACAGTTAAATTCGACTCCTGTAATAACTTGTGATCATCCGTTCATACTGATTTGTAATTATACTGCGTAATTGTCAGTTTGAAGATATTAAACGAAGATTATTACCGTTTAAGAAGTGATCCTATTGAACATTGCACTCTACTGTTTCGTTATGCTTGACGGGTTTTCGTTTGGCCATCTAGCGGTCATGTTAATCGAATCAACCTGCCCGATAGCGCATTGGATAACATCTGGCGTAGAGTGCGAGAGGTACAGAGATCGAGTCCCATAGGCGGACATGCTTTGTAGGCTGCAATTTGCGCCGTGTATTGCAGGCTGTCTGTTCTGTTAGTAGTTAAGATTTATCGCATAACATGTACATGTACAGCGCAGTGCGTTTGCAGGCGCTTAATTAAAGAATAAATATTATTATTATTATTATTATTAAAAGAAAATGTATTAGGATTGTCGTGGAACTTGGTGATAAGATTTAGATCTGACGAGATCTCTTGTTGTGTTAGGTCACCAAGTCTCATTTGTATAGCTAAATTTGAAGAACCGCACCAGGTTGCTTCTTTTGGTGTTATAGCTCGTTGTCAGAGACAGTTTTCTATAACGTTCAGTGCAACTGTTGTTAGGCTAGTTATGACTCGAGTCGTTCTACTATTGAAGACTTGCTGCGTCGGTTTTGTCCGTCTTGTCGACGAGAAAGTATTAATGTACACTGTAGTTTAAAGATTAAAATAGTTTTATCATACCTCTAGTGAGCCTTTCTAGTTGTACTAGATATATTTGAGGGGCCTTGTCGCGGTCGACTCCTTCGATCGCAACGACGAACCAACGAAGGAACTATTAAAAGATCTTTATTTAAAAATAAAGTCGATTAAGTGTAGAATAAGTCAACTCGTCTATCAAATATCACAATCGTAGACAGCACACAGGTTGGCTGGTCTCGATTGAACGTCATACGATCAATGTTTCAACGTTTACAAATCTTCGTCAAAAGGCCCTTAATGTACAGCAGGTCTATCTTATATAGAGTTCTCCCGGATTCCAGAACGTTCTGTGACGTCACTGTACTTTTCCCTGGAAAGTCCTACTGAACACGTATATCCTTGTTGCATGCACCGAATTAATGTTGACAGCTTGCTGCAGAAATTTCCGTGCGATGTAAACAAGCTTGTTGACGCGTCGGTTTTCTTCCCTTGATGCATGCACCCGCGTAGACCGCGACATTCCCTCCGCCCTCAGATGATGACACGTCTTCAGCACCATCTCGAACGGGTCATCACGATCAAGCCGGGCCTCCAGACTCCATCTCGACACAGCATACACAAACAAAACAAAACACATCAGTTAGTCAATTTATCTATACAATTTGCGGGCTCGATCCTTGTGTGTCGGGCCATTCCCCCTTCACCATCTGAGTCACAACCGAGAGAGGAAATCAGCCACCGTGTTCTGACGTCCAGGACGATATCGAAAGTCCACGTTAAACTCTTGCAATGCTAACGCCCAACGAGTCAGTTTCGCACTCTTAGGGCTTGCATCTGTGAGATAAGACAAAGGATTATGATCTGAATAAATGATTATCTTTGATAAGAATATCCATGACTTGAATCGTTTAAGTGCCCAATGCATCTGTGTATCTGTAAGTTTAAGGCTAGCAAAGGCAATTGGTTTTTCTTGACCTTCTTCGGTCCACTGAAACAAGCAACACCCGACCGCGGTGGCACTTGCGTCAACACTTAAACCAAATTCCTTAGTGAAATCAATGGTATGCAACTGTGTAGCTTTACTGAGATCATCCTTTAACTTATCTAGTGCTTCTTGATGCTTTTGCTCCCAAGGCACCTTCGTAGGTATGTTATCTCGTGTCAAATCAGTTATTACCCGTGCTTTTTCAGCTAAAGCAGGTATAAAATTTCGAAAGTAACTGAAAAAACCCATAACCTTTCTAACGTCCTTCTTTGTTGTTGGAGGATGGATATCATTGATCGTAGCGATCTTACCTGGATCAGGTTCAATACAACCTGACCCTACTATACCAAATTCTTCATCTTGATCAACAATTACTGAACAGCTATTGATCATCGCTTGTTCGAGTCGTTCATGGTATCGCTTGATCTTATTTGCGTGTAAATGTCTTTGTTTTCCCTCTATTTCTACTATATAAGAATATGGGGATTTAACCTTGACTACGGTAGCAGGTCCTTGCCATCGACTATAAAATTTAGAACTACCAAAATCTGGTGCTAATACTGCTACTTTATCTCCAACTTCGTATTTTCTGTCAGTACTACGCAAGTTATAATAATCTGCATACCGCTTTGTTTCTATATCACTATAGTAATCTGCATAAACTTTCGCGAATTCGAGGTTTTCCTTCAGTGATTGGAGATACTCTTCGGGTGATTTACCTAAGTTAAGAGGTACTTTTCGTTCGCCAGCCCACGATTCCTTCAACACACTAAGTGGACCCCGAGGAAGAGTTCCATAAACCATAGTGAATGGCGAAATATGAGTCGTGCCTGAAGGTTTTTCTCTAAGGCTCCACAGAACAAACGGTAACAATTGGTGCCATCCATGAGGATCAGATTGAGCAAGCTTAAAGATCATGGTTTTCAAGCTTTGGTTGCATCTTTCAACCAATCCAGCTGCCTCAGGATGTCCAGGGGTATTAAATCTGGGACTACAACCCATTCGCCGCAAGAATTCTTTTGTCAAACGACTGGTAAAGTTGGTACCACAATCAGAACTGATGATCCTTGGAATAGAAAAAGTTGTAAAAACTTGCAACAGCGCTTCACAAACTCCCTTTGCATTCAGCGATCTAAGAGGATACGCCATCGGCCAACGAGAAAATTTGTCCACCAGAACCAGAGCATAATTGTACTGGGGTTTCGATTGGTTGGATTCTCCAGTCACTACCATAGGGCCAATACAATCCATATTTAGATGGTTAAAACAGAGTTCATCCGCCCTCGGAATAGGAGTGATCGGGACTCGATCTGCCACTTTAACTGGAGTTCTTAGTTGACAAATTTGACAAGACGCACAATATTCGCGAATCCTCTCATCCATTCTTGGAAACCAAAAGTTTAATTTGATCCTGGCTCTCGTTGCCTTAAAAGCCATGTGCCCAGCACATGGGGCATCGTGTGCTACTCGCAAGACAACCTCGATTCTATCTTCCGGTAAACATAATTGATTAACCTTATGTCCCATAATTTCCCCTTTGTGGTACAGGAGGTTATTATCTATAAAGAAATTATTTTTATTCTGTCTCGCTTGTTGCCAGCAAGATATAAGATTGTGACAATTCTGTTGCTCACGCAATAAAGTATCATTATTCGCTACTCCCTCATCAGACTTGAACTCTGTTGACTCAACATCAAGAAAATTATCTGAATCATCAACTAGTTGCTCCTGAGAATATTCATTCACTTCTGACGGCAAGGATTCGTTGCTGTTACTTTTCTCGATATTAACTCCTAAGTTATCTTCTTCTGCCCCTTTATTTATTTGTACACCTCGATCTACGCCAGCTACCATCACTACATATTGCGAACTATCCCTTAATAGGTCCACAACATGGGGTGTCAAAATAACCCGTTCATTTAGTTCAGGGACTACAGCGAACATGACGCACAAAGATGGCGCAATGTTCGTCGTTCCTTCCATTGAATTAGCTAATTTCATTTGTAGGTATACTACATCTGCCTTACATCCTTCTCCCTGAAAACCAATTATATTAATCCGTTTAATCACGGGTAAGTTTAGTGACTCAATTAATTTCTTATCAATACAACAAATTTCTGCTCCTGAATCAGATAATGCTGGCTGAGAAGGGAGATCTTCAATCTGTACATTGATATACGACCTCTCGTGTAATCCATCAATACTATTCTCGTATACCCTTACAGCAGTTTCCAACCCTATTGGTTTAGAATTATCCAATAAATTCCCTTGCTTTACTTGTTCAGGTATCTCATGCAACACGTTGACCTTCTCAACAAATGAGTCGATCACTTCTTCAGTTGGGTTCCCAAATATACAAGTACTCACCTTTTTAGAACTTGGTTTGGTCTGGCACTCCCTTGCCATATGACCCTTCTGATGACATAGGAAACAGAGACCCTTTACCTTGGCCTCCTCCTGAGACACCCTCGCACCTATCTTGGCTTCACCCCTTATTTCCGGTTTGGGAGACTTGGGTTGAGCTGTCTGGTTATTGACTTGAACATGTGGTTGACCTTTCGTCCAATTGTTATACTTCGGTGTCGGATGACTACGGCATACTAAGTCATTCCCACCATCATGCGACGCTACATAAATGTCAGCCGCATTAGCTATGTCTTCACAGCTCAACCACTCCTCTTTTTCTTGGGCCAAGATATAATCTAAACAAGCCTTCGACAAGGACTCCTTAAGCCGATCCGCAACCAATAAACTTACAAGTTTATCAAACTCATCAGTTATCTTTCTACTTTTCAAATAATACATAAGAGCCACACGCAATTTGGATGAA
Source organism: Allolobophora icterica (assembly GCA_963556255.1). NCBI lineage: Eukaryota > Metazoa > Annelida > Clitellata > Crassiclitellata > Lumbricidae > Allolobophora > Allolobophora icterica. Next base: position 29,704,482 of record OY744613.1, read on the forward strand.
TAGATCGTAAATGATTCGTCCGATGCTTTGTGCAACGACCAAAATCGGGCTCTAAGATTTGAAGGGCTTATCTTAAACTCCCTTAGCAAAAACTCCTTCAGGAATTTGTAGTCATGGAGCTGTGCCTCAGTAAGGCGCATGGTTAATGCCTTAGCTCTTTCACTTAAAATGGCTAGCAATAATTTTGCTCTAACATCTTCATCCACCTCATACACATTAAACAAACCATCCAAGTGATCAAAGAAACCTGGAATTTCTATAGGGTCGGAAGGAAATTTCCAAAGAATATTCTTAAGGGCATCACTATAACGCTTAGTACGACTTGCTAAAGAATCTCTAACATTTCGTTCTTCCTGCTTTTCCTTCCTCTCCCTTTCTTCTTTCTCTTTCCGTTCCTTCTTTTCTCTTTCTTCTTTCTCTTTCCGTTCCTTCTTTTCTTCCTCTCTCCTCTTTTCCTCCCTTTCTTCCTTCTCCTTCCGTTCCTCCCTTTCTCTTTCTTCCTTCTCCCTTTGTTCTTTCTTTTCTTCCTGCCTTCATAAGATACACCCTAAGGCGCTCAGACGACATTTTGCGAATATTCGCTTGCATCTCTGTTGTCAACGCTTCCATTTTAAGAAACAGTCAGTCAACAACAATCAACAAAAAAAAACAGACACCACGCGGCAAACCCGCCACACAAAAGGAAAATTCCACAACCCAAAGTGCAACTATGCAGTATCCAAAGAAGTATACTCGCCAAGTACGCAAAAACTATACAAGCTCACGCAAGTCTGGCCTCGATCACAACAATGGATCAAATTTCAAAGAAATAATCAGCAGATATTGAAAGAGAAATAATGGCTGCCTCCCACTCGGCTGCAACTCCACTCTCTTTTCTCCTTCTCAGCCACGACAACACCTAGGATCTTACCCGTATGTTGACTGCTGTCTTCTGCTGTCTCAGCCGAACGACGCACTTCGTCCGTCCGACTGTCGTATGCCGATTCACCCGTCTCCCACGGTAGAAAGGCGTCTCGATCCGCTCGCTGTCTGGAACAGACCGTCTCTTGATCCTCCGGGTTGACTCCTTCCTCCGCCGGCTCGCGTCTTCTTCACCGGATCCAACACCGATGATCCCACCGCTGCCACCAATAATGTCGCGGTCGACTCCTTCGATCGCAACGACGAACCAACGAAGGAACTATTAAAAGATCTTTATTTAAAAATAAAGTCGATTAAGTGTAGAATAAGTCAACTCGTCTATCAAATATCACAATCGTAGACAGCACACAGGTTGGCTGGTCTCGATTGAACGTCATACGATCAATGTTTCAACGTTTACAAATCTTCGTCAAAAGGCCCTTAATGTACAGCAGGTCTATCTTATATAGAGTTCTCCCGGATTCCAGAACGTTCTGTGACGTCACTGTACTTTTCCCTGGAAAGTCCTACTGAACACGTATATCCTTGTTGCATGCACCGAATTAATGTTGACAGCTTGCTGCAGAAATTTCCGTGCGATGTAAACAAGCTTGTTGACGCGTCGGTTTTCTTCCCTTGATGCATGCACCCGCGTAGACCGCGACAGGCCTACTAACATATGGGGGCTTTCGTCCATTTGGCGACTATGGATAAGAATAAATGTTCTCCATTGTCCTCGGTCATTTGTTAAGTCTATTTTCCTCCTAGTGTTAGTCCAAGTCAATCATCATCGGTAGCAGCACAAATAACATCATCTGTTTGTTAACAACCGGAAAGTGGGTTCGGGCTCTCCAAAAGTGGTTATAACTGTTTAGCGATGATGCCCTTATAGTTGGCTTTCCAGTAAAATGCTCTCCAAGTTTTTTTAATTAAACCAGCAAGGAGAATTTCCTCCATAGGTAATGATCATGAATGATAATAAATGATAAATGATAATGAGAACAATATTGTTATTATTATTATTTAACCCAAAGGATGAAATCCAGAGGGTGTAGAAAACTACTTTAAACAAGGGAGAATGCATTTCTGGGATATTATTATTATTATTATTATTATTATTATTATTATTATTATTATTATTATTATTATTATTATTATTATTATTATTATTATTATTATTATTATTATTATTATTATTATTATTATTATTATTATTAATATTATCATTATTATTATTATTAAATTCCATAACGGTGTTTTTATCCAGAGAATTTTTTAATTCCTGAGGTATCATTTTCCCCGGTGTAGCGATTTCAGATTACCCCCATTTCAAATGACCCCCCGGTAACTTGAAATCGCGTTCAGATTACCGGGGGTAATCTGAAATCGATTTAAAGTTACCCCAAGGGGTAACTTGAAATCGATTTAAGATTACCCCCTACGATTTCAGATTACCCCCTCAAATTAATGGGGCCCGTTCTTCGACTATCTCATAATAATAATAGTTAACATTTATCATTAAACTCTCATTACCCCTCTAGTGCATTATGTACAACAAGCTATCTTTCTCTGTAGATCACAATTACATCAACTAGCTTGAATCTTTGTATGTATTATGTCGGGCGCTTTGAACTAGTATATGAGTGGTTTTAATAGAATTAGCATTTCTGTGATTTTTTTCTTTCAGATATTGAAACTAGCTTTCAATCTTGTATGTTTCATGTGTTTTATTCAATAAACCTATATCATGAGTTGTGAGCGTAAGAATTTATCACTTTAGCTAAATCAGGTAGGGGGTAATGTGAGCAGCGCAGGGGTAACTTGAAATCGCGTTCAGGTTACCCCCGGGGGTAATGTGAAATCGATTTCAGATTACCGGGGGGTAACCTGAAATGGGGGATAGTCTGAAGTCTTTACACCGGGAAAACAGTAATTATAACGAATATAATAACTGACGCTTCATAGGCCCTATATCTCTTCAGCACCACAGAACCCAACATATTCACTAACAAGTTGGGTACAATTTGTAAGCGACATGTGTTAACATTCAACATAATTATGACAGATAATAATTGATAACAATGTCATGTTAATTAGCAAGTTAGGTGCAAGCTGACAGTCATGTTAAAGCCCATGATCTTTTAACCGTGAACAGTTTTTCTTCTAACTAAGTAACCAGAAATTGTTCACAAGCCACACAATCCGTTAAGACATTCATAGTCAGTCGGTCAAACTCTATCAAAGTAAGTCTTACTCAACAATAATCTGCTAGCAACACTTATTAAGTTAATTATAGGCCTGCGCTGCTGCCTAAAAACTTCAGTCAGTTAGCCATAATAAGCCAATTAGCCATATTCATCCGACTACATGGGCCCATTAACCACAATCTTTATGGCTAAGTGAATATATCTACTCATCAGATCATATTATTAGGACTTGTTGTTCAAGCGAGTTCCAGTTCCGTGTCTACTTCTCCTTTTAACCGAATTCGATCGCTAACAATTCGACATATGTCAGCACCAACTGGCTTCGACCGTCTCGCTACTCGCCTCTTGCTCGCCAGGCGGACGCAAACGTGCAAGACTTCAGTCAGCAATATCCGCCGGAAGTGACGCGAGAAGAGGACGTAGATGACGAAGTTGACGCAGGAGTTTAAGACGGCCAGATAATCAGCCATCTTCTCGACGTAGAAATAGATCCGCCCGCAGCCCAGTCCGTCCGTCCCAGACAAGGTCAAGGTCAGGCGCTGTGCCGCCGTCGGAGTCTGGCAGACGATGAAGACGACGATGACGATGACGAGGACTGTCGTCACCTTGTCGTCACGTGACTGCTTCTGGCGAGCGACGGCCATTCGCCGGCTGTTCTTCTGGCGCATGCGCAGCGTACCGATCAGTCTGAACGTGACGAAGACGAGACTAAGGAGAGGAATGAATACCATGAACAGGTAGAAGCAAATGTTCTTGTAGAGGATCTGAAACCACAACGATTGACCAATTTCCGTCAACACCATGCGCCCTCTGGTAACAGAGACGTCCTCGATGTCCGAGACCATGAGGTGTTCCAGGCTGAATTCAGCCGGGGCGCTGACAATCACCGCACCGGAAGTGTTCGCCGCCATTTCCCGGATGTCGTACTCCAGCATGCGCGGTAGGCTGTAGGCGAGAGCGAAACAGGGAACCAGCGCAATCTGGACCTTGACCCGCTTCAGTCCAGACAACCGATGAACCTCGTGGGGTCGACAGACGTGGACGTAGCGATGCAAGGCGACCAGGATCGTCATGTACACCGTGTTCATGTGTCCGGCGCTGGCCAGTGTCCAGCCGTAGCGCTCGACGTGCAAGATGACCATGCGCACCGTGGGGGCACAGGTACGGAGGGCGCAGTAGGCCGGGGGCATGATCACGACAACCACGGGGACGAGGAAAGCCAGGTCGGCTACAGCGAGGGCCGTCAAGAGCAACTCGGTCACGGATTGACGCATCCCGCGGTGCTTGGCGAACGTGACGATTGACAGAGAGTTGCCGATGAAGCCAAAGATGCATGTCAATCCGAGCAGAACGAATGACAGACTGAAACCGAAGATGGCGCAGGGAGTAACGACGTCTGGCCAGCCAGCGTCTGATACAACATCGGTGGAATTGTCCGTTGTCGCAGCGGATGAACCACTCGGCTTAGAGCGGATGGCAGCGGATGACATCTCGTGCATAGCTGTACAATTGTAAACAAGTGAATTTTTTTCTCTTTTCAAGATAAAAATCAAACGTAAAATCATCTAGAAAGACATGAATATGCTGTGTACTGAGCTTGTTCATTGACTAAATCTTGTTGATGGCACAACATACATGCAATGAAGCTTTAATTGTACGAAATTGTCTAACTCTGAACAAACATCCCAGAATAACATGGGTTTATTTTTTTACGTTTATTGAGCAGCTCTAAATTTTAACCAATATTACAGTTATTCAACATAAAATATTAATTGGAGCCAAATGTAAGACCAAGGGATAACTAATCCCGTTAACAGGGTCACCCAATTTCTTAGAAGGACATGAGCTATAAAAATAATAAGGTGTTGGTTAACAACACTAGATTTTAAGATCCGGCCGGATATTAGGATAGAAAAGGGAGTTGCAAACTTATGAAATTGAGCGGGTGTTAGTTTCTCTCAGTGAAAACTATCACAGCTTTTAGGAGGAAGCTAGAATGATCACCTACTGAGCATTCCTGGTAATTTGCGCTGATTCTAACAGAGATAAAATATCTCCTGAACCACCAATATTTAAACCTATGCTATGTTTTCGATGTTATAGGCCTATTACTGAGAAAAGCCCGCCAGCCAACACACACCAAACGGTAATAGCGGCTAATGACGAAATACTGAGTTGATGCGTGAAAACAGGCTAAATTTCTGCTGCATGAAGAGCATGAATCTCGCCGGACTGAAGATTCGCTTCCCTCGTTACCAGACTCTATGTCGATAGCCTTCAAGAGCTTTTGATTGCATGGATGAAAAACGAGCTTCAGAGAGCGAATGCCACTCGACGATATTTGGCCATTCACTTGAATTGAGTAGCATCGCAGTCCCAAAGTATCTAATGTCTGGTAAAAGCGAAACCCTGTATAAAAAATCACTCGTCAGTTCTTCATGACCAAACATTCTGGTCCGTCAATAGAGAATAAAATGAAAGGCAATTTGATGTTGTAGCCATTATAACGATAAAACTAGTTTAGAAGGCAGCGTTGCTTAAGTAAGTAAGTACTCCTATTAGCGCGAGACAAACGCCTAAACACTTCAAACAGCTATGTATGCATAACAGTAAACAGATAACACAAAATGTCAGTAAAAACGATGCTATTTTCCATAATAGTTGAGCACGCATCAGCAGTGGCGGCGATCTTGTCTGAGAGGTGGGGGGGGGGACAAAGTCGGCCACGGTCTGGTCGATCACCTTTTTTTAGGAATTCATGTCCCAAAAATTAAATTTATTAACTTTTTGGAATTCCCCTCCACAGAAACTTGATGACTTTTCTAAGAATTCGTCTCCCAAAAAAGTTTTTTAGTCCTTCATCTCTTTTTACAACTTTTTCCCGGGTCTCCCACCACTAATGTGTACCTTTTTTTAGGAATTCGTCTACAAAATTTAAAAATTCATACCCAACTAATTTCATAACTTTTTTACGAATTTCTTCTTGCTTTCTCAGAATTTTTTTTGGGGAGGGGACACTTCTGCTCAAAAATTGACTTTTTACCTCATCCCGTAAAAAATTCTGTGAAAACCCTCACGCGCAATTACATTTCTTCACCTTTTTTGGTGCTTCTTCAAAATTTGGGGGTGGGGGACAAATATATGGCGTGTTCCCCACTCTGAAAGGTGGGGGACTTGTCCCGCTCGTCCCCCCCCCATGATCGCCGCCCATGCGCATCAGAATCAATCATACAGTCATTGTGAGTCTAATAGCATCAAGACGGAAATATCTCGTTGTGGGTCACAGTAATTGCTACCATAGAGTGTATGATGATATGCAGTCTTAAGTGTATGATGCACTATACAGGCCGCGTATTCTGATGCTACTAGACATTCGTGGTTAGAGAGTGCTGCATCATTTGCATTTTAAACAACAGCCGCCGTTTCCTCCGCTTGCCATTTATCTGCTATATTACCGAGATCATCGTGTAAGCTAAAAGTCAACGCTTCTCTTAGTCGATTATTTACGCCAAAGTAAACGCAATAAAGATGTTTTTATTGCATCTGTTTGTTGAACACTCATCAGAATCCATCTCCTTCATTTGAATTTTATTACCATAAGAAAAGCAACGCAATCATTTTCAAAACAAGCCAAACTGCTTGGAGCAATCGTTGGAGATGCAAATGCGTTAGAATGTTTGTGAGCATGTATGCACATCTGTATGTAAGGGGAGGGGTAGTAGAGTAATGGTAACACTCAAGGCCAGGAGAGCATTAGATCGTGGTTTGATACCCGTAACCTCCCTCTAGGGCGGCGCCTTGCATGGCTGCCAAAACGTGTGTCTAATTAAGATCTTGATTGTACTGTCGTGTTTCAATGTAATCTTACCGCGTACTTGTCAGTTTGAATTAGGTCTAATAAAGAAGAGTATTATTATTATATGCATGCACGTTATAGCACGTGCGTGTTATGTATTCATGTATGTAGTTAGCACTGCATTGGTTTCCCATTCGCTTTTAGCACACTCCCGGCGTTAGAGTGTCAGTGCGCATTTTATAGACTCAAAAAGCGCTTACGGCTGACCTAAATGATATGGGCGTTTTAGAATGACGTGGGTGCTCAGTTGGGTTGAATAGTATTCAGAATCCCTGACCTGGACTGTTCCGACGATTATTCCTTTAACGACAAGAGGGACTAGTTTTCCGTGCATTTTAAGGATGACACCGAGCATAATGAAACGCTGGCACTACACGGTTGCGCTCACCGATCGATTCTTGCATGATTAGCAGTTGATTGAAATACATCGGCAGGCTCCACATTGTCGTTTCTGTGCGACGAAATTGTAGCTCACCGACGAAAACCTCTCCGAAACGGACAATCGATGGGAAACCGAGGACCTTGGCACGCATTAACCGAATTCACGATTTATCGGCCGCAAACGGCATGTGACTTCAGACTCAACACTCTCCAAACGGGCTTGGTTATGAATGAGAAGCGTAGAATCCATGAGACAGGATCATTGGAGCCAGCGACACTGACGACAACAAATGCCTGTAAACGGCCAATTTCTCGAAGACAATTCAAGACACGCAGAATCGAACACAGTTGACGGAACAAACAATATATTATATTCAAGCAAACGGAATGCATTACTGCATGCATGAGCTCTTCTTACAGTATTGCATGTTAGTTAATAGCAAATGCCAAGTCAAAGAAAGAGTAAAATAACAGTTGTAATTAGAAATTTACATAGCGACACTTACAGAAAAGCAGAGGAGCGTTTACAGAAAACGGGGTCCTAGGCGTAAACATTTTTACGGGGCCCTAGGCGCAAACATTTTACGGGGCCCTAGGCGCAAACATTTTAGAGGGCCCTTCTGAACTTGTATTAGCCCAAATGAAGAAAACAACTATAAATTACAATAATGTACTTTTATGTAAATGCTAAACTGTAAAAAATTGAAAATGGGTTATATTTAAAATATGTTATATTTTATAATTGAAAAAATATTTTCATTCGTTTGGGGCCCTCCGAAATTTGGGGGCCCTAGGCGCGCGCCTAGAGCGCCTATACGTAAACGCGCATCTGCAGAAAAGACTAATCAGGACCGCTCCCTGCGCTATGATGTTAAATGTAATTAAGAACAGAAAATTCATCAGTAAGAAAAACAAAGCACAGAAAATAAGAAGAGTCTCCAGTGGTGTGCCCACGCACACGTGGAGCCCAGCCCATGGATTCCCATTCACAGTTGACAGATGGCATCATGTTCAGAGTATCTGGTCCCAGCTGTGTCGATAGATTGGAGCGACGACAGGCGGTAACGTCCGCAACACACGGTAACATCATCGCACAGCAGTTCCTCATTGGATGAAAACGACAATTGAATAACAGTGGCTAACTAACCGGGCATTTCCTGATGAAATAGACAAAAATGTCGCCCATGATTCTGGCCACACAATATTGAACCTACAATTACACATGATGATACTAATGTCACTAAGCATTTACTTTATTCTTACATGGCCAGTCGCATCAGTTGACGTAGGCACGGTTACCGATTAATTGTAATTGTAACTGTAACAGAGCATTTATATAGCGCCACTCAATCAGCAGCGATTAGTTAGAGCGCTCGACCTGTAACGCGGAGGGTACCGGTATAGTATGAGTTCGAGCTTCCTATGAGGCGGTTACCGTTTAGGAACCACGAGCAAGTCCTTCACGCAGAACTGTTCAGCGTTATCGATCTTATGTTTATAGTCGCTTTGTGCTTCTGCACCTTGGAAAGAGGGCAATATCAAATGCAGTCATTGTATTCTATTGTTCAGACCCACATGACGCAAGCCAAAATACATGACGCCCACTAACAAGTGCAGACTCCATTACAACCATACATCATGTGAAGTGATTGATGCATATTTTCTGGTTTAGCGAATGTGTAGTAAGCATGAAAACAACGCCTAGCAGCATCCAGTGAAGCCATCAGTCATATTTTGTCTCGATGCTTGCAAACAATGTCCAGCGATATCTATTGCACCCACGCATGCTTAGACTGCTTGTAGCGGTATGGCCGCGTTACGGCGCCATATAAATTGTCGTTATTACTATTATTATTTTTTCCCCGAGGTACATGTAATCTCTCAGGAGTCTAAAAAATTATGCTACGAGCTGCTATGGAATGTCTGAAAAATCAGGCCTCGTCCTCCGCAACATAGTGAAAGTTATTATTATTATTATTATTATTATTATTATTATTATTATTATTATTATTATTATTATTATTATTATTATTATTATTATTATTATTATTATTATTATTATTATTATTATTTTTTTTTTTTTTGCCCCAAGGTACATATGATCCCTCGGGGATCATTATTATTATTATTATTATTATTATTATTATTATTATTATTATTATTATTATTATTATTATTATTATTATTATTATTATTATTATTATTATTATTATTATTATTATTATTATTATTATTATTATTATTATTAGGCCTATTTTTATTATTATTATCATTATTATTATTATTATTATTAATATCATTATTATTGTAATTGGAAATTGTTTATCGGTATAATTATCTCTTTTGTTCAGCGATACTTGCCTTTTCTGCTTTGTTAACTGATACGTTCTTTCTTCATTTGTGTGTTGTTTTATGAAGCTAAGTGATTTCTTCATTCGTAATTGCTTAACTATATGGACTAAGTAGAAGACTAGATATCCTGCATGCATAGCGACTCTTAAAACGAGTGCAAGGTTCTTTAGTACTTCCAAAAGCATGTACGCGATGGCCTAGATACTAATTGAAGTAATCTAGTGTGCAAACTCGGCGCTCCCAGTTTCACATCCTCGCCATTATGGCTATGATTACGAGTCTTATGACCGCCACTGAGAGCAGCGCTGTGTTATATTGTAACGCACTCTGGCATATATGATCACTGCGCTTTGTTTATTGCCGCGTTCACTAGAGGGCGATTGCGGTACAGACGCCTTGAAAAATCACTCTGTTCTGGAGATTTGATCGCCAGTAGCTAGAATGAGAAATATTATTGTGGGACACACGGTAGCCGATTGATTAGAGCGCTCGCCTTGTAAGGCGGAGGGCATAGGGTTCGAGTCTCCTCTCCGAGACGGTGACTGTGTAAGGACCTTGTGCAAGTCCTTCACTCACGATTGTTCATTGCCATCGATTGATGCTTGGTCATTTATAGTGGCGCTTGATAAATGTGTAATAATAATAATAATAATAATAATAATAATAATAATAATAATAGTAATAATAATTATTATTATTATTATTATTATGGGGCCAATCAACGCTGCCGGGGTCGATTTCATCCGCGAGGTCGGTTGGCGCCTCTCGGCCGCGTCTGGAGAGCCGCGAGAGGGCACCTTTCTTTTCCAGCGCCTTTCGATCTGTATTCAACGCTATAATGCCATCGCATTCCGTGGTACATTCAATGATTCAGCGGAGGACAAGGCCTGATTTCCTAGAAATAACATATTAACAAATTAATATCTAAGTCCCCGAGGGATCATATGTACCTTGGGGCAAAAAAATAATAATAGGGTCCATTACAGAGGAGTAACTTTGGTCTAAAAAGTGGGAGTACCAATTTCTCCATTTTCGCTTTTCGTATGATTACCATTTTAGACATATTACCCGTAATTGTAACAGTATTAGTAAATTAGTAATAGTAATAATAGTAGTAGCAAATTGGTAGTGGTAATAGTAGTTGCAGTAACAACAACAATAACAATAAACAATAACAGCAACAACGATAACAATAACAATAGTAATAATAATAGTAATAATAATAATAATAATATAAAAAAATAATAAAAAATAATAATGATAATAATAATGACAGTTATAATGATAATGATGATGATGATGATGATGATGATGATGATGATGATGATGATGATGATGATGATGATGATGATGATGATGATAATAGTTTGATCACCTGAGGGATCATAAATACCTGGGGTAAAAAAATAATCTTGAAAATAATAGCAATAAGGGCTTACTGCTCTGTAATTTGTTTTCAGTTTTGAGGGATCAAATGTACCTTTGGATCAAGTGGATTGTGTCAATAAAAACAAGCCATCTTTTTAATTGCAGTATTAGTTAAATACGGGCTTACATCATTTTTGTCGCGCTTCTTAACAACTCAGAAACGCTCTAAATTTAATAATTACTCATTTATATCCAGTTGTAAAGGCAAATCGGCAACCGTCGAGGCAGACATTTAACCCAAAATACTTATGGTTTTTCTTTTAACTCTCCTGATAGAATAGAACTTTTAGTCAACTTCAGGAAAATTTACTCTCCGGAGTTGACCACAGAACAACTTAATAATGGATGTCAATCTCAGCTCATTGCACTTAAACTGCAAGATTATGAAACGCTATGAGCTTATCTCCATAACGGCAATTTTATCGTCATAATGTAATCTACTCCTTTCGTTTTAGAATAAAGTTACCCATCAGCAAAATCGGAATACGACGTGTAGGCCTATAAGTCAAAATTAATGACGTCTTAAATATGTACTAATATTATGTAGCGGAGGGAGCTTTCTTCAGCTATAGCGGGTCCGGATATATTTAACCAAGGACAGTTATTAATTTTGAGATTATGAGGGGACAGGGGGTGAGGAGTCATATTAAGCCGCAATACGAGTGAGAGTCCATATAAGGACTTGTAAATGAAGGATTATAGAAGCGTGCGCGGCGTACGCTTTGACCTACATCTCCACATCCCGATCTGACTATATAAGATGACGACCATGAGGCGGAGAGTGACGGAGAGTGTCAGATCTTCCCAAGAAAAGTTTAGCCATGACCCAGATCTGTGGCGCCTACGGGCCGGTCACGGCGCCAGTCTGTCGGGTGACCTTTGTGTCTGAAAGTCTGCCTGTCTGACTCTCTGTGACTCTGTCGTCTTGGTTTACCTATGTACGGTATGTAAGTACTTTTGTACTCCTCACTCTGTCTACATACACGAAGCAAGGCGGAGACTGCGATCTCTGGGAAGGCACACTAATAAAATATTGATTGACATTGTTTAAAAGTGGAGGTACGGTACCCCCAGTCCATAAATTACGCCTATGGTCCATTCCAGACAATTCTGCGCTTTCTCTAAATGATTTTGAAGTCCCTAAAGGATCCTTTTACCTCGGGGCAAAAATAATAATAGTGGGTATAAAGTGTGTAAACCTTAACCACTTGACTATGGCGCTTTATTTCGCTTGAAAGTGTAATACAATTTCCTGGCTTGAGTAGTTGTTGATCTATTAATGCGTATATATCTGACTACATCACGATCTTAAGACAGAAAATTATATTGTCAGTGATCTACCAGCTTTAATTCACTTGTTGACAAGAAATGCAGCCCAGTCATTATTTGCGAATAGGTCGTTGTATGACGTGTCATTCCATACATAAATGAAAACCTATGTTCGTTTTCAAGATCAATAAAACAGCTTTGATTATAGGTCAGAAAGGTCTGCCGTGAAATTGACTTGATTATAGAACCTCGACGCGAAGCAGTCAACATCAGTAAATCAATTCCGCTTAATGCAATACGGCGCTGGCACGAATACAAAGTACGCAGCAGGGTAAGAATCGTCGGGGGTTGGGTTTAACCCCCTAGTCTTTCTTAGAACCCACAGTTAAGTCTTCGTCGCACACCCCAGAGGGTCGTTTCCAACCCCTCAGTTGTGATTTAGCATTATTTAACTCAGAGTCTCTGACAGAGAGAAGAAATTTCCATGGTGTATCGTGTATGCATTTTTTGAATTTTCTCAACAAAGGAAATGATTTTGATTCGAGTCTGACTTGCAAAACTGCTAGCGTTGAAATCAACTGCTTTCAAATTTTGTTGACATCAGTTTGTAGAATACGGATAAAATGTTCAACCCCCACAGTCTTTTTTCTACAATTCCCACACTGGTACGCAATACGAATAAATAGCAATACTTTCAACATATACTTACCCGTGAGACCAATCATTACTCCACGTGGTCCTCTGATTGTCCTCCTTTGGCTATAGATCAACAGTGAATACTGCAATCAACAGCTGGACTTTTTCTGTCGCTGGTCCAAAGTTCTAGAATGCGCGTCCACGATCTGTTCGATTAGCGGTGTCCTCAGTAGCATTCCGTTATCGACATTGGACGCTTTTGTTTCTGCATGTTTGTCCTTGGTATGCCTTTCACCCTCATTCGACTGAGCCTTGGAACTGACCAGATTGCGATTCTGTTTTTCAGTTTCATCGACTGAATCCTACTGTAATGTTATAATTGCGTTAAAAATGTTCTAAGATACGATATATTAGATAGTTTCGTGTTCCGCACCAATCTGCTGTGACATACAGCTTTAGCGCACGAACTGCTTCAGCCGATCTAGTATGTTGTTCTTATACTCTTCAAGCCGACCTACTGCACGCAGTATCCGACAGTTACAGAAATAAAGTACCTTCCATCAGGGCATGTTTAAGGAAATTTATCAAATTTATCACTGCACATGGCGAGCGCCGGAGCACATAAAAATCATAATTGATTATGAATTACAATTCTTCTCATGCACAAACAGCGGTTAACACAGCCTTTCATCACTGCACATTTTGTGTATCACTGCACGTTAAAACAATCTCTGCCTTCCACACGAGTAAGGCTCACAAGCAGAGGGGAACTTTGGTGTAGAAAGTGGGGGCTACCAAATTTCGCATTGTTTCAGCTTCGCGACTGTTAAATAATTATAACGGCATCGTTTGTATTACAAGCATAATAACAGTTATAAACTTAATGATGATGACGACGACGACGACGACGACGATGATGATGATGATGATGATAATAATAATAATAATAATAATAATAATAATAATAATAGCGACGATAATAATAATACGGCCTAAGAATGAGAGTGATGATGTTGTTAGTCACAATGATGATAATGATCGGTAATTGTTTTGAATCTTGAGGGCTTCCTCATATAAAATAATAATGGGTAAAAACAATGAGTATGAAACGCGGGGGTACGGTACTCTCCAGTCCAAAAAGGGGGCGGTACGGGTACCCCTTGTACCCCCGTGAATTAAGCCTATGGGTAAATTAGATAGTTTCTGGTTACTGCACCAATCTGCTGCGATATATACATTTTTAGCTCAGGAACTGCTTTGGCCTATCTAGGATGCTGTTCATATACTCTTCAAACGAACCTACTGCACACAATATCCGACAGTTAGGCCTACAGAAATAAAGTATCTTCCATACGAGTTAGGCTCACATTAAAGTGCAATTTCAACGAATTCTATCAGAAATAATTATCAAACACTATTCCCTTAGACTTCGTAAGATGTGTTGAAATAAAGCGACGAACCCATTTAATGGAATTGAACGCAACACAATACGACACAATTACATTGTTTAAGAGTTGTAATAATTAATCAGGATTTAATGCAACACAGTGGAAAAACAACGCATCACAGCACAATACAAAAATATAATTACACAATGTAGGCCTACTTAACATCGTAGTAATCATAATTAGGCTAATTAAAAGGCACTCGTATATAAATGACTCCGTAAGCCATTTTCCATCAATAACACTATACGGCTAATTTGATATATGTGACATATCATCAGAGACCTTGGTCTTATCTCTTTACACTGATTGATGACGGCCGAGGTCACATTTTTCTTATGGATTATTTCCATATGCCGATTAAGTATCCGTCCGTCCATCTGGGCCCCGATACCCTCCACAGCGCAACTTTCATACAGTCCCATGTATTTTTTCTCGTAATATTTCAGCCCCCTTCGGATATCGACGTCCATGCATCTGCCCGATTGCCATGCCTCGGTGCGTCCGATCGCCTCACGCTTATCTCGATAGGTGCGCGAATTCTATCACAGAAACCAATGGAAAAACTGAACGCTGTTTTTGGAGTAGGCCCTATATGGCCAACTATGAAGAATAACGACCTTCGGTACATTCTAGTAAATACACACACCTACACACACAGCTACAGTGCTACACACAGCTACACACACACGCGCGCGCGCACGCACACGCACACGCACACAAACACAAACACAAACACAAACACAAACACATACTATAGTGCAGCATCAGACGAGAACAACTGTATGTTTGCAATCTCCCACAACTGCGACGACGATAGCAATCATGATATGTTTATGTTACAGATATATACACTCTCAACCACACAGACAAAGATACAGACAAACAGACAGACACAAGAGAGAGAGAGAGAGAGAGAGAGAGAGAGAGAGAGAGAGACGCAGTTAAATTGAAAGGGAGAAAGATGCTATCGGAAGTGTGGCGAACTTCTGATTTAGGCTGCAGACGTAGTGACACGTTTCGTCAGATTCCATATCAGGATTAGATGATAAAAGCCAATGTCAACTGCTCTCTCTCTCTCTCTGTCTCTCTCTCTTTCTCTCTGTCTCTCTCTGTCTGCCTGACTGTCTCCTCTTTCTCGCATTCTCCAAGAATGTCCTGATTTATCCACCAAACGCCTAATGGCCTTTAAGTCAAGGATCACCTGATAAGAATGCTAATATCCCTACACGCAACCGACAGCTTTACTATGCGCAAGGGACGTACGCAAATGGACCGCTGCAGACCATTGACATAATTCAGAGCTGCTGTGGAACCTAATGTCTTCGTTGCACAAACCGAGTTCAGTTTCCTTCGAGCAAAAATGCCGAATTTATGTAGTGGTTCCTCGACCAACTGCTAAATTTATGGCCAGTGATAATGAGGTCGATGACGACGACGATGAAGGCTTTTGTCTGTTTCTATCGTTATGTATCCTTTTTATGCCCCTGAGAAACTTAGGCGCTACATGAATAGGTCAGCATCAAGTAGCTGCATCTTATTGTAGCGCATTCGAAGGAAACCTCTCGAAGGCGAATTCAGAGGAGAATAATAGACGTAATTACTTCTCAGCAGTTATCTCCTTTGAAGAAAATTCACGGAACTGAGTATGTCTGTCCGTCATAGTCTTGGCTGCAGGGGGCCATGAAAAATAAAATAATTTAAATGCTCGTATAATAATAATAATAATAAATGACATCATTTGACGTGACCTCAGCAAAGCTGCTTCCCGGTTGGCAGACGACCTGATGGCGTGACTCTCATCCCATGGGAGGGTGACAAATGCCTTGCCCGGAACGCCACTGTTATCGGCACCCTGACAGAATCATACCGTACCAGATCAGCTGAGGTTGCGGGTGCTGCTGCCGAGATAGCAGCAGAATGATAGAAAAACATTAAAATATACTCAGAGGCGGCCGTTGGCAGTTTTGTGTTATAGGCAAGCCGCAAGGACAAAAAATGCCGCCCCTTACTCAGCACATATATTTCCATTTAATTTTTAATTAATTAATTATATTATTTTTATTTTTGCCAGAATTTGCCGCCCCTTGACTAATGCCGCTCTAGGCAGCTGCCTATATCGCCTATACCTAAAGCCGGTGTCACGAAATAGAGTATCCCCCATACATGCGTATCCCCTTAGCGAAATGGAGTATTCGGTTTATTTTGAATTTTTGGCGGTTTCTAAGTGTATTCAGTCGTACTGTTTGGATTTATTGCACACATAAAATTTTTGAATTGCGTATCTTTAGTTTGTACGTCAACCTGAAATCAATTTACTTTGTTTTTGGTGATTTTGACTGGAATTTCGTCGAGGCTATCGTGATGCGTATGACGAGGGTGGATAGAATGGTTCATCCCACCGGATACTCTAAACCGGTTTATTCCATCCGGGGGGATACGCTTTAGGGGGGGGATAGAATATCTCGGGACACCGGCACTGAATTTTGTCATCGTATTGTACTGCTTCGTTACCTTTGGCCTTTGAAACTCTGGGTCCAATTAGGTTGATCAATGGCCTCGCATTGATCAACCTTCTCGGCTACCGCCTTGCCCAAATATCAGGAGACAACAGAGAGACTACTTTTCTTTCAGCGCTTATCTATGACAATCCAGCGCTTCAATGCAGTCGGTTTATGTAGCACCTTTCCCACGGATAAAATTATCTGTGAAGACTAGCCACTCTAGAACATTGCTCTCCTAATTTTTGCAATCCCGACGAATCATATGTGCCTGGGGAGGGGAATAATAATGATAGCAGCTTCATATTTGGCTGCTACATATTGTTCGGCCGGTGGGCCGCAGAAATGGCGGCGTCTAGAAAGCATCCAAGTACGACGCACTCCTAGTCTCCTACCACAATATTATTTTGTTCCGCTGCAGCCTTTGAAACTCTGGGCGCTATTAACAACTCTGGACTTGCCTTTATCACGGAGATTAGACATCGTCCTATGAGCGTATCTGGAGATGCAAGAGAAACATGCCATCGTTTGCAGCGCCTATAAAAATTGGAATTCAACGCTGTAATGCTGTGGCCTGGAAATAGGTCACACAACTTGGATCTAGTGCGAGAGCTAGACATTGAGACAGAGACGGAACCAGAGACAGACACAGGGTGGAACGAAGAAGGTTGCTCAGAAACCAAAGAAACCGTATAGACTTTGCTTCCGTATCATCAAGCTTCGTCAGAAGGCCAATGGTTGTCGCTCGTCCGTGACTAAGCACTGCGTAAAGGCAACAATGAAAAGTATAAAATAACTTGTCATTATTATTCCGCATCTATTAAGCGTCACTGTCTAATTACGAAGTATCAATCGATGGCGCTGAGCAATTATGAGTTGAGGTCTTGCTCAAGGTCACTACACAGTAACGAACTCAATGGAGGAGCTTCAAAGCTTAGTTGCTGTTTAACGACACTGTATCACAACGTAGCGTGTCTTCGCAGTTCCGTGTTGGCAGCGGGGTTAGGCAGGGCAACACACTGCCTCCTGTTCTTTTTAACCATCTCATGCATGTATTCATTTTCAGCCTGAGACGAACTGACACGGGCTGTCATATAAAGACTCATTTTATGGTTGCTTTTGTATGCCGATAATATCATTTTACTCTCCCCTTCAGTATATGGTCTCCAGGTCATGCTGAGTGTTTGCTGCATGACCAGCAGTAGGCCTATACACTCTTGCTTGAGTTTACTGCTCTGAGTCTTATTGCATACAATATGGTAAAGCGGGTTACAAGTGAATTGATTCGATGTCCTTGGGTGGTAACTCAATTTCCTGGATTGATTCCCTTAAGCAGTTGGGTGTGCATTTAATGGGTGGCTGTAGACATTTAACGTTTGACATTGATCCTTTGAAGCTGTCATCCTACCGGGCTTGTAATTGTATTGCATCTCATGCCTCTAACTTAGATGAAATTGTACATCTCCACTTACAACAGACCTACTCCTTGACCCTTTTGCCCTATGCCCTCCCTGCCTTGATTCTATCAGCAAGACAATCTACGATATTCAATGTATGCTGGAAATCGGTATATCACCTTTTATTCGGGTTTAAAAATGAGAATGTGTTCAATATTTCATTAATAAATTGGGCAGACTGAATCTCACTTTTTTTGGCCGAAGTACGTCGTTGTAAATTGCATTTCCAGTTGATCTGTTCGGGAAATGTTGCTATTCGTATAAACTGCTGTGGAAATACTTATCAGATAATTACCTTATTGATGATTGCCATGCCTTGGCATTCATGAAGAAACATGATGCCATACATCGACTGTATGGTGAATTTGATGTCTTGTATACATTGAGCTGAACTGTGGCGGTTGTTAATTAATGCTCCATGTTGTGCTTTCCTTATTCCAGTTGGCTTGCTGCCTATTATTTTGGCGTAATAAAGGTGTTCATAACAAAGATAGTTAGCGTCGCCCTCCTCCTTACGCCAAGCTTGGGACTGGCACTGCCAGAGAACGAGCAGTGGCGGAGTTAGGGCTCAAACCCGTACTCTCCGCGATATAACGCTCCAACCATTCAACCATTTACAACAGTGTCAGCCAAAGTAACAGTATAGGCACACACGTCAGTTGCAACTACTGTCGTTTTGGCTCGATGGAGCCAAATATAGACCAACGTCACTCTGCTGAACACAATCGTGTTCGAGCAGCAACACTATTCGACTCCTCTCCATACTACATGCCCGTGCAACCGAAACAAGGCGTGTGGGTGTGTAGGCTATGTATGTGTGCCCGTACCCCGGTAAGCATATATATCCTTGTGCGCGTCTGTCTTTGTTTGTGTTTGTGTGCTTTATTATTTTCTTCAGGCATCGGTTCTGACGTACTATATGACACTTTGAACGACTCCATTCTTCTCAACACATGGAACGTTCCCTCTTTAGGTCTTTTCCACTTAATTTATGAGGTCGTGCAGCTGACGGTGTTTGATCAGCTCTCGCCGACGTGGAATTGCCTCCTGCTGCGGGCAATTCATCGGTCGGTGGGGCTCGTGATTGTAAATCCATGAACTTTATTAGACGCGAATCGACTGGTGGATTTGACGACCGTACGGAACCTGTGGCTCGTTGTTTTGATGTGGTCCAACAACGCACAATAACCGGTCAAGATTATCGACCATGGGAATTTTACAGGTCGTAGGAGCAATTTGGATCGGATAATGAGAAATAATGGTTTTCCAGCAGAATTTCAGGCAAAGTGTTCGATCTCAATGCAGCTCTCAGGAGTCCTTTACGAAGAAACTAACGATCGAGTCAGAGAACTGGGGCAGTGGGTTACATAGGCAGGAGTGCTTCTCCAATTAATGTCATCCCACACGGTGGTATTAATAAATTACTAAACTACTAACAATTCGGAAACTGTTATTTGTGAGTTGCATACCATTCGAATGGATTGCATCGAGTGGGGCGTGTCCCTGGAACCCCGCCAACCGCCGCTGCCACCACCGCCGCTAAGCCCTCAAGTCAAAACCAGTCGCTAAGCTATCGACTGCTAGTGACTTCGTTCACGTTAATATTTTGTTCTTGTTTTAACCGCGGTCTCATAGTTTTGATTTTTGACGAAGACATCAGCAGCAGGACAGGAGCAACACTTTCTTATAAGGTGCGAATCACAGTGTAACAGGGTAACGGTCTAATAAGCAGTCGATGTCAGGTCACCAGTTCTTTACTTAGGCCTACTACCTGCCAGAATGGTGTCTGTAACTTTACATGACGTCACGCAATCGTTTGAACAGAAAATGGCGTCTGCTAGTAGTCTTCGTACAGGCAAACGTAGTTCAATATACGTTGGGTACACCGTCTACGGTCAGTCGACAAGAAGTCGCTAAGTCAGTCGCTAACTCGTCAAGTCAGTCGGTAAATTCTTAGCGACTGACTCAGAGGACTGGTGGGAAAGTTGTTGGATACATGTGCACGAATAAGAAAGCTGATAAGTAGAGGACACAAGGTTTAAAGCAAGGGGCGAAGAAACAGTGAGGTATCGGTTGTAATAAGAAAAATATCGAGTTCGTAAAGTTTAAGGTTGAAGGCGCTCTCTATCCAAAGCGTGTGGAATTCACTATTACATGTAAATTCCCAACAGTTTCAGTACAATGCAACATGAAAGCTTCTCAGTGGTCGGCCCCTCTCCTTCTGGAACAGGTTTCCATGCAACCTGCGACATGAGCTTCTTCTACTTTCTCAGAGGCGTAGCGACCGCCCTCCGTACCCTCCGACCGGAGGGGGCCCCTTCCTGGAAGGGGGCCCCTAAAAGTGGCAAAAAATAACCGTGAACGGCGTGAAGTCATTATGATACTGTTTTGATACATCACATAATGCTATTGGCTACGTCTTCAGACTTCAGTTGTCGTAGGCCTATGTATACTGTATAGGCCTACATAATACGAACCCTGTATATTGTATATTACCGCACACCAGTTTCCGCATTGTTAGGGGGCCCCGGACGTATGTTCGGAGGGGGCCACGTTCTTTGTTGCTACGGCTCTGTACTTTCTATACCTCTACTTCGCAAGCGGTTGAAGGCTACTATTTTTTATGAAGATGACCAAACTTATCCAAATTCTTGTCCATTAAATATGGTCTACCTCAAGGCTCTATACTTGGTCCTCTCCTTTTCATAATTTATATCAATGATCTCCCCAACTCGTCTACCCTACTGCACTACATCCTATTTGCAGATGACAGAAATGTCTTTTTGTCTCACACCTCGTATGACCAATTATTCAAATTAGCAAATGATGAATTAAAATTAAAAAGTGATTGGTTTAAGGCAAATAAGCTTTCACTAAATGTTTCCGAGACTAATTTCATATTATTTCGGTCCAGCAAAAAACTAATACCTCCTAACATTAATGATATCATTATAGACGACACAATTATTCCTCAGGTTGCCACTTCTAAATTTCTTGGAGTCCACATTGACCAGCACCTGAAATGGAAGACGCATATTGAAGAAATTAATTAAAAAAATTACAAAAAGTATTGGCATACTTAATCGTATATCCTACTTACTTCCTTCACACATATTGACTAATCTATATTACACATTTATCTATCCTTACTTTACTTATGGCAATAATATCTGGACCTCTACTTATAATACCCACTTAACAAAATTAAAACTAGCGCAGAAGAAAGCGATAAGGATCATAACTAAATCTCCTACCTACTCACATATTCGACCACTATAATTCCTTGAGCTGAAACTGTTAACTATCTCTCAAATTAGATTTATGGAAACTTGTGAATTCATGTATAAATATCACAACAACCTCTTACCTCCTTCCTTCATATCCTACTTCTGTCCTACCTTGCATATTACTGCTACAAGAAGTAATGATGACTATAGATGTATTTTTGCCAGAACTAACACTCGTAAATTATCCATAAAGTATCAGGGCCCCTTTTGTGGAATAGCCTACCACAGTGCATCCGTGCCCTTCCTTGTCTCATGCGATTCAGGCATCTACTGCGAGTTCACACACAGGAGCATGTATTATAGCCCTTAGTTTAGTTGTATTTTATATGTATAACCTAATTTACACTGATAGAACCACTACTGAAATATATTAGTGTCATATTAACTGAAGTTCCCATTCTCGTGATTAATTGTAAATCCGTTTTCTATTTACTTGCTCACCGAATTAGGCACCCTCCCAGCGGGATTAGTCCCTTCTGGGTGCCTGTTGCTCCCTATAAATTCTGAGAACCACTAGTGCATACTACCATCATGTTCAATGTTATATTGATTATATTTTTTTTCTTTTTAAACAGTTACCTACTTTTTATTTATTTTCTTTTCCTTGAATTGCCTCACATGTACTATGTGCTGTTTCACTGCTATGATGCTGCTGTTGTTGTTGTTGTTGTTGTTGTTGTTGTTGTTGTTGTTGTTAACAATAAATGAAATGAAATGAAATGAAACCATGATAACGACAATTTATATGGCGCCGTAACGCGGCCATACCGCTACAAGGGCGCCTCACAACTCCTAGCGGGCAGGATAAACCTTGGCTTATTTTTGATGCTGGGCTCGTGCAGTCAGGTCTGGAGCACCTCTGAAGCCGTTATATAATTAACCACTAATATTAGCAAGGTCTCTATCCCCCACCCCGTAAAGAGGTCATATATCAAAAGCAGTGCAACAGTTATTCTGAACAAAAAATATAGATTTGTCGTGTCAACCAATCAGTAAAGTAGAACCACTGTTGCCAATGGATACAAACAGCTGCCTGTTGTTATTCGATTAGCTGCTTCGCTGATCGCCTGTCAATAAACTACACATATGGCGCGATTCTCTGTCGGACAAACGATGTCAAAGCGCATCCTGAACACATCTATTATTACGATACACAAGGGTGATCGCTAGGCGTGCATTGGTCTGTTCAATCATGAAGCCAGCAACGACATCAACAAGTTATAATACTACGAACTTAATTAAAATCAGACTAAGAGACAACTGGGGACATTGTCTGCTCGCGTAGAACTAATTGCTATTGACAGCGAACTGGATAATATTGCCTCACATGTTTACAACGAACTGCTAAATGACATGTTGACAAGGAGATAGTTATCTGGAGATAGTATCTGGATATACTATATATGGACCTCTATGACTTTCCAGTACCACAGCACACGCCATAATGAGTGTGCGAATTCGTTGAAAATTAGTTGTGGGACCTAAGTGCTGTGGTTAGTACGTTTTGTATGGTTGAATTAAATTTGTGTTTTGATAATCGAAAGCTCATTGCTTAAGTGCAGCACATAAAGCCGCATTATGAATTCAACGACATTAACCAGAAATAAAGCAACGAAAACAGCTTTATGATGCTTAAATCGGAGACAGCGCTTAACGATGTGAAAATGCTGGCTGGCCGGAAAGGCTTTTATTATTGAATCATGCGACTAATGTCCTAATATCCCATATGCGCTCTACGTGTTTATGGTTGACAACAGCCAATTTACAAAACACAATATAATACTCACGTATCATGAATCACATGGGGTATGTTTCACCTGTAAAGGGAAGTGCGTAGCGCACAAAATAAACGACTAATAAACGAATCTCTGTCTCTGTCTCTCTCTGTCTCCTGTCTCTGTCTGTCTCTCTCTCTCTGTCTCTCTGTGTCTCTCTGTGTCTCTGTTTCTCTGTTTCTCTGTCTCTCTCTGTCTCTTTGTGTGTATTTCTCTGTCTCTTTCTCTTTCTCTCGGTCCGTCCGTCTGTCTGTCTCTCTCTATCTTGTTTCTGTCTGTCTGTCTGTATCCTCTCTCTCACTTTGTCCCCATCGCTTTCATTTTATCTAGCTCCCTTGCTCTCTATCTCCCTCCATCTCCCGCGGTGCTTTGTACTCTGGTCTCTTATTGATTCTTCGCTTATACCTATCTCAAGGGCGCTTACTCTCCAACGCTGTCAACAACCTACAGCGGAAAAAATGCGCGTAATGCAGCAGATCACTGGAAGTTACTCAATTGCTACCTCATAAAATCGTGTTCCATCTCAGGATGAAGCGAGTTTATAGATGAACGCATTTAGCACTTTAACGACGATAGTGCACTAAAAGCGACTGGGAAACCAATGCAGCTCGTCGTTAAAGTGTTGTTAAGTGTTTCACTTTTCGTTATCTTTTGCTCCATGCAGAGGCTATATTAGCATGTTTAAACAGAGCATAATTATCAATATAGTCATCCAACTATAAACTATTTCGTCATTTCATTCATATTTGTGTATGGCAGTCTAGCGGTGAGCGTCCTGGACTGTTAAGTGTCAATCCAAAAGTAGATGGTTGAAAAGCTCGCCAGAGAACTAAATGTCATTGAGATTTTGGTTCCAGCTGCACTCGCCAACGAACTCTTCTTAAAATGTTAACACTGACCAAGCACTACCGGTGGGAAGATCAAACGGTGGGGATAAGACCGGCCACACTCCTTCAGATGCCGAGGCAAAGAAGGTGAAGTCGCTAACATTTCTTGCCCATAGCTTAAATTATGTACTACGTTCTTTTTACATGTTTTGGTGCTCCTTATTAAAATTATGTGCGTGGAGCATAATATATGCTTGAGTATCTCTGCATCTCTTTGTTCCTTGGTTCCTTAGCTCCCTAACATGGCTTATAATTATGATAGAATTCATAGGCTTATCTATCGAAATATAGTTACCAATTCTGCACCGCTTGGCCTCGATGTAAGCCCAAATCGGTTCGGATGCAAGCCAAGGTCCAGAGAATGCGAGAATGATACGGGCCTTAATTACTCTCTCGTAAACTAATATCAAATTCAGGAAGTTGATTAGTATGGGATATGAGTTACCAAGCGATTCGTTTCATTAGCCGAGATAGGGGCCTATATATAGGCCCCTATATCGATTACGACGCGTGGAATTGCAATGCTTCATGGCCTATAAATTTATGGTTAATTGACTTTCGTAAGCGGCTAGCAAATCAACCATTTACATCCTTCCTTAGCGATGACTGTTCGATCAAAGGCTGCAACGTGATATCATTTCTCTACAGCAGTATGGAGACCCACACGAGACAGTCTGCGTCAACTGTCGCCCACAGTATCAGCCGCCGATTGCCAAGACCTCAATTATAGCCTCCCTCGGATGGCATGTAACCAATATGCATACACGATCAACATTAGCCATTCCAAGCATGGCTGCTGTAATCGTCTCTGCGAGAATAGCCACGCCAATCGTATCTGTCGATAAAGAAGTACTTCGGAAATTTTTCGAATTAATCACTTTACATTGGAATTTTATTACATACTTATACAATTTTGCCAGTGTAATTACTTATTAATTGCTTACGTAATTATTGCGTCTCATTCCATGTTGTTATCTCGTGTGCCACACGCCTACTTTTAGTCTTGATAGTCTTAAAAGTAATAGGCAAATGGCTTCAGCCAAAGTAGACACAGATTGGTGACACATTACATTTGTGTGACTATTAACCACACTTGTCTATGTAATCACAATAAGCAGCATGGTCGCGTTACGGCGCCATATAAATTGTCGTTAATAATAATAATAATAATAATAATAATAATAATAATAATAATAATAATAATAATAATAAAAATAATAATAATATTCCGGATATTTCTATAGCGCCTCTCGAAGTCTACTACTACTCAGAGGTGCTCCCGACTACAGCATTTGATACTCTGCCGGAATTTTCACGCCGAAGCGCCACGAGCAATTGCGAGTGAAGGACTTGCCCAAGGTCCGAACGCAGCGGGTAGAGTGGGATTCGAACCTGTAACCCTCCGGTCACAAGGCGCCGATCTTACCACTGAGCAACCAATAATAATAATAATAATAATAATAATAATAATAATAATAATAATAATAATAATAATAATAATAATAATAATAATAATAATAATAAGAGATTATAGTAAGTGATTAAATGTGATTGTAACATTCACAGTGATACAACATTTATATACCGTAGCGCTTGTGTGTGGTGATGAGTCTCTCTCTGAGTGGCGCTATATAAATTTGCTACTGACATTACCATTATCATTACCGCCAGCTTATATGTAGGCGGATGAGGCTCGAACAGCTGGAAGTGTCCCAATGATAGGCTCTCGCAAACACGTAGAACCTGATAAAAGGGATCCCACCAAGACTTGACATTGAGCAACACGATCCTCGTATGCGTCCACCGAGAATGAGAAATGATGACAGATGGCGGACATAGAAAGTCAATTATACAGGTCTGACAGCTGACATTATTTATTTACTAAGGACATTTATGTGGCGCCACTCAGAATGCTAATCAGAGACGTTTTCTGTTGCCAGTCCGAGTTGGAAGGAGAATGAGGAATGACGACGATTGGACTAAGTTATTACCATAAACGGGGGTTATGACCACACCGCCTCGTCTGGTGTTAACAATTATGCGTTGGCAATGGGGTTGCTCTCTGGTCTAGCCATTATACGACGCCCATTTGCAAGTTGCCCATAAAGCCATCAACAGGGCACCTTCTATAGCAGCGATTCTCAACCTTTTGAGACTCAAGGACTACTTATAAATTTTGTGTCTCGGTCGCTGACCACCAATAAAAATTGTACCAAAAACAAATTTATACAAAAGAATTTTTTGCCATAAATCCGCGTGGTATTAGCTTCATGCTGCCATATGGCCGATTCTAGCGATTGAAATAAAACAGAAATGTAAAAAAATGACAAAATTTGTCTGTTTACATGTTTTTAATTGTAGGCCTTGCTCGTGGGCCACCAGGCTGCGGATCACCAGTGGTCCGCGAACCACAGGTTGAGAACCGCTGTCCTAAAGCATTAAGATAGACCTGACTAGTTGTCAGTGACTATATAATTTTAATTGCAAAGAGAGAGGATGTAAAGAATAAAAGAAAGAGTAAAGTATGGCCTATAGAATCACATAAATGAACGCCTCTAGACATGATATAATTTCACAATGGGAGACCTTTTAAAAGCGTACAGTATGACCCAATCACATTTAAATGAACGCTTCTATGCATAGCATAATTGCATAATAGGATACCTTTAAAGACGCAAGGCTTGACCTAATTACATAAATTCTATGCGTTAACTATTTAGGCTTCAATGCACTTACCGTTCAACACTCTAAGACTTA
Source organism: Allolobophora icterica (assembly GCA_963556255.1). Lineage (NCBI taxonomy): Eukaryota > Metazoa > Annelida > Clitellata > Crassiclitellata > Lumbricidae > Allolobophora > Allolobophora icterica. Next base: position 29,731,620 of record OY744613.1, read on the forward strand.
TCAGTGGAGATAAAACGCCGATTATGTACCAACTGAACGCAACAAAGACAAGGCCACCTGTTCTGGCGCCATTCTCGACACACACAGCGGAAATGTCGTTCAGTCTCCGTCACTCAGTATATGTCGTCTGCGCATAAGCCGCCAACTGTCAAGCGTTCAGCTGCTGCTAGTTGGCGCAGGAAATCTATCGACGGCGGCGATTTGTGCTGGATGCATTGACTAAGAGAAGGAACAAGGACTCATGAACCAAGACGGACGGATTAGAGATGTACAGACAGAGCGATGACAGGACTGAAAGAAGGAGGGGAAGAAAGGAAGGGAAGAAAGGAAGGGAAGAAAGGAAGGGAAGAAAGGAAGGGAAGAAAGGAAGGGAAGAAAGGAAGGGAAGAAAGAAGGGAAAGAAGAAATGGAAGAAAGGAAGGGAATAAGAAAAGACAGAGAGGCGAAGGATGAAAAGAAAAAAGGATGGAAAGAAAAAAGAGGAAGGAAAGAAAGTAGAAAGGACGAATGGAAAGAGTGGAAGAAGGAAAGAAATAGGGAGAAAGGTAGGAAAGAAAAGAAGTAGGAAATGGAGGAAGGGAGGAAAGAAGAGAGGAAGGAAGGAAGGAAGAAAAGGAGGGTGAAAGCAAACTAGGAAGGAAAGAAGAAAGAAAATAATAGAAAAAAGAAAAATGAGGAAAGAAGAAAAGAAAGAAAAAAAGGCAAGAAGGATGGAAAATAAATAAATAAAGAATAACCGAAAGAAGGAAGAAGACAGGATGGATGGGAGGAAGGAAGGAAGGTAGTAAAGAAGGGAAAAGAAAGAAAGAAATTAAAACAAAACAGATAAAGGTAGGAAGAAGTAGGCATGTAGCTGGAGAGAATAAAAACCTAAGGATGAACTCACAGACGCTTTAAACATACACACATTTGTAATCGGTTGGCAGGCCGAAATAATGACAGGTGCCACTGACAGGGAGGTATACACAGGCAGTCAGGTAGACGTGCAGACACGCAGGTGGACAGACAGGCGGTCAGAGAGGCATACAAGCAATAAACAACTGCTTATCAAAAAGCCATGCAATTGTGATTGACTTGGTGAGCGATGACTGTGAAACCATAAAACATTATTGCGGCGACGGTGCAAAACCGACCCATCCATAATGTTTTCGGTTGCAGGTGCAAGCGAGAGCTAGCCATCAGTTGTTTATTGTTATGAGAACAGAAGATTTTTTCAGGTAAATACTGACAGCTTCATCCTTCTGATTTGCAGCCAAGCAATTCTAAGAACCTTAAGAAGCGATATAGTGTCTGCTTGAGAATTCTTTCATTGTCTGATCGGTGTATATGACCTAGGGGGAGCAGGCGCGATCTCCTCAACATATCCTCCATTTTTTCCATAGACGTTCTCTTTCTTATATCTTCATTCTTTATCTTATCCCTCCAAGTGACCCCTAATAACCTTCTCTGCCATTTATGATGAGCCGCCTCTAACTTCTTCAGATTAGCTTTAGGCCTAGCCATAGGCCATGTTTCCGATCCATATAGCAACTCCACTTCAGGTTCCAGTATGGAACCTGTGCCGGTCCCAAGCCCGGATAAAGGAGGAGGGTTCCTCGGAGGGTTTGCACCCCTCCCGGGTAAAACACCGTATTGCAACAGAAATGACACAGAAAAAACTCAACCATACTGTCAGGGCGGATCGGAAGAGAGACGGGAAGGCTGAAGACCTATTTATGATGGGGAATGGTGAAAGCCGAAAGGAAGCCATGATCCGGAGAGCCCAGATCTTGACGACCAAGGCCAGGACAAGGATAGGGTGCTGGAACGTGAGATCATTGTACGACACGGGGAGGCTGGCACAGGTGATGGCGGAGATGAAGAGATACAAACTGGAGACATTGGGAATGAGCGAGATGAGGTGGACTGGGAGCGGAATTACTATATCTGAGGGAGTGAGCATATATCACTCTGGAGGAGAGAGACACGAGAGAGGATGGGGCATAGCGATCGATGCGAGGATGGCGACGGCTGTCATTGGATGGGAGCCGATAAGCGACAGAATCGTTACCATCAGAATACAGACGAGACATAAAAATAATAATAATAATAATAATAATAATAATAATAATAATAATAATAATAATAATAATAATGATAATGATAATGACAATAATAATAATAAATTGGTGGCCCTATTTAATACCTTAACAACGAGCTGCATGGGTTTCCCAGTCACTTTTAGTACACTATCATCGTGAAAGTGGTCAACGGGACTCTGGTCTCTTTCGGGTCTACTGTTTGTTCCCAAATACCGTGCTGACATTTCCTGTCAAACTGTATTTACTCTTGTCGACATTTTTGGGATTCAGTAAAACAAGAATGAATGAATTAAATGTTTCTTATTCCTCCTCTGAATCAGTTTCATACGTAAATCTGCGTGTTATATCAGCCAAGAGGTTTACAAGTAACTCACAGTACTTGGCATTATTACTACATGTAGGTAAGTTAGTTGTTGCAGCAGGCCTGGTAGAAAACCTACGCGTGACAGCTACTTTCGCGGGGTCGCGGTGCGGACTTATAGCTGATATAAGTGGGATATCACTATTGGGCTCATTATTGGCCCACAGGAGATGGCAGTCCGGAAGAAACTCATCTACTTCTTAATAATCTGCATTTCTGATTGTACGCAAATAAAATCGTATAACACAGCATTGGCAAATCCAGCTGGGACAGGATTAATCAGAACTAATTTAAATTAACTCGAATTATTCTGAATTGAATATTGATTTCAGTAAATGCATATCTGAAAGGGCTCTTGAACTCTCCCGACCTTAACAGCAGTTATTTAACAGCTCAGCTGAATTTCCGGCATTCGGCACTTCGTTAGCTGGAAACAATAAAGAATCTGCGAGATTATATGCAAAACACAATACTTTTGCATTATATTAAATGAGATAAATGCCGTTATAACGAATTGAAGCATATGGAAACAATGGACAAGGAATTAAAATTGTTTTAAAAAATGTGTACATTACTCAATGCGGATTCACTCCAAAAACTTTTGCTGAGCCTATCCAACCGTTTAGGAACAGGCTTAGGCAGGTCCAGAAATACTACGTCGTTAGTTTCTGTTCTGTGCGTTTTCCTTTATTTTTCTGTAGCCCTGTAAGTTAAGTTTTTTTTTTACAGCATTCAGTCCAGCGAGCAGATCAACAAGCGTAGTTATCAGTCTTCCTTCCTGGATCTCTTGAGGCAGTTTCATTTCTTGAAGCGAGTCGCCACGAGGTATGCGTCCAATCTGATCCATCTGTCGCGCTTTTCAGCGTTCTTTCCTCCTGAATGAAACTCGGTAATTCCTCGCCTATGTTATGTTTTGATAAATAAATATATTTGATTTGTTTTAGAGTTCTATATTTCGAATTTCTTTAAGCTATTGACTGTGTCTTCCTAAGTCATTTCCTCCAATAAGAAGTATCACAAGCTATATCAGAATTTTCAATACGAATGATTTATTTTTAGGCCTAGATTCTTTTAAAGTTAGAATCTTCCTCTCTTATAAAATGTCTCTGCTCATTGCTTTTCTTCTCGCCTCAATTTTGCTTAGAGTCATCTGTCATCATATTCTCGAGGTAACAGACAGTTTTAGCCGTTCCAGCTTTTACGCGTGTCCGTAATGTCTTCTGTGGCTGTGACTGCCCAGTTTTCACATTTCTTACAGGTCGTATACGATGTCAGGCCAATCTATTCTCATATTCTGAAACACCTCGAATGTTTTCATCATTTACGTCGTCGGGGTTTTTCGTCGTCTACAAAATAGACGCGGAAGTGCTGCATACATCTTTTAGCCAGTGTTCGACTACTCCAACTGGAGCTTTTGCTGTACTCTAATTTCTGATTACACACTGATCTGATCAATTTGTATCGCTTCATCCTTAGTATTTGTCATATGTTCTATAGCACTATATGCATGAGCTCTGGAAATTGATGACCTGTCTGTCTGTCTGTCTGTCTGTGTGTGTGTGTGTCTGTCAGTCTGTCTGTCTGTCTGTCTGTATCTATCTATCTATCTATCTATCTATCTATCTATCTATCTATCTATCTATCTATCTATCTATCTATCTATCTATCTATCTATCTATCTATCTATCTATCTATCTATCTATCTATCTATCTATCTATCTATCTATCTATCTATCTATCTATCTATCTATCTATCTATCTATCTATCTATCTATCTATCTATCTATCTATCTATCTATCTATCTATCTATCTATCTATCTATCTATCTATCTATCTATCTATCTATCTATCTATCTATCTATCTATCTATCTATCTATCTATCTATCTATCTATCTATCTATCTATCTATCTATCTATCTATCTATCTATCTATCTATCTATCTATCTATCTATCTATCTATCTATCTATCTATCTATCTATCATCTATCTATCTATCTATCTATCATCTATCTATCATCTATCTATCTATCTACCTACTGCCTACCTACCTACCTACCTACCTACCTACCCACCCAGCATTATCCAAGGCTCTGGCCTTGGACCTCTTCACTTCCTTGTTGCAATAAAAGGCCTAAAACAGTAAACCCGGCCAACCGTCTGCTGAAATATGCAGATGACTGCTATCTTCTTATCCCTGCATCAGCCATTGCAACTACTGAGGCTGAACTGGACCATGTTCCCGCTTGGGCGGCCTCCAGTAACTTGAAGTTAAATCGCGCCAAGTCCAAGGAAATGGTTATTAGGCGCCCTAATTCTAGGCTAGTCACTCCTCCTCCTCCTGTCCCTGGCATCACCAGGGTATCAGAGGCGGTTCTCCTGGGGGTGACCTTGACCGATCGCATTGGTTTTGGTTCCCATGTTCAGCGGATCTGCATTAAGGCTAGTCAGTCCCTATATGCGATCCGTTGCCTTATCGCCCATGGGCTTGAGGGGCAGCGCCTGCACGACGTTGTTCGTGCCACCACGCTTGCTCGACTTCTTTATGCCTCGCCCGCCTGGTAAGGCTTCACAAACGCTGAGCAGCGAACGCGCCTCCGTATGTTTAATAAAAAGCTGGTTCGGCTTGGGTATTTGCCAGAAGATGCCGACTCCTTTGATGCACTCTGTGAGAAAGCTGACAACGCTCTCTTTGCCGCCGCTCTGCGCAACCCTGCACATGTCCTTCATGCCTTGCTGCCCCCAACTAAGACTTGTGCATACGCGCTTCGCCCTCGCCTGCACAACCGTGAAATCCCTAGGTGTGACGCGCTGACCAAGAGGGGTTTCATAATCAGAATGCTGTATCTGTAAACTACTGGCTGGGGTTTGGCCGTCCCCTTGGTCCTATGATTAGAGTAATCAGAGTATCGGAGACACTTTCCTTGTTTTATGGACATTTTTCCAATAACAGTTTCTAATACATTTTTCTAGTAACATTTTCCAATTGCTTTTTTCTCTTATTGTATTTCCTTTGTTTAATGCGCCTCTTTTGTGCATAACATGTCTGTTAGCCGCAGTGCGTTTGCAGGCGGTTCATTAAAGAATATACTTACTTACCTACTTACTTATCTATCTATCTCTCTATCCATCCATCCATCCATCCATCCATCCATCCATCCATCCATCCATCCATCCATCCATCCATCCATCCATCCATCCATCCATCCATCCATCCATCCATCCATCCATCCATCCATCCATCCATCCATCCATCCATCCATCCATCCATCCATCCATCCATCCATCCATCCATCCATCCATCCATCCATCTATCTATCTATCTATCTATCTATCTATCTATCTATCTATCTATCTATCTATCTATCTATATGTCTGTCTGTCTGTCTGTCTATCTATCTATGCATTCATTCATTCATTTAAAAATTTATATAGCGCCACTTCAAGGGAACTACTCAGAGGCGCTCCCGACTCCAGCACGGCGAAAAAGAGCAGTTTTCAGGCGGTCACAGAAGGTACCAGAGGAATACCTAGGATGTAGGCGCAGCTCAGAAGGAAGGCCATTCCATATGGTCGGGCCGACCACCGAGAAGGCGCGGGTCTGCATGATAGCAGTACGGGCAAACGTGACGGAGAGCATCCCCTTTTGGGGATGCTCTCCGTCCCGTTTGCCCGTACTGCACCAAGCGGAGGACTCGAGCAGTCCGAGAAACCGACACAGGCCGGAAGAGGTCTATCTATCTATCTATCTATCTATCTATCTATCTATCTATCTATCTATCTATCTATCTATCTATCTATCTATCTATCTATCTATCTATCTATCTATCTATCTATCTATCTATCTATCTATCTATCTATCTATCTATCTATCTATCTATCTATCTATCTATATCTATCTATATCTATCTATCTATCTATCTATCTATCTATCTATCTATCTATCTATCTATCTATCTATCTATCTATCTATCTATCTATCTATCTATCTATCTATCTATCTATCTATCTATCTATCTATCTATCTATCTATCTATCTATCTATCTATCTATCTATCTATCTATCTATCTATCTATCTATCTATCTCTTTATCTCTCTCATCGGGGTGTCTAAGGAATCCTACCAAAGTTCTGTTTGATATCCATTAATTGTTCATCTTGAAATTTTAAACTACAACTGTGTATCTCTGGAAGAAGAGTTTGACAGCGATTCACATGTCGACAAACTTTTTAGGTTTGCTGCCACGAAGCAACGCTTTAAGGTTTTTTGCAATTAGGCTATGGTTAGCCGTTGAGAATATAATCCGTCACGCTTTCACATGATGTCTATGAGCGAATATTTTAAATTTTACGTTTAGCAACCCGTGATATATAATCTACATTAATATAAAGCAAGCTTCGTATAAGTAGTCGATCTTAGTTTTAGTCGATACAGTCGTACAAGTGCAGACGTGTAATTCTGCTAAGACAGTGAAAAATGCGTCGTAGTTCACGGTTGGATTGAAGAGTTTCATTTCAAAGGTTTTCCTGAACCAGATTACGGCTGATTGTATTTTCGCCATCTTGAACTTTCGGTGAAGGTTGCATCGAGACGGTTGTTGGCGTCACCTGCACTTGCAACGGAATTTGGATCATCTGAAACTCAACATTATCCACAGACTTCCTAAGGCAAAGCAAGATGAGCTAAGGAAAAGTAAAGAGAGGTAATAAACTACAAGATATGGGAAAGCAAGATAAAGTATTGGTCCCGTGCCCCATAGTGGGACTCAGAGAAGGCGTTCAATTCCTTTTCCTATAGATACTACTTGAGCCAGTAACAGATGAATTCTTAAAGTCCTTGACACGAAACCAGTGCATCGCTGGACTTTACTCATCAACTCGCATCGGTACCAAATTATGCTGCTTGGCAAGAAGGACAAGTGTGTGGAAACAACGTGCTCAGGATCGCTACACAGAGTCGAAATAGCAACCGTATGATCATCGACCACATATGTTACCGATAGGCCAGCGTGTTGCACCTGATAAGTTAAGCAAATATATAATTAGGGAGGGAATGCAAGGTTAAGTGAGTTAAGACAATACACGACAAGGTTAGGTTATGTATGCTAAGACAAGATAAGAATGGTCAAGTAAGGGGGGCAATTTCACAAGTGCCGCTGATATCGCTGGAAAGGTAAACGGACACTTACCCCCCTGGACATATTCCCCCGGACAGTTACCCCCCCGGACAATTTCCCCCCATACTAGGACATTTCCCCCCAGTGCCACATACACAAAGCTTTCTGTTTTAATGATCAAAACATACATACATACATACGTACATACATAAATGTATACATGTATACATACATGCATACATGCATGCATACATGCTTACATACATGCATGCATACATGCATACATACATATATACATACATACTGACCTACATACTTACATACATGCATGCATGCATGCATATATACATACATACTTACATACATGCATACACACATATATATATATATACACATACATACTTACATACATACTTACATACATGCATGCATACATATATATATACATACATACTTACATACATACTTACATGCATGCATACATATATGCATACATACATATATACATACATACCTACATACATACTTACATGCATGCATACATATATGCATACACACATATATACATACATACTTACATACATACTTACATACATGCATACATATATGCATACATACATATATACATACATACTTACATACATACATACATGCATGCATACATGCTTACATACATGCATGCATACATGCATACATACATATATACATACGTACTTACCTACATACTTACATACATGCATGCATACATGCATATATACATACTTACATACATGCATGCGTACATACATATATACATACATACTTACATACATACTTACATACATGCATGCATACATACATATACATACATACTTACATACATACTTACATGCATGCATACATATATGCATACATACATATATACATACATACTTACATAATACTTACATGCATGCATACATATATGCATACATACATATACACATACATACTTACATACATACTTACATGCATGCATACATATATGCATACATACATATATACATACATACTTACATACATACTTACATGCATGCATACATATATGCATACATACATATATACATACATACTTACATACATACTTACATACATGCATGCATACATACATATATACATACATACTTACATACGTACTTACATACATGCATGCATACATACATATATACATACATACTTACATACATAGATGCATGTATACACATATACATACTTACATACATAAATCCACAGAGGGGGAATTTGTCCGGGGGGGGGAAATGACCTACCTAGAATCGGGGGGAAGTGTCCGGGGGGGTAACTGTCCGGGGGAATATGGCCGGGGAGAATATGTCCAGGGGGGTAACTGTCCGGCATTCCGCTGGAAATCCTGTCACAGGGTCTGAAACCGTACTCCGTACTCTAACATGATACACCAAGTTTCAAGATATGCCAATACAATTAACTGGAAGCGATCCTATATCCAGCAACCATGATGAGAAGAGACTAATAAAAACTCACTCGAATTGGAAAAACTTCAAGCATGGATGCAATTTAAAAATAAAACTTCACACCGATGTAAGTAACCAATCTGTAATGAACGAGTGAAACTGTATGGCGAGCTTTGAAGTAGGTATACATTAGTAGCCTACCTTCTGGTTTGTCATTGATTCAGACTGATATTGCTGAGGAAATATTGGCAGGTATTGGGCTGTCATAGGTATGACCTACAGATATAGACAATAACAATTACTGCATACATGTTTGCAGTTAGGCAGTTACACGCAACCATTTGTACCTCTCAAACGTGCTGTTGTGAATCAGACGTATCGTAATCGTAAGCTCCAAACTTCTAAAGCGCCACTCGAAGGCCAAGCGCAGGGCACCAGACTATTCACGATGTGGTTTCCTGAGAGTAGTTCAAGGTGGTTTCCTGAGAGTAGTCCAAAAGAGGTCCGAGTCCAGTTTCCAGAAGGCCAAACGAATTCAGAGGGGGTTTCCAGAGAGTAGTCCAAAAGAGGTCCAAGTCCGATTTCCAGAAGGCCAAAACAAATCAGAGGGGGTTTCCAGAGGGTAGTACAAAAGAGGTCCAAGTCCGATTTCCAGTGTTCCAGATCAGGAGAGGCAGAGCAGCTGTGAAGGCGAGTGTCGTTTAGGGCGAGAATAATTGGAATCAGATGAGTCAGGGTAGGAGCACTTGAAAAGGTGAGACCAGTTTTGAGTGGAAAGCCAGAGGGTGATAGATAGAGGAACATGAGGATGAGGATGAAGGACGGGTTGCAATGATGATGGAGGCACTGAGAAACTGCGAAATTCAGGGGGGAGATCATTCCAAGGGCGTGGTGCCGTGTTGGATATGGCTCGGTTGGAGAACTTGAGGTGAGTAGTGACTGGGGGTCGAGAAAGACTGAGACAGAACGACGATCGGGTGAAGCGGGTTGTCTGAATGGTGAAGAGATCACGAAGGTACTTGGGCTGGGAATATTGTAGGGAGTTGTAGGTTAGTGATAGAACTTTGAAGTGGATTCGCTCTGGAATTTTTAACCAATGGAGTGATTTGAGGATGGGAGTGATATGATGATGTTCGGACGTATGCACGACGAGGACGTAAACTGCTAAACCCAGATTAACCATGGCTCTAATGATCCCAGATAAAATACAGCTCTGCTAATCCCAGTTTAACTATGGTTCTGTTAATCCCAGGCTACCACTATGGCTCTTCTAATCACAGATCATGTCTCTTCTAATCCCAGGTCAACTATGGCTCTGCTAATCCTAGATTAACTATATGACTCTGTTAATCCCAGGTAAACTATGGCTCTGCTAATCCTAAATTACCTAGCGCAACCAGGCGTAAGAGCGTTAGTCTTAGCATATAAATGGTGGCTGTCATAATTCGTCTATTCGATAAACCCTTTGACGTCGGCGGGTGCTTATCCTGTCAGAATTTCCATCGGCATTACGTGGGCCCATTCCTATGGAAACCCCTTCCCTAGGTTCTGCGTAGGACCCTACCTGCTGGGTTTCTCTCTCTGTCTGTCTCTCTCTGTCTCTCTCTCTCTCTCTCTGTCTCTGTCTCTGTCTCTGTCTCTCTCTGTCTCTCTGTCTCTCTGTCTCTCTGTCTCTCTGTCTCTGTCTGTCTGTCTGTCTGTCTGTCTGTCTGTCTGTCTGTCTGTCTCTCTCTCTCTCTCTGTTGTTCGTCGTTTAAAGCCTTTCCTGTTTCCTCTGAATAATTCTCGCTGTCAGAGGCGCTTTATAAATTCCCAGATACCATACCATACCATACCATACCATACCATACCATACCATACCATACCATACCATACCATACCATACCATACCATACCATACCATACCATACCATACCATACCATACCATACAATACCATACCATACCATATAGATGGGACCCAAATGTTCTTTTGTACGGGCCCCTATGAGAATATGTGTCATATATATATCGGCTCCATGTGGGCATGCTGACAGGGTGTAGGCATGGATGGTCGGGATCGAATCGTTCTCTACACTAACACCAACAATGAAATTTACAACATAGACACTTTCTGAACCCCGGCGGAAAAGAACAGTTCCAAGTGTATGAACTTGAAAACTGGTGATTCCTTTCATACTGTTGTGTACCTGTATTGATGCCCAGTTGCCCACATAGGCGCCGACTCCTTGGGAGCCATACCATGGCTCTAACTGGGTGCGAATGCACCCAGAGAGAAAGTTCAGTGGTTGCCTGGCACCCAGAAGAATTCGGACCTTATATTCTAATTTTTTTACAACTAAGTAATTTCACGACTTAAGAATTATAACTACAACACAAATACACAACATCATCTTACAGTCACAACCCGTTGTCGCAATCGAAGGTCGCCCTGTCGTGTGTTTGCCGTGTGTTGATGTCGACCCTCGACTGCTTGTTCTTTTACTTGCACTTTTATTTAACGTGCCTAACTTTTCTATAGAAGATTCACGACGAACTTTGTTTAATTAATAAATGAATTTAATTAAAGAAACAAATATATACACTAACTCTACGGGAACTTCCACGTAGTATTAAAGCGTTTAGATATTAAATCGGACTATCTCAAATGTTGCTTCGTACAGCCTAACTACAGATCGTTCTTCCGCGTCAGTCTCTGAATCTGACGGACTATACTCTGCTGCCGCCGCCGCTGGTCGTTCCTCCCGATGTTGATCGCTCGACCGCTGTTCACACGACGCCTCGTCAGTAGTGCCAGTCCCGTATTCTCCTTTTCCTTCTGTTAAGTAGGAACTTCAGCGTGCGTCGGTCAGCCCCCTCCCCACGTCAAGCTATCGTCAATTAGTGTCAGATTGCTCCTCGAGACACGGGTCGTCGCTCGCCTGCAGCGCGGGCGGTGTCTGGTTACACCATAGCCGCGAGGTGTCCTATTACACCTTGGTTGTGTGGTGTCCGATTACACCTCGGCCTCGCTGCCTTCATTGTTGCCCAAGTGGAGACTGGCTTTCGTCCGTCATCATCCTATCTCGACCACCAACGACGACTCCATCCTGATGATGATGACATCTCGTCGTTGTCGTCGATCTCCTCACGCGACACCTCCCTTCCCGGGGGAGGACAAAGCCAGTCATTGGTTCGCCTCCCGGCTGAGAATGATGTCGTTCCCTCCATCGATTTCCTCCAGACCATGTCCTCGTCGTTCCCATAAAAATACAAAATATCAGCACAGTTAGAAATTATATTTACAGTTGTCGCGGTGCCTTACATGGTAGTCCGCCTTCTCCTCAATCATAGTCTGGACAAAAGATCAGCGGGAATATTCAGCGCCCCAGGTCGATATTCAAAAGAACTATCGAAGTCCTGGAGGGCCAGAGCCCCTCTCACAAGTTTAGCACTTGTGGGCGTAAAAGCAGTTAGGAAAGTCAAGGGATTGTGATCAGCATAGATGGTGGTCCTTGACATAAAAATCCAATCCCTAAACTTCTTCAACGCAAAAATCACAGCATACGCTTCGCGTTCCACGGTGGACCAACGCGCTTGCGTAGCATCTAATTTAGAACTGGCGAAACATATTGGCCGTTCTGTTCCATCGTCTTGAATTTGGAATAAGCAGCCTCCGACTGCTTTGTCTGAACCGTCAGTTGATAGACCAAACTCTCTGCCGTAGTCAATTGTCTGCAAATATACAGCGTTATTCAAATCGTGCGTAAGCTTATCTAGCGCCTTTTGGTGATCAGCTCGCCAGGGTATCTTAACAGGCACCGATTTCTGGGTCCAGTCAATGAGAATTCTGGCTGTCTCAGCCAGGTTAGGGATGAAGTTCCTAAAATAACTGAAGAAGCCAATTAATCTCCGTATGTCCTTTTTGGACTCGGGTTGAGGGATTTTCCCTAGCCCTGCGATTTTCATAGGATCCGGTTCAATGCTCCCTGATCCGATCAGGTGACCTACAAACGTTGTTTGTCGCCTAGCAAACGAACTCTTCTTAATGTTAAGGGTGGTTGCCGAGGGGCGTTCCCTTAGACTCCAAAGTCCGTAAGGTAACAGTCTGTGCCATCCCCTCGGGTTTTCTTCTACCAATTTATGAATCATGGTCTTCAGTGTGGCATTGCAGCGCTCCACTAGACCTTGTGACTCATGATGTGCGACTGGCCCAAAGCGTGGTGAGCACCCCATACGATGCAGAAACTCTTGGGTTAATTTGCTGTTGAAATTCGACCCGTTGTCGGACCTAATCGTCTTTGGAAAACCGAAGGTCGTGAAGATTTGCATGTATGCATCACATGTCGCTTTTGCCGTTAATGATTTCAGAGGATAGGCCATCGGCCATCTTGAAAATTGGTCAACTACCACTAAGGCGTAGTTGTACTCGGGTTTTGGGCTTGTGGGTCTACGTTGGTAACTATAGGCCCTATACAATCTGCCACTAGACAACCGAATCTGGTCTCGTCGTTGCGAGGGATAGGAGTTATGAAGGCACGCTGCGCCACTCGCAGCGGCGCATGCCTTTGGCAAATGTCGCAAGATGCACAATATTCCTTCACTATATCCTCCATGTTGGGAAACCAGAAATTCAGCTTAATTCGGTCCTTAGTCGTTTTCAACGCCATATGACCTGCGATCGCAGCGTCATGTGCTAAGTTTAAGACCTTGTCTATTCTTTCTTTAGGTAAACACAGTTGTTTTACAGAATGCCCAGCTATTTTGTCTTTATGAAAGAGCAAATTGTCTTCAATGAAGAAGTTCTTCGCCCCAATTTTCCCGTGGGCCAAGAATGGTGCTAGTGTCGAACATTGTGCTTGTTCGGCCGCCATCTTGTTTCTGCCTACTATTGTGTCTTCCTTGGGTGGGGGTGGTATCTCAGGATTGAAGAATAGCTCTTCATTATCCGTTTCTTCGGGACTGATTTCTCCTACATTCCCACTGTCTGCTTGAGCGACCGTGAAGTAATCCTCTCCTATCAGCGTCCTAAGTCCCTCTACCTCCTCCCCTCTCTCCTCTTCCTCATTCGTCTCAGTCCTTGCGACCGCCTGCGCTTCTGAAATTTGGTCTATTTCAGGAGCGCTGGCCGCGTGACTCGAATACAACGCTGTCTCGCGCAGCAAGTCGGCTGTAGTGGGCGTGATAATTAACGGTTCATTAAGGTCTTTAATGAGTGCCGCCCATATCCGAACATCAGGGGCGTAATTTACCTCCCCCTCCCTGTCCCCGCCGGCCTGAGACCCCTTTAGTCTCAGCCGCACCACGTCCACAATCATTGATTGACCGTTCAGCCCCTTCACCTCTATCTGCTTGACCACAGGTAGGTTGAGCGGCCTGATTAGTTCTGCTCGCGCACAATTATATTCGGCCCCGCTATCTATTAGAGATGATGTCACAGGGAGCCCTGTAATATACACCTTCATGTACTCTCTTACATAAGTCTCCTCCACGTCAATGCAATCCGGGTTTGTCGGCAATGCATGCTGGTCTATCTCTTGTATCAATGGCGGCCCGTCTTGTCGCGTCTCGCTTTGTCTGTCTGCCTGTCTGCCTTGAGCTCTGGTCACGGTTGGCTGGACCGCACACGCGCTCACCTGCTTGCTTTTAATTTGTTTGTTCTTCGAGCACAGTTTAGCTCTGTGGTCTGGAGAAAAGCATAGGAAACAAAGGCCACGCTTTCTAATCTCGTCGGGGGTTGGACGTCCGTCTGTCCTGTTATTTGTCTGTGTCCCTCCCGGTCGGTCAGTCCACGTGTCCGTCTGTTTAGCTGTCGTCTGAGGAGGTGCTGGCGCTTTCGCGTAGCGTGCCTCCGTCTTACCCGTGCCTAGACTATGCTTTGCATAGTCATTTTCCCAAGGGTGTGTAGCAGTATAAGTGTCAGCCGCTTCGGCTAACTCTTTGTGCCCTAACCACTTCTGCTGCTCTTGACTGAGGATGAAATTCAAACATCCTCTGGGTAGCATTTCTTTCATCTTATCTGCAATCAAGAGACTCGTAACCTCATCAAACGTCATTGCCTTGCGATCTTGCAAATAGTAAGAAAGTAGATTATGTAATCTCGAGGCTAACGTTGTGTACGATTCATCTACCGCCTTTTTTGCGTTCATGAATCGCTCTCGTAAAGAGACTGCGCTCACTTTGAACTCTTTCAACAAGAAGGTTTTTAGCTTCCCGTAGTTATCAAGCTCCTCTTGTGTGAGTCTGGCCGTCAATGCTCTGGCCTGATTATCTAGACATGTCAAGAGTAATCTGCTTCGAAGGTCGTCCGGGACAGCGCAAGAGTCGAATAACCTTTCACAATGCACAAAGAAACCAGGGATTTGCGCATGGTCGCTTGGGAATCTAGGTAATAGGCCTCGCAAGCTTTCACTATACGTTTTCATTCGTCCTACGACCGAATGCCTTAAGTTATAGTCCCTTTCGTCTCTGAGTCTCCTCTCTGCGTCCCTTTCTTCTCGGACTTCCTTCTCTCTCTTCTCTGCCTCCTCCTTTTCTTCTCTCCTCCGCTTCTCCTCCCGAAGCCTTAATTTCTCTGCTTCCTCTTTCTCTTCTCTCCTCCGTTTCTCCGCTTCCTCTTTCTCTTCTCTCCTCCGTTTCTCTGTTTCCTCTTTCTCTTCTCTCCTCCGTTTCTCTGTTTCCTCTTTCTCTTCTCTCCTCACTCTTTCTATTCTCTCCGCTTCCTCTCTCACTTCTCTTCTCAGCTTCTCCGCTTCCTCTCTCGCTTCTCTCCTCTGCTTCTCCGCTTCCTCTTTCTCTTCTCTCCTCCGTTTCTCTGTTTCCTCTTTCTCTTCTCTCCTCACTCTTTCTATTCTCTCCGCTTCCTCTCTCGCTTCTCTTCTCAGCTTCTCCGCTTCCTCTTTCTCTTCTCTCCTCACTCTTTCTTCAAGCACTCTGAGTCTTTCTTCTCTCCTCTGCTTCTCTTCAAGCAGCCTGAGCTTCTCAGCCTGCTTCTCCTCATCTTCTCTCCTCCACTTCTCCTCAAGCACTCTGAGTCTTTCTTCTCTGCTTCTCCTCACCACTCTCTCCGCTGCCTCTCTCTGGTATGTTATTAGTTCTAACCTGACTCGCCGCATTTGCCTTGCCGGGCTAGTACTCCTTTCTATGCTACCCGTACTTACTTCCTTACTTACTTCTGGTGTGGTCTCCCGTCCAGACACAATTATTTCAGCACTAGCCTCTTGGAGCTGGTTCATATTCATGGAACCCAATTCCTCCTCTCCTAGTCCCATCTTTATCAGATATGCGACTAGTCTGTGCTGGGGCATGTTCAGTACCCTCACTCTTTTCCCTATCGACAACTTATCCATCTTCCAACAGTCCGCTCACTAATAGAAAAAGATAAGTAAGTTAGAGGAGAGTCACCGTTGGTCAGAAATCAAAGAAAACAACGTCCTAAAATTCTACCACAAATACAACAAGAACAGAACTGAGCAAAAGGAGCTACGCAAAAGCCTCGGCTATTCGCACACCAATCCTCATCCAGACCTCAACCGCAACCTCACAGATTTACCACGACTACCAGTAAGGACTTACCCTCTGATACGTCGAGCGAGCTCCGTCTTTTGGTATCTTGGCTGATCCGCTGTCCTCCGTTGCCACTCCCGTCCGTCGTTGCTAGCGATGGTCGGTCGTCCGTTGGCGCTCTTGTTCCTCGTCCTTGCCTGTTGCTGTCGGTTCCTTCGAGTCCTTCGTCTTCGGAGTCCGGCACTCGATTTCTCCAGTTGCGAAGGGTTGTATTCGCCGCTGGTCCCGATCTGTTGAGATTCCTCTTTCCGTTTCCGGTTCCGCTTTTCGTCGTGACGTCTTCCGTTGAAAACCCTGTCGACTGCGCCAATGTCGCAATCGAAGGTTTCCAGTCGATTGTTTACCGTGTGTTGATGTCGACCCTCGACTGCTTGTTCTTTTACTTGCACTTTTATTTAACGTGCCTAACTTTTCTATAGAAGATTCACGACGAACTTTGTTTAATTAATAAATGAATTTAATTAAAGAAACAAATATATACACTAACTCTACGGGAACTTCCACGTAGTATTAAAGCGTTTAGATATTAAATCGGACTATCTCAAATGTTGCTTCGTACAGCCTAACTACAGATCGTTCTTCCGCGTCAGTCTCTGAATCTGACGGACTATACTCTGCTGCCGCCGCCGCTGGTCGTTCCTCCCGATGTTGATCGCTCGACCGCTGTTCACACGACGCCTCGTCAGTAGTACCAGTCCCGTATTCTCCTTTTCCTTCTGTTAAGTAGGAACTTCAGCGTGCGTCGGTCAGCCCCCTCCCCACGTCAAGCTATCGTCAATTAGTGTCAGATTGCTCCTCGAGACACGGGTCGTCGCTCGCCTGCAGCGCGGGCGGTGTCTGGTTACACCATAGCCGCGAGGTGTCCTATTACACCTTGGTTGTGTGGTGTCCGATTACACCTCGGCCTCGCTGCCTTCATTGTTGCCCAAGTGGAGACTGGCTTTCGTCCGTCATCATCCTATCTCGACCACCAACGACGACTCCATCCTGATGATGATGACATCTCGTCGTTGTCGTCGATCTCCTCACGCGACACCCGTACATAAATAATTTATTTAAGGTCTATTTATTTATTTATTTATTATTTAAAAAATAAATAATAACACTGGAACATCGTCTCCGATTTCCGATGCTTTTTCTAGCCTCGTATACGCCCTAACCTTTGACAAGAAAACAATTTTCTTTCTCAGAAAATCCGCTAAAACTCACCTACCTAAGGAGAGTGGGAAGGGGCGGGAGGGGAGGGATGACCCAGGCACCCAGAGACAAAAGCAAAAGTCGGCGCCTATGGATTCCCAAATACCGACGGAATCACACTCACCTGTTGACCGGACGGGCAGCAGATAATTCTTAAGCAGAAGATGAAGAGCGAGAATCCGAAGATGATAGCCATAGAACTGGCTCCAACTGCCAGACTACTCGTCACAACGGGGCCTCGTTCCTGAATTGCGTAACAACGAATTATATACAGCCAACGAACGATAAAATTAGTCTAAATTATTCGTGTGTAACACGATCAGCTATTTTTATAGCGCAGATATGGTGCCCTGCAACTTATTCAGAGCTGTTCTAAGGGCTGCATCATATGTAGACCCAGTAGGATTCGTGAAGCGCAGAATGGATATTTAAATATTATGCCTAATCTATCTGATTCTGATAGGTCTATGTCCTTATGTTGAGTTGGTCAGCTGTTACGTATAGGAGTCTGACTTTGTACAATGTAAACTGAACTGCTGCAGCAGAACTCTGCAATAGTTCAATTGATTCAATAAGAAGTGACGCATTCACGAGAAGCACTCAAGACGATTTGCTATGAGATCGGCATTGAGTGGAACTACACTGACAAGGCTTTCAACGCTAATGGAAAACATTCTCTTAAACGTATTAAGACATTTAGTCTTTTCGGGGATTTTGTTTTAAGCCAGGGCAGAAAGATATCTTGAGATTGGTGTTTCACTTACGACCTCTACCGAACTCTGCCCCAAAATGCAAACATATGACCTACACTGCGATGGACAGGGCCAGTGGCGGCGATCTTGTCTGAGAGGAGGGGGGGACAAAGTCGGCCACGGTCTGGTCGATGACCTTTTTTTAGGAATTCATCGACCTCTTTTAAGAACTTCTCACAGTCTTTTTAACCTATTCGTCTACGAAATTACTTGATTACCTTTTTTACAGAAGATTCCTCCCCCTTAAATTTCACGACTTTTCTAGACTTTCTTCTTCTTTCACAGAATTTTCGGGGAGGGGACACTTCCTGCTAAAAAACTTGACTTTTTACCTCATCTCGTCAAAAAGGCTGTGAAAACCCTCACGCGCAATTACATTTCTTTGCCTTTTTGGTGATTCTTCAAAATTTTGGGGAGGTGGACAAATGTATGGCGTGTCCCCCCACTCTTAAAGGTGGGGGTCATGTCCCCCTCGGCCCCCTAGATCGCCGCCCATGGACAGGGCTGACCAACTGCCTTCGTATATACGCCGAAACTAACGAAATGAAATAGCTGAAACTTTACACCTCTGGCTGCCTACCGGAGTTAGCGTAAGAGACGATTCTTCTGCTCCTTCTTGCTTTTCTGTATTAATTACGAGCAGCACAATCGATAGACCTGAGAACATCAGGTCTTTAAAGAGTAAAGCATACGAACCCAGGTGTAGCAGAGACAGTCGTCCATCTCTGGGCCGGTACAACTCAGAATGGGACATTCCCAGTGAGCGAGGTCGTAGGTCAAGGCGAAGGCCGACACAGTCAGTTGCGTAATGCCAAACGCGACCGAAAGACCAGATGTCACAGCGGTTGCGATGATCTGCCAACAGTATGCGTATTCCAACAAATGAACTAACTCAGCATTTAAGACACGTCTTCTCTTTCACTTGGAAGAGGCGATTATAAATGCTTTAAATGATCTGTAAACAGTAAAGACTGAACGAAAAAAGGTAACTAATTAATTTGATGCAACAGAACATTTATAAAGCGCATATCCTAGGAAAGTCCTCGCCTGACAAACCCAAACTACTAGTAAAACACCATATAATCACAAATATTAAACGTAAAACTAAAAAAAATGTAACTGTAATAATAGCCATCTTGATTGCATTCAGGGCTCACTGAGTAGCCTAATAAAGTAAGAAACGACGCGTGAATTATGTAATGGACTAGTTTTAATCATTTGTAAGTGTAATTATTAATTAATAATTAATATATGTCACAAAAGCAAAGACTCCGATGGCTTGGTCGTGTGAAAAGACTGTCAAGTGATCGACTTCGACACAGTGCACTCATGCATTCGAAAGAAAGAGAAAACCAAAGAAGAAGACGAAGACTGCATTGGACAGATAAGCCTGGCATAAACGAAGACAATAAAGTTGCATTAAGCATGATCGAGTGAATCATTGGAATTTTCCAAAGTGACAAAAAAACTGGAAATCATCCATTCACTCCATCGCCGCCAAATGGTTGACTAATGATGATGATGATGATGATGATGTTGTTGTTGATGATGATGATGATGATGATGATGATGATGATGATGATGATGATGATGATGATGATGATGATGATGATGATGATGATAATGATCATCATCATTAACAGCAGCAGCAGTAACTTCACTAAATGCGAGGAACTGCGTGGTCTTTCTCATCGCTCCTTCATTTCGACGAAACTTAATCTAGGAACTTTGAACATGGTGACTACTATCAGCTCTCAATGGCATTCCATCGCTTGGGTTCTACGTGTCTGTGGGGGCTCGGCAGTGGTGCTTCTTCTAGTTATCTGAGCACTGTTCGCTTACTGAAAACTGTTTGTTCTTAATACTTTAACATTAGGTTTGTGCAAGCAGTATACTTTTGTGAGGTATACTTTATAGGCGCTGCAGTGAGTGTCTAGATTAGACTGACCAGACGTCCCGGTTTTCCCGGGACAGTCCCGATTTTCTGCTAGCTGTCCCGGCTGCCGGGAAAGGTAGGCCAAACCCTAAAAATGTCCCGGTTTTTAAGAACTGACCTGACTTATCAATGTCTCCTTGATTTTACTACTGGCATCTGGCGAGTAAATTCATTTTTACTTCACTTTTATTTATTTATTACCATGCATAATACGGTAATACCTCTTCCGGTTCCAAACGTCATATTGTCGTAGTGATAATATTGTGAGAAAACAGTTAGTCGAGAAACAGTGGAACAATAGAATGAGAACAATGTTGCGGTGGATAGCAGATGGGTGCAGATTTTTTTGTATTAGGGCTACCTTGTTAGCGGAACTTTAGGTTCCTTAGGGTATTACCCTTTGTCACTGAAACTGTATGTGAACAATATGTAAACATTGTTTACTTGGAAATGAGGCAGTGAACAATAAAATTGATTGATTGATTGATTGATTGATTAATGATCTGCAAGAGAGATAATTCTTCCAAATTTGAAAATGATTCTACAATTCTTGTTAGCAATTCCTGGAACTAATGCTCCAGTTGAGTGAGTTTTCTCACTGATGAACTCTTATTGGTCAGATCAAAAAAGTCGATTATCAGAAGAAACTCTTGAAGCTGTTAAGATAGGGGCCATCCACATATTACGTACGCAATTGGGTGGGGTCGGATTTAGGCGATTTTGCGTACGGGTGCGAACGGGGGGGGGGGGACAAAATGTGTACGTACGCAAAATAAATTTCTAATTATAACGTCCACATTAGCCTATTTATAACTCTGTATTGTCCTATAGTCGTCCTATGGCATTTTATTCTCTCTTTCTCTTTGTGCCGTCGGCTCTAGGAGCCCTAGCGATCGTCATGCCACACAGTCTCCGTTGCCGTCTTGCTACTTCTCCCAGTAGCCCTTGAGTCGCGCTTTGGCCTGGGAGTCCCACCTCAGCGCTCCGGCCTGGGAGTCCCTCCATCCGCGACCATCGGCGTGGTTTGGTGTGTGGCATGACGATTTTCTTGGCATGATTAACAGGGGTGGTTTGCCATTGCCTTCCCCTGGTTTTGCCTGCCGTGCCCGTTCGTTCCCCCTCCTAGGAAGAGTACTTCCTAGGAAGGGTACTAACGGTCCGCACCACGAGAAGGTGGGCACGGAGGACTTTGGTTCACCAGCCCAGGTCGGATCCGAGTCTACGCTCATCAGAGTCGTCGGTCAGGTCGCCTCCCTGCTTTACTCTGTACCAGAGTGACTGGTGAACCTTTGCGGGCCCATTTTATTACATTATATAAAAGCCATATGCAGTTATTCTGTGCTGTGAACGAGACACCTATAATTTTTCTATATTGGCCCTCACTCATCCTTCAATAATATGGCCTAAACTGCAGACAGTCGTTGCCTGGAACTGTCAAGATACTTTCTGCAGCTGGTCTTCGGGGGTGGGGTGCGTCAAGTGTACGTACGCAGGGGGGGGGGGTGGTGGAAGAAAGTACGCTTGCGAACAGGGGGGAGGGGGTCCAATTTCCCCGGATTTTTGTGTACGTAATATATGGATGGTCCCATAGTGAAAGTGAATATGGAAGAAACATGTGTTGAATTTTATGACAGAATATTAGCAGACAAAAAGCTTTTAAGAAGCATACATTCAAGCGCCAAATATGAGTGACTGATTTGACAAATTTATAATTAAATTTTAAATTTAAAAGCATGATTTGCAATAAAACCTTTCAGTTATACCAATATAATGTATATTGTATATTATTGTAATGTATAAGCATAAAATAGATATTTGTGCAAGTTATATTTTAATTATTGACAAAACACAAATTGATTTTGTGATTGAAGTGTATTTAGTTTCCAGTATCTGGTCAGCCTAGTCTAGATGTATACACACACGTTTGAAACATAAAAGTGTCTAGCTACATACACACGTGCATGAAACATAAAAGTGTTTAAATATATATACGCACATGCATGAAACATGATTGTTTGCAAAAGCAATGGATTAATGCATTATAGTTATAAATTTAGTTGCAAAATATGTCACAGCGTAGCAAAGAGGAGCATATTTTATTGCAATGAAGCATAATATTATTGATGATCTGTGAAAACAGCAGAATAGACATCTGGCGAAAGGACATACCAGTGAGTCTGTTTTGTGATGACCAGCAGCAATCGCAATCCCTCCAGTGGACACAAACTGACCAAAATAACAAGAAACATAAATCTGTCATAATTCGCGCTGACATAGTGATAAGTTGTATATCCTTGTATTAGCAGGACGATAAATAGGATTTTGTCGTAATAAAAATGGAAGAAGAAATGAAGAAGAAGAAGATGATGATGAACAGAAGTTCCACGCGCTCACTCCAATATAGGCAGTCATGAATATGTTTAATGATTTAACGTTCCTGGGTCGGCAATGGCGACTGGGTCAGCAATGGCGACTGGGTCAGCAATGGCGACTGACCAACCTTCTATCTCGGCGGCGCCTGATCCTCCATGGTAATATAAAATGACCGTAAATGGCCAGCTTTAGAGGGTCCTGACAGATGTTACATTCAACAGTGCCATAGGCCTACATAAGCCGAACTGAGAACTTTCCGTGCATCGCTGAACACGTTATTTGGGTTTATGGAGATAGATGGATTATTTTATGATCTGTACCAGGCATGGGTCATCTGGTGCAACTGGTCGTTTTAGGCCAGTACTTCATCACAATGCAACTGTATCGGTGCAGTGTCTTTGTTACAGAGTGGTGACAAATCTCTCACGGGAATCTCTGACAACACAACAGACTTTGCACTAACTGACTACCACTTAGGAAATGATTAGTTTCTCCTACTGGAAAAGAGTGTCGCCGGACAGAATTCTACCCAGCAAAGAGCTATGACTTCTGAAATGTATGTATTTGCGTGTGTATGAAAGTAGGTAATATATAAATGTATGAAAGTATGTATGTATCTATGAATGCATTTCATCACCAATACATACATATACATTTAAATGTATATATTGTGATAAAAGTAATACCCTTGACCGTGCGTATATATGCAATGGAGACTGCACTGAGAGAATGTATGCATATACATATTATCACTGGCGTAAACTTGTCCAAGATATTGTGAGGGGGGATTTGGTTATTCATTCTACACTTGTTGTATTGGGTGTACAGTCTATGTCAATTATTGGGATGGGAGGGGGCACGTGCCCCGGTTCCTCCCCCCCCCAGAGTCTACGCCTATGCATATCAATGTATCTAAACATTTGCGTCGCGCATTTTCGCAGAGATGAATATTAAGCATTCACAGCCAGGTACTTGCCATAGCTCCGCACCAGTATCCAGTGCCAACATAACCCAGTGCGGCGTAGTAGATGAGGGCCATGGTGGCTCCACCAATCGACGCACATCCGCAGGCGATGAGCAGAACTCCGAGGGTGATGGAAGTAGATCGACTGAAGCACATACCATACTTTCCACACCACGAGAACGGAAATGGTGAAGAGGAGACGGAGGCCTGCGAAGCCTGGCAGAAAGCAGTCACAGATGGACTGGTCGGGGCGTAGAAGACGCCTGGACTGGAAGTGCACTGCGCTGTTGGGAGAACGACATGGGCGCTCGACGGAGCGTAGAATGTCATGGCGAATCAACGACCTTCGCAATTAAGCATTCTAATTTAAATAATTATATAAATTAAAGCATTATGCATGCATAATTAAAAATGAAACAAACCTCCTATAGATGGTGATACAACTATTCCATTCTATCCTAAGATGCAGGAACAGGCGCTCTAGAAATCACAAAATAATAGTGATAATGACAGCACCTAAATAATATTTTCCTATTGGATTATACGTACTTCGGGGTAATATAATTTAATAATGATAATGATGATAAATAATAATATATTCGTGTTCATTGACAAACTGCAGTAAGCAACATTGAAACACGTGACAGTACAATTATCAAGGTCTTATATACGTCTTGGCAGCCAGTTAGACGCCCGCTCATTTGACAACTGCCCCTAGGCTGTTGAAGGCTGAGTCTACCTAGAGGGGCTTACCGCGTGTTTTAAGATCTAATATTCTTCGAGCAAGAGTGTTTCCATTCATCTATCCAACCTCGCATGATAATGATATCGATATTGATTCTGATAGTAATAATAATAATAATAATAATAATAATAATAATAATAATAATAATAATAATAATAATAATAATATCTAAGTCCCCGGGGATCATAAGTTCCTTGGGGCAAAAAAAATAATACATCAATTTAAGAACCTGAGGAATCATGGCTATCTCGGGTAAAATATTAGTAGTAACACGTCAAAATAAAACAAGTAAACCGTATGACAGCTAGATATTGTCTATTCTATTCTATTCTATTCTATTCTATGGTATTCTATTTTTACTAGGGTATTCTATGCTATTGTATTCTATGATATTCTATTCTATGGTATTCTATACTATTATATTTTATTCTACTCTCTTCGAGGGTATTCTATACTATTTTATTCTATTCCTATTATATTCTATGATATTCTATTATATTATATTCTATTCTAGGGCATTCTATTCTACGGTATTCTATTATATTCTATGCTATTTTATTCTATTCCTATTATATACTATGATATTCTACTCTATTATATTCTATTATAGGGTATTCTATTATATTATATGCTATTCTATTCTATGCTATGATATTTCATTATATTCTATGATATTCCATTTTTATGCTATTCTATTCTATGCTATTCAATGATATTCTATGATATTCTAATCTCTCAGAAGTATGTCATGACTCATTAGAAAAGCAAATCAAAATTAACCAAACGTAACAATTCACACATGGCACACGTGATCTCAACTGCACGCTCTATATATATTGGTACGGTAAGGGGCTTGTGGGCGTCACGATGTTGACTTCTTTCAGAGATTTTAATCTCTGGCTAACCTGGGGTCTTAAGTGGAGTGGCAAACATTCAAACGAGCAACGGACCTCACTTCGTAATCGTAATCGTAAACTCCGAATTTCTAAAGCGCTACTGTACAATATGCCCAACGTAATCTGAAAATCATATAGCACCAATCAGAGAAGATCCTCAAAAGTCCTCTTCGTGCTTTCTCGAGTATTAGAGCGTCTTTTCTGGAGCAATTTACTGCTGAAAATCCGAATTCTAAATTGAAAACACATCAAAGCCAGCTTAAGTCACACCTATAAGGATGCATTAACGCCGTTGAGAGGTTTCCTGGAGGGCACTACATAAATACTTGAGACGGATTAATGTATTTAATAAAATATGCGAAGTGAAAACAAAATAACATTGACAATAATTATAAAGGAGAAGAAAGAGGCCCATATTTTTGTAGCCTACCTGTGAGCTACTTATGTCGGCTTGCGTGTATATTCGAGCAGATGCTATGACGAGAATGACTGCCTTCTGTTTATGAGATACGGTGGTTTATAGTTTGGGCTGCTGCTGCTGCTGGTCTAATGTTGCTCATGAGCACGGTTGCTAGGCTACGGTTGGAGGGTAACCGTGGAGCTCATCTCCTTCAGGCATTTGGTTTCTTCCGCCTCCCTTGCCTAACCTCGGAAACTGTTACAATAATAGTGACTGTGTCCTCGGCCTCCCCTCTGGGAGTTACATCTGAGGTAGAGGAGGGGGCTAGATGAAAGCAGGGAAGAACACGAGAGAGGAACATAGAGCGTTAGGAAGAGAGCTAAACAAAAGAAAAATAGAAATGATAGGACAGAATAATGAAAGAAAAAAAGAAAGAAAAGGAAGACAGAAAGAACGGAAGGCGTGCTCAAATAGACAGACAGACAGACAGACAGACAGACAGACAGACAGACAGACAGACAGACAGACAGACAGACAGACAGACAGACAGACAGACAGACAGACAGACAGACAGAGATATATAGAGACAAACACTCCGTCTCTGTCTATAGGTACAGATCCACGTGGACATAGAGTGGGGCAGGCACAGGCGAAACAGAGACAAAGGCAGAGTGGGATGAAGAGAAACCAAGACGTAGACGAACCCGGAGGACGAGTGTCAGGTTAACGAAGCTCATATTCCTCGGCTTCCATCATTGTTGCTTCGAGCTAGGTATGCAGACGGACAGTCGCAGGTGTTGTATGCAAACGTTTGTATTATATCTTGTTTATATACACACATGTTGCTTTTCGTTTATTTCCTTATAACAGTCTTCCATTAGACGCGTACAGTTCTAATTGACTCTGTTCAGTAAACATTTAAGCCATCTTGAAACGCAACTGCTTAGGTCAACTATCTATAGATAATTATGCGTAGGCCTACAGTGCTTTTGTAACGTACCGGTACTTAAAAAGTGCTATATATATTAGTAAAAAGTAAATGTGTTATATATTACGTGTCCTAATAAATAAATACATACATACATGCATACATACATACATGCATGCATACATACATGTATGCACATACATGCATGTATACATACATGCATGCATATATATAATTTATATACAAAATTAGACATATATACGCTCATATATATATATATATATATATATATATATATATATATATATATACATACATACATATACATATACATACATATATATATATACTGGTTTATATACTGGTCTGTACATGTGTGTATGCATTCTTAGACATAAAGAATAGATCGAAAGCTCTAAATCCCAGTGGAACAAACATTTGCATTCAATGATGTTGCAGCCTTCCTTGTAATTTTGTGTCGAAAACAAGAACAGCCAGACCACATTGATTCTGCCTCGATGAAGTTCTTTGACAGCCGCCGCTTATTGTTATTGTTGCTGTTGTTAACTGTTAAAATGATCCGCTGATTTATCTTTGCACTCATTTACACATTTTTCACAACTGAATCTACACTGTATTTGACAGAATACATATTAATTATTAAAATAATACAAATTCTTATTCTTACGTTTCTCAAACGTCAACTTAAGATAGTCAATATTTCACATGCACAAATTTTCTACTGTTTAATGTCTCGCTTGCATTCACAAGCACGTACACTGAAGTACGTCCTAAAGAAATTAGTGTTTTTGTATAAATTTCACTGTTTTCTTGTAGACAGTTTTACATCAATTTTTATGTATTTCAATTCCTATGTGCATTGACGTTCATTTGCGAGTTTATAGGCTGCAAATTAAGCTTATTATAGATGTTAAGTGATTTATGCAATGTTATTGACAGCGTTGCTATCGCCTCAACAGTTTCGCGTAAGTGATTTCCCTTGATTTTTTCTTTGGCGTATCGAAAATAATTACTGAGCTTTTTTACTACACAGGCCACACAGTATTTACTGCACAGCAACAGTATTTATCATGTGCGTCGGAATCTATGCATTTTAAGAGCTGTAACATGTATGGATAGAATAATTATAGCGCCTCTTCTTTCCAACTCGGTCACTCTTCACATTAAACACGAGTAAGGCCTTTGTGGCATGATCTGAATAAAGCCTAATTTATTATGAAATCATACCTGACATGGTAAATTTCGTAATTGATTGCAACAGAATAACGTTCATGAAATAAATGTTGTATTGCACAAGTGGGCCCTTAGTGTAATGCAATATAAAGTACTTTTTTCATTTCTATGGCGTACTGCTCCAGCAACTGGATTCTCAACCAGAGTCCTACTCGTGGAGCTCCGGTGGACGAGTCTTGGACGACTTATTCACCACCTTCACCTCGCATTGTTGTAATCCTTCGAGAGATTCAGCGTGCAACGCCTGCTTCGATGTGCTTGGTTGATCGGGTGATGTTTGCAGGTATGATGAGTGGAGAATCGGCTGTGCTACAGTTACCTGTTTCAAAAGAAAACCATTCGGATAGTAAATATATTAATGTATGCAACGCCATACTAAGTTCATTTGGTGGCAAATCAAATCACTACACAACATCATACGTAGGCCTAGGACTGTTTGTAGGGGCTGCAACTGAACGCGATTTTATAGTCTAGTGGTTAGCGTATTGGTCTGTAAGCAGACAGGTTTTAGGGTCAAATCTAATCTGTGCCACGGTAGATATTTGTTAAAGATTTCGGCTTTACTCTCGCCTTTAGGAAACTTTAAATATCTACGCCACTGCAATGAGTTTATTTTTTCACTCGGATGCAGCGTTTTTTTTGCTTCACAAGTTTCAAAAAAGTAATTTCATTCGAGTTCTTTTGCGCGTTTCGAAAATAATTAATTACTGCGTTCTTTCATCAGATACAAAATCTCTATTGTAGGCCTACAACAATAGCTCCGAATTCTGTGATTCAAAAAATGTAACAAGTATTATAGTAGTAGTCACATAGCGACTCCTCTTTCCAACAGAAATCAGTTTCTTTTCACGTTAGACTTAGGTAAGCCTTTTATCCAATAATATGAACAATGCCTTATTATGAAATCACGTAGGCCCTATTGATAAATAGGCCTACTGATAAACTTAGAAATTATATGGAACACCATAGCTTTCATGAAGTGACTTAAATGTTACAATGCACAAGTACTGTAATATAATGTATTTGTCCATTTTCTAAGGCGTTCAGCACTCGATCAAAGTCTTACTTTCAGAAGTGCGGCGGACAAGTCTTGGCAGACTAATTAACCACCTTTACCTCGCAATGGGATAATCCTCCAAGAGATGTGCTCTGATCAGCATACAAAGCGGAAGCCTGCAGTGATGTCACGCTTGGTTGAACGGATGCTGTCTGCATGTTGGGTGAGTGGAGAATCGGCTGTGCAACAAAGACCTGCTTCAAACGAAAGCAATCAAATAATTAAAAAAGTTAATTGCCATAAAATTCCATTTGTTGACATGTAGCCTAAAATCACTGCGCCATTAAAATAAAATGCCATTGCTGGTCTAGTATGATTTAACGTAATTGATTCTTTAAAGAAATTTGTTCTGAAATTATTTTTAAATGTATGCCTATTATTTTTATGTCTCGTAGAAGGGTTAACCCATGTATTTACGTAGTAATTTTACTAAACTTATTTAGGTAATACAAACCCATAAAGGCACAGTTTCACTGATCGTGGAGACTAAAAATTATAGATTGCTTATGTCCAGTGATGGGCAATAGTTAACTAAAAAGTTGCTAACTTTTAGTTTAACTAAAAATTTTTAGTTAAGGATGAAGTTTAACTAAAATAAAATAGTTTAGTTAAAACCATAGTTTAACTAAATTTGTTTAGTTGCTAACTAAAAGTTTAACTAAAAAATTAGCAATATGCAACTATTTTTCCACCATGAATATTAAACACTGTTAACAAAAAAACATTTTAACACTGCATGGTTTTAACATTTACAGCCTGTGTTTTCAAATTCATACACTACTTACAGAACACGCCTGTAACTGTATGCTAGGACACATTGCATACTTTGAAGGTGAAATTGTCAGTAACGCTCTGCATTATTACAGTTCACTTAACCTCTATTATTATGAAAAGTTTGTCGTAAACAGTTGGAAAAAAGTTGGAAAAAGTTTAACTACTTTTTTTTAGTTTTTAGTTAACTAATTTCCATAATCAGTTGCCAACTTTAGTTAAACTATTTTATATTAGTTGGAAAATAGTTTTAGTTTAACTAAAAAAATAGTTTAGTGCCCATCACTGCTTATGTCTATTCAAAGAGAAATGATGGATAAGGAGATGAAATACTGGATGGAGAGTAGAGATTGCCGGGTTGGCTCCATATAAATATTCTTGACGATAATAACAGTAATATACACAGACGTCCACGTACGTCCACACGCTAGCATGCATATAGAAAGATGTAATATGATATAAAACCTGGTTTCTCGATCCCTTTCTAACAGCGCGTGTAGCGATGACCAACAGCCAGATTCCACATATCACGGAACATAGCGAAGCGAAGACCATGATGCTGTTGGAGGCAACACCAGCAGCATTCTAAAAGCAAACGATTGCCTGGTGCAAGTCTACACGAAACGCTGTTACATGTGACAACAGCTTACTTGTACCTTGGCTTAATGCTTGTGTGGTACTCTTTAAGCTACGCCCCTCTTGTTCCTTCTTTACACTCGGATTCAGATTTTTTACCTTTTAGCGCTTTTAAAGCAGAGGTCCGGGAGCCTTCTTTACCCTCGGATTCAGAGGCGCAGGTGCTCGAAGAGGCCTAGGCTCTGTGACGCCGAGGCAGGAGCATGCTCACACAGCATTTTGGAAATATTCATACAATAAAAATTAATACAGGGATATGTTGACCTATTGCGCAAAAGACGCTTTTTATTTCACCAGTTGGCCTATCTATAGTCTAATAAACTTTCTCCAATGGTTGTAAAAATTGCAAGAATATTCTTATAGATTATATCGGACATAATGTATAACTTTATCCACCAGAGATCTGTACTGTCTTGGCTGAGGTTGGGTCACACAAGTTTTAAACAGTTCCCTTGCAATTGGTTTTAAGTGCCATAAATTAACAAAATAAAATAAATTTAAATTAGTACAATAAATAAATTAAGCAGGAAAAACTGATTTTGGTTATTAAAGTTAATTATAATAGACATAAACAGAATTTATGTCTAAAGTCTCGATGTAAGTTAGTCCAGGAACTCTAAACATGGTATCAGCTAACACCCTGGATGAGAATCCTTTGGTTTGTCTCTACATCTGTGAGGGAGCCACTGGTGACTTCTCTAATAACCTGAGCATTATTTGCTGTTGATTAACTTTTCTTAGTTAATTAACTTTAGCACCAATTATACCAGTAAAAGGATCGCTTCTGACTAGCTTCTTTTGAAGCGGCACTATGCAAATCTTTTTTCATAATTACAAAATTTAGAATTAATTCAGTGCAAATACACAAACCGGTGACGATGTGCAGGTGTCACTGAAATAGCAGTGAATATCGTATTGAAGTCCAATGATTGAAATTCCAAGATGGGTAACTCCGAAGGCAGCAGC
The DNA here is from genome assembly GCA_963556255.1 of Allolobophora icterica. Taxonomy (NCBI): domain Eukaryota; kingdom Metazoa; phylum Annelida; class Clitellata; order Crassiclitellata; family Lumbricidae; genus Allolobophora; species Allolobophora icterica. The sequence goes on from OY744613.1 coordinate 29,763,046, forward strand.
GAACATTGATGATATTGCTGTTCCAGTTATCTGGGCAAATTTAAAGGAAAGTCAATTCAAGTTATGTAAGAGAAACAGATGCAGAGGGACAGGAGTAGCTACACGTAGGCCTAAGTGCTAGTGAAACTGAATAACAGAGATCAGAAAAGCAAAGAGAGGAGAGGTTTGAGGTCAATAGAGAAGAGAAGATTTTATATTGTCTAAATTAGTTATAAGAAAGTTCTTGTAATTGTAATTTCGCTAACTTTTCGTAAGACAAGAGAAAACTTGACAAGACGAGGCAAAATAAGGCAAGGGCAGACAAAAGAAGACACGAGTAGAGAAGATGAGGTAAGATAGGATAAGATCAGATAAGATAAGATAAGGCAATACAAGATGAGATAAAATGACATAAGATATGATGAGATGAGTTAAGATGAGATAAGACTAGATAAGGCAATACAATATAAGATAAACTGACCTAAGATAAGATTATATGAGATAAGATCATTATTATTATTATTATTACTGAAGTCTTATATAGCGCTCCTTCAAGGTTATCTACTCAGGTGCGCTCCCAGTCCAACCACGGTCAAACATGACAGTCTTAAGACAAGAGTAGAACAGAGAAGAGCAATCGATTGGGGTCAAGCGCAGCGCTACTGGGAGCCCATTCCAGGTCGCTGGGCCAGAGACAGAGAAGGCACGGTGTTGCCGGATAGCAGTCCGTGCACGGGGGACAAGGAGCTCAGCCTGTGTTGCAGAGCGAAGTGAACCACGACGCTGGACAGTCAAAGTGGAGCAGCAAAGCTCCCGGAGGTAAGGAGGAGCCAAACCCTCAAGGGACCGCCGAACCAGAGCAGAGACCCGATAAGCAATGCGCTGCGGGTAGGGGAGCCAGTGTGATAAGATAAGGCAGTTTAAGATAAGATAAGATTAATAGGCAGGTGAGGAGACCATTAAACCATGATGATCTTGTTACCTGCATTAAATGATTATATAACATACCATTTTGTCAACTGCAGAACGGCCTGCAGAAATTGCAACAATTCCAGCAATTGAATACTGTCAACAGACATTCAGATGTTAAAACATCAATTAGTACTGAAAGAACGAATCCAAAACAAGCAAAGAACATTAACTGAAATCTTGTACAGTGTTAGAAATCTTCTGTCGTATTTGCTCTACATTACACAGCTGATATAGCTTAAGTGATGACTAATACGGCTGAGAGAAGTTAGAAAGAGGGAGGGAGAAAGGGGTGGAGGCGCATTACTTAAGAATTAAAATATGAGCTATTCATTGCAATGATATACAATATTTAAACGATAGAAATCAAGAGTTGGTTACTGAAGTTAAAAGAATTTCAT
>OY744613.1:29766894-29794394 GCA_963556255.1 Allolobophora icterica
TAATAGGGCTGACACACCGTATCATTTGTCAAACTGGAGATTTTAAAGACTAAAAATATTCTGACGATTAGTAGAATTGTCTGGGATTCGTCATTTCTAATAGGAAAGGCATATTTCGAATTTCGTGTATGACACTAGATCATGAAAACGTATCCCTAATCCATTAGAAAGGTCTGAAGTTATTCAGCTGCATATTAAAAGTCATTTTCTGAATTGTTTTTCCAACCCAGCCGTGGCGTATACTTCCTGATCTGACTTCGAAGCTCTGGACTACCTTTCTAAATGATTACGCACTGGGGTTTAATTAACTGTTAAGCTCATATAACGGCGCTGAAGATGTCTTAGCGTCAATTCGAAATCATGCAAACAAATGTTATTAAGAAGCTCTTATCTGAAGTCAGCAACTGCGGGAACGTAAATGAGGTATTCAGAATGCAGAATAATCTTGTTTGCTCGAACGCAATCTGCAACTTGTTTACAAGCTTTTATTTTTTATTTATGCTAAATTAAATTCGTAAGAGCTAACCTTGTCAGATGGTTTCCTTTGCTTCAAGATGAAAGATTTTAAAATCACAATGGCTGGAAAGCTGTCGTTTGTTATTTTGTGCGTTTGTATTTACTTTGAGAAATAGACCACTATCTCTGAAGGCGAAGGCTCGCACTTACAGGTAATCTATACGTATGACCCTTGCATGGTAACATTGTTGTAGACCTTTGTAGTTAGATAAGTAGCCAACAAATCAACAGCATACCTGTGACGTATCTACAGGTGAGAAAGACAGAATGTTTATCTATGTGAAAGATCTACGCACTGAAAGCAAACATAGCGCACCGCAACTAATCTAGAGTATGATAGATTTATTGCAACGTTTTATGGCAGCTCTTGACTCTTTAGTCTCCGGCCCCTATAGGCAGATAGATTTCACTTTTCACATACGTTTGAATATCGTACGGTTATTTAATTGAACATAATGATTTATATAGCACCGTAATTACAATGCACAAGGCATCAATCAGTAGTCAATTTAGGTCAGTTAAGTGTTGTAGCAGAGAGAGAGGGAGAGACAGACAGAGAGTGACAGATACAGAGAGACAGAGAGAAGCTGAGATGCGTGAAAAGAGTCTGAGACTGAGACTGATAGCTAGTCAGAGACAGAACAGAGAAAGAGAGATAGAGAGAGAGATAGATGGATGGATAGATAGATAGATAGATAGATAGATAGATAGATAGATAGATAGATAGATAGCTAGATAGATAGATAGATAGATAGATAGATAGATAGATAGATAGATAGATATATAGATATATAGATAGATAGATAGATAGATAGATAGATAGATAAATAGATAGATAGATAGATAGATAGATAGATAGATAGATAGATAGATAGATAGATAGATAGATAGATAGATAGATAGATAGATAGATAGATAGATAGATCAATCAATCAATCAATCAATCAATCAATCAATATATCTTTATTGGCATCAATGACAGCATTTAACCAATAACATACAACGTTCAGCATAATTACATGCAGGCAGATCACAATTTACAGGAGTTAAACAACTTGCATCATTTGAGATAATGACAATAAGCTTTCTGGATACATAGTACTGCCATCAACGGCAATGGGTACCCCCCAAAGGATGAGAGTCCCACTAAGATGGGGATACCGCATGCACATGTATCTAGTCAGTTTGATGCAATAGGGCTAGAGATCATCCTCCCATGCGTTAAAGTAGCAAAGAATATACAAACGCAAATAGAGGAGATTGTTTAGCTAGATTTAAAACTTAATTATCCTTAACTACAGCTCCCGTCTCCAGTGTGACGTCCGCTAACAAGAGTTACTTCAAGGCAATCACGATAGATAAAGCATCCTATGATGCTGTATCGGTGGATACAAGTAAATTACGTAACCTTTTTTTGAACTCGTATTTATTATTTGATGATTTGATTTCCATTGGCAATGCGTTCCATACTGATGGACCGGTAACTTTTAGTGAAAACAGTCTGGTATTGGTGCGCGCTTTGATTGGCCGATATAAAGAAGCGCTTCTAGTTAAATGATCGTGTATCGTGGAGGTAAGCGTGAAGTACCCAGCAAATATAATCGGTAAAAGGTTTTGTACATACATATAAAATAATACACCAATTTGGAGGATCCGAATCTGCTTTAGTTCAAGTATCTTGAGTTCCTTAAATATTGGCAGTGAGTGACATGTTGATGGTGCCCCCATAATCATTCTTATCGCTTTCTTTTGAAGTACACATAACTTATGTAGGCGGGAGTCATAATTTGAAGCCCACACGAGATTGCAATAACTTAGGTATGGAAAAATCAAGGAGTAGTACAAGTTCAATCTGATATCCCTAGGTAGTACTCGTGCCACTCTCGAGATAATTCCGATGTTCTTGGCCACTTTTGAGGCAATGTAATTGATGTGTGCTTTCCAAGTGAGATGATTGTCAATGTAAACACCCAAGAATTTTATAGAGTCAACTTCAGCAATTGGGACTCCGTCCAACGATATGGTTCCTACTGTCGGTTTTATTTTCCTGTGCGACTTAAAAACTATAAGATTTGTTTTATCTATGTTGAGAGTTAATTTATTAGCTATGAACCACTGATTTACTTTAGATAATTCCTTATTTATTATTTCTACAAGGGATGTCCATGAACTGTGTGTGAAAAATATGCTCGTATCATCGGCAAACAATACGAGATAGAGTGCAGATGAGACTTTGGCTAGGTCGTTTATATAAATCAAGAAGAGGAGTGGTCCCAGATTCGACCCTTGGGGAACTCCCGAGGTAATATAGCCAGAACTCGATAAAGCGCCGTTACAGCTGACTCTCTGAATTCGACCTTCCAAATAACTTCTAAACCATTTTAACTGAGTTCCTCGAATGCCGTAGTTTTCTAACTTATTTAGTAATATTTTATGATCTACCGTATCGAACGCTTTAGCCAGATCAATGAATATACCCACAGAGTAGTCATTGGCGTCTATTGCTTGAGAGATTTTATCTTCCATCTCCAGTAAGGGCATAAACGTGGAGTGTCCTGCCTGGAATCCGTGTTGTGATGGGTGGATCAAATTTTTCTTTGATATATACGCGTTGAGCCTGGAATGCATAATCTTTTCTAAGAATTTGGCGAAGAATGGGAGTACAGAGATGGGCCTATAATTAGAAAGTTGCTGTCTATTTCCTTTCTTGAAGATTGGTACAACCTTAGCCTCTTTTAGTTGATCGGGGACAATCCCATGTGTTAAGGAACAATTTATAATTTCCGATAGGGGATGGGCAACTTGGGATATATAGGGCAATGCAATATACGGATCAATATTATCCAGCCCCTTGGTATGAGTTTTTTTTATAGTGTTCCCAACACTTACTATCTCCTCCGGGGAAGTCAACAGCATGCCCATTGAGGATAGGTTAGGCTGGGGCAGATACTGTACATGGGAGCAAGAGACGGTAGGTAGGCTCCTTGCCAACTCCTTAGGAATATTGACAAAGTAGTCGTTGAAACAGTTAGCCATAGCTTCTGGATCATCTACTTCCTTGTCATTGACTATTAGTAGATTAATTTTTTTACAATTATCATCTGTTTGTAGCGCTGTCCTAATTAAGTTCCACGTTGATTTCAAATCCCCATGATGTTTGAGAAATTCAGACGTATAGTACAGTTTTTCAGCAGTAATCCTTATTGACTTAAACTTATTTCTATAAGCAACAAATTTAGTTTTATTCGCAGGGCTTGGATTCTTTAAATATTTAGTGTATAGACGATTTTTCTTTTTACATGACTTTAGCAGTCCTGGGGTCATCCATGGTTTATTAGGTCTGGCATTTTTTCGTTTCAATTCCGTTTTCATTGGAAAGGCATTTTCATAGGCCTTTGTATACTTCTTAATGAAACATTCATATGCCTTATTTGGCATACCTTGTTGGCATTGATAGTGGACCGTATTCCAATCTTCTGTAAGTAGAGCTTGCGAAAAATTTTCAAGGCCTAAAGGGGTTATAAGTCTATTTTCCAAATTATGGCTTGCCTTGGCATAACTATTTTCATAAGAGAATTGAGCCATTATTGGCAGATGATCAGAAAGGTCGGATAAAATAATGGCTGCTGTCTGCAGTTTGGACCAGGCTGTGCAGAATATGTTGTCTATCAGAGTTTTAGAGGTAGGTGTAATCCTTGTTGGTCTAGTGATCACAGGCAGATAATGACAGGCCACCAAACTATTATAAAAATTATTAGTCTCCTTATGTTCATTTACTTTTAATAAATCAATATTATAATCACCGAGCAGGAAGATTTCTTTTGATTTAGTTTTCAGATTGTCCATCATTTGCTCAAACTCACCAAGAAACTCTTTTAAACATTGGCCTGGAGATCTATATATTACCCCAAATATTGGGGCATGCTTTTTCAAATTCAGCCTAAGAAATAAATATTCGAAGGTAGTAAATTCTTTTCCCTCGGGGCTGGGGAGGATAGGTTGGTAAGTAAGTTTATCACTGATGAAGAATCCGACTCCTCCTCCCCCTCCTCCCCCTTTTCTAGCCTTGCCCACAAATTGGTAGTTTGGTAGCCCCACAGTATCAAGTCCGCTATCATCCAACCACGTTTCAGTCACTGCAATAATTGCTGCTTGGGTTTTCTCTACAATATCTCTAATATCTTCAATTTTTCTCGCTATGCTCCTACAGTTTATATGTAGCATCGTAAGTTTCAAATCTCCATCATAATCCCTTAATTGGTTATTTTGCACACTATCCAGCGATATATAGTTACTTGACCAGCTTTTATTCTGAAAATAATTGAGGTCGGGGTCAACGTTATTGTCATCCCTGGATGTACCACGTTCCTCTACTGGAGAAAAGACTTCGAGTTCGATGTCCTGAGTAAAGTAGACCCTCGGACTTATTTCGTTATCCTCTTCGTACTCTTCATTGCTGTCTAGTTCCTCTATGTTAATAATATTACTACTGCTTTTAAATTCCACCCTCGTATCTGTACGAAGCCTATCATCACCATCCTCAAAGGAGCCAGTACCGACGTCACATCTGGAGACTGCAGGAAAATCATAGGATGCCAGAACGGGTGGGTAAGTGCAGACACTCTATTTTGTAAAGAACTGCCCGCCAAACAAAATATGCAGAATGTTGGGCTTCAAACATCATGCATGAAAAAGAAAAACCTAACTAGAGAACTATATATATACATTCAACAATCCACTTTAGTACTCTTTAGTACTCTCTTAACTAAAAGAACAGATTGAATCGCTTAACTAAGAAAACAGACAGGTTAAATCATATTCAGACCGGCTGCTACAGGCTAAGATTAAGCTTATACATGGACACATGCTTCAACATGGCTAGAGTGTGAAACAGGAGGAAAGATTTAAATAAGAGTCTCCAATATTGCCATAATGAATTGGCCAAGCATAAACGCAGATCGAAGCCTGATATTTCGTCATTTTCGTTATTACCACACTTGTATACCTATATTTCCAAGGTGTTGAAATCCTTGAAATCATAATCATCCGTCAGTAGTTATAATTGATAGTATTTTCTAGGCTAATGTTCATCCTAACTTAACAATACGCGTAAGGATGATCATTATAAGCATTACTGTTTATCGTAACTGCATGCAAGTATCATCGTTGTTTATGTTAATAGTATACACTCAATGGCATATATCATATCCGTAGCGCTACAGTAAGAGTGCATCACAGAAGAGTAATTCTTCAACTCAATTAGCCGACTATTCCCTATAAATTATCAGATTCACAGGTTTGTCTGTACCTAGCAATCATTGCCCCAACATGGCAAAACTTTATTAACAAGGATGGGTACTTCAGTCCTGAGCACATGCCTGATCCTCTAGCATCATCACATTACGGAACATCCTTCTCTAGGTTTCAGCAATCATCCATGATTAAATATGAAGAATAAATCATATATTAACCGGTAGAGTTACAATTCCGAAAGATGCACAAAAATAAGAACTTAAGACAAAAAGCTTAAAATAATAGACGTGCCTTTAAGGTGCAAATTACAAATGAGAGAGGCACTCACAGGTCAAATAAGCCGCGTGTGACAACCCGATTGTTAGCGGGAGTCAGTCATATGTATTCCATGTTCTAGTGCGACGCTGATATACGCTTTCAGGGAAGTTAAGTTGAGAGACCATCTTTGGAAGGCAGTAAGATAGATAGATAGATAGATAGATAGATAGATTTAGATAGATAGATAGATAGATAGATAGATAGATAGATAGATAGATAGATAGATAGATAGACAGACAGACAGACAGACAGACAGACATACAGACAGACAGACAGACAGACAGACAGACAGACAGACAGACAGACAGACAGACAGACAGACAGACAGACAGACAGACAGACAGACAGACAGACAGACAGACAGACAGACAGACAGACAGACAGACAGACAGACAGACAGACAGACAGACAGACAGACAGATAGATAGATAGATAGATAGATAGATAGATAGATAGATAGACAGAGAAGCAGAGATACAGAGAGAGACTGGAGAGTGAGAGTGAGGAAGAGAGAGAGAGAGAGAGAGAGAGAGAGAGAGAGAGAGAGAGAGAGAGAGAGAGAGAGAGAGAGAGAGAGAGAGAGAGAGAGAGAGAGAGAGAGAGAGAGAGAGAGAGAGAGAGACAGAGACAGAGACAGAGACAGAGACAGAGACAGAGACAGAGACAGAGACAGATACAGGAAGACTGATAGAGAGACAGACAGAGACAGGGACAGAGGGTGACAGATACAGACAGAGACAGAGAGAAGTTGAGTTGCGAGAATAGAGACAAAGACAAAGATTGAGACTAATAGGACAGAGAAAGAGAGATACAGAGAGATGTTGAGACGGGGAGAGAGTGATTGAATGAGTGAGTGAGTGAGTGAGAGCGAGAGAGAGAGAGAGAGAGAGAGAGAGAGAGAGAGAGAGAGAGAGGGAGAGAGAATTGAGTGATTAAGTTTGTTTAGTACAGTGTAACAGTAGTTTTTAACATTTTCCTCTAATCGTGCCACTGTTGTATCGATACTAATGTATTATATTTTAATATAATATAATCTAAGAGTTTCTACAGCGCTAGCAGGCATTCATGAAGAAAGACAGATAGAAAAACGGATAGATGGATAGAAGGAGAAGATACGGCCAGGCTTAGAGACACATATATAATAGTTGCATAATGGGCCTGAGTCAGTGCATATTTTAAGGAATTTTGACTACTGGGACAAAATCAGCCATGGGTCTAGTTCATGATCTTTCTTTGGAACTCGTGGGTCGGAGAAAGTCGGCCATGATCTGGTCGAAGAACTTTTTTAAGGAATTAATCTTCACAAACTTACAACTTTTAGACTTTCTCAAAAAAATTTGTAAATTCATCTCCGAAAAAAGTTGATGACCTTTTTTTTAATCATCACCTTCTTTTACAACTTTTCTCCGGTCTCCCAACCAATAACAAGGGGTCATTCAACAATAATGTCATACCTTTCTCATTATACTACTGGGACAAATCTTAAAATTCTTGCAACATTTGTCCCACTAGTTGTACTTTATACATCCATTGCCTGGGACAAATCGCTCTGACTACTGGGACAAATCCTAAGACTACTGGGACATGTGTCCCACTAGTTATACAGTTAAAATATGCCCTGGCCTGAGTGTATGTTTAGATGTTAGTTTGAAACATATTGCATGTCTATTAGACTTACTGCAAACAGCATGGCGCAGGCAACAGGTGCAATAGTGTCACATTGTGTAACACTGTTCATTGTTCAGGTTCAATATTGTTACGCTGTTCACTGTTCAGATGCAATAGTGTTACGCTGTTCATTATTCAAATGCAATAGTGTTACGCTGTTCATTGTTCGGGTTCAGTAGTGTTACGCTATTCATTGTTCAGACGCAATAATGCTAATCTGTTCATTGTTCAGCTACAATTGTGTTAGGCTGGTCATTGTTACTGTAGTTTTATGTCGTTAATTGTGCCTGAAATGGGCTAATTTTCCATTTACCCGCTGCTTTAAGACCTATAATACAAACTGTTTCAGCGCATATTATCAGTCGAATGCCAGTGTTGCTAATGGCTTGCAGGACAATCTTCAGGACATCGACCTAATTACAGAGGCGCCCGGAGGCGGACGTAGTAGACGCACGTGCGTCCACCCACCAAATAAATCCACACAAGGAATAGGCATCGCATCGATGTTTTGTTAAACGGAAATACGGCACGTTAAAGCATTATGTTGCTTTTTGACATTGACAACTGATTAATGGATTGGTTAAATGTAAGCATACAACATGACAATTTCACTGTGTAGTTTTAGTTTACCATACAATATGTATAATATCATATGATATCATAAGCGCATTGCATATGCTATATTGTACTTTTATGAGTCACTGTGAGTCATTTTCAGTGAATGAATTACGAGCGGCGGACAGAGGACGGGTGAGGATGGGAGGGGACGGGAGAGGTGTGCGTCCAATTTTTTAAAAGACTGCGGGTGCCCATGCCTGATTACGAGTGGGTTCAAGTGAGCCATGTGTTGATGTATTGTGCAATAGACACCGGTGCGTCAGGATTTAGTAATTAATTTATTAATAATATTTTCTACTATTTGGGAATTCATCCAAGCTTGCAAACAATTGTATACAAAGGCTTCGTTGTATAAGTTAATGTCAGTAAGTTGGTATTACTTCTTAAGAGTTTCGAAAGTTGTCATTAGCCTAGTTCGGAAAACATAGTTGGACAGGAACAGTTTTGTTACAAAATCATCATCGTCAAGGAAAGAAGCAAACAGCAATTAAAATAGCCCAGTCCAGCTGGCTTCAATGCACATCGAAAATTATATTCATCTTTTCGTTCTGAAATTTTTTATAGCGCCCCATCAAGCATGGGCGGATCCAGAAGGTTCATCGGGGGGGGGGGGCAAAAATTATACATTCTTTCTCATTCCCCAAATCTCTCTCATTTCCCCCCCCCCAAAAATTATACATTCTTTCTCATTTTCCCCCTCAAATTTTTCTATTCATCTGCCAAAAAAACTGATGACCTTTTTTTAGTCCTTAACCTCCAGATAGAAAAATAAAACCTCCAGATAAAAAATAAGTCGTATATATATAATATATATTATATATATATATATATATATATATATATATATATATATATATATATATATATATATATGCTCCTCAACGTCACGGGGGCCACGTCCTCTGTAAATATCAAATGGGGGCTATTCTTCATGGCCACGTCCTGTATAAATTTCAAATGGGGGCCATGGCCGGATTGACCCCCCTGGATCCGCCCTTGCCTTCAAGATATCTACCCAGGAGCGCTCCCACCCCAGAAAAGAGACTTGAGTGACTAATAGGACGCAGGTAGGGGGCCTAGATTGCTCGGAACCAATAAAAGCAGCTCTGGCGAAAGCCCGTTCCAGGTGGAGGGACCCACAACTGAGAAAGCCCGACGCTGCCTGATATAAGAGGAACTAGCCCGCGGAACCAAAAGCTCCTCTCTGGCCGAAGAGCCAAGCGCCCGTCCAGCTGCAACGTCAGACACCGGGCGGCAGAGATAATAGAGCCAAAATTCACTCGTCAGGGGCGCCACTCGCACAATAATATATAAAGTTCTAACACTTTATTACCTGCCTATTACACATGTATGTAATTTTGAACACGAAAATTTTGTCCAGTCACGTTTCTGTATAGCTTTCTCGCATATTGTAAAGGACGTCACCCACAAAGTTTGACATCGTTCTGATATGTTGCACTCTGATATTTTAGTTTTTCTAGCTGTGTCTGGCATACGCTTATAGTTATAGTCTTTATTATAAAAACGCACACCATCATAATCCCCACTGTGCTAGTTATTAACGAGCAAGTTACATATAGCGTATTAGTAGTAGAATTAAGGCATTTTACCAAATGACGCTTATGCAATAAAATTTGACAAACGGTCCAACCACTCCGCTCAACCCGCTCCTCTTCCGCCTCAACACTTCTCCGCCCTTCCGTCACCTCATCGCTAAAATTTGCAAATCGTTCCATAGTCATTACTGTTCCACCTCTCTGGAAAAAATCCCGCTAATACTACGACAAATATCTGATTCATCCTACGAACTCACCAAAACCTCACCTCTTGCTATCTCTCCACGGGTCTTCCACTCAAAACTGAAAACACTGCTCTTTCACAAATCCCCGATTCCTCCTCTTCCCCTTACATCCCTCACCGTTTTAACTCTAAACACCACCCACCTTAGCCGTCTGACTGTCTGCCTGTCTGCTCTGGAATTTGACCTGGAACAGATTCCCCCACCTCGCCTATGGATTATGATTTGTCTAGGCGCCCGTGAATAAGCTTATTCCCACGACTTCGCTTTTTTGGGCGCTGTAGAAATTTAGAGATTACGATTTACGATTTAACGATTTTAACGATTTACGAATAATCCGGAATGCAGTATACTACAGTGAGGTAAACTGTAATTGTAACCACAAATTTATATAGCGCCACTTCAGAAAAACTAACGAGAAGCTTTCGATACGGCAGCATAAAACAACGATAAAAATAAAAATTTGTATATCAAATTAAGAATGGGATATAATTTCGAAAGAACCCAACTTAGGTATTTGTATTCTTGATATTGACACTGAATTTATTTACCTTAATGAAAGCGAAAGGATTCAAGCCCAAGAAGCAAAGTTAAAACATTTAATCCAATAAAAGTAATGACACTATTATAATGCAAATTAGTAGACATAACATACTGAAAGCAATTCGAATAACGATTAAATACGCTAGTTATAAAATGCAATTCGGCACTGTAAAAGAATTCCTTCGTTACAGTTTTCTATGTTTTTTACCAAACACTTTTATTTTAAATGTTTCAATAGCTTTGTGTATATTTGACCAATGTCTCATTCGACCAAATGCTATTCAAACAATTTTCCCTTCGATCTGCTAACTTTTTGATAAACCCGTCATTTGACAAATCAGTTGATTTTCGATCAACTTACAGGCTGCCATTCAGATTCTCTTAAAGTTGCAATGCAAATGTCCAGTAACCATAACTAAGGCATATGTACGGAAAAGTGACAAAATTATAAGTTACAGAAGTCTATGGAAGGAACGAGATCTGCAGTTTATCATGATTTATCTTAACTACAAATCAGACAATAAATTGTATTATCTAGATAGTATGCATGCTATAATTAATACTTGGATAAAAGTAATACACTTCTTAATTACTGTACTTTTTGAACCGATTTTGTACTTAAAAATAATTGTCTTATTAACTGCAATCCTTTATTGTTTAGTCAATCCTCGAACTATTGCTCTAATATCTAAAATGTATATATATATATATATATATATATATAACTTATGCCTATCCATGCTAAATTGTTATTTCAATATCATACTCGAAAAAAGAGATTTGCTCATTTTTCTGTATTACAAGCGAAGTTGCTAGTATGAATGAAAACAAAGGAAGCAACATCGAGAAGTTGCATGTCAGTAAAGCACTTAAAATTTCTCTAAATATAATGGTTTGTAAACTATAAACTGTCTTTATACAGTTATTAAAACATATGCATCTAAACTATCTACAATAGCAAGTTGAAAGTAGGACGATGTTGTCACAACGCGACTGTTGCAAACAGAGGAAATCACGTTTAAAACAAGTTACGGAACAAACGATCAAAATGTTTTCATTTGAATTATAGTAACTGGCAACAATTTTGTTTTGATCTCCATGTAAACTGATTTGTGGAGATGTTGTAAATATTGTTATATATTGAATCAGTCACGCAAAAACAATAATATGCAACTCAAGTTAAAATATTAAATAGATTTCGAGAAGTGCCTCATTCAGAATGTCGATAAAAAGACAGGCATGTGACGCTATGCAAAGCTATTCAATGTTAATTGAAGCCATACGCCAGATTTTTTTAATCCGAGCATAGTATCGCTTTGATGTATAGGCCTACGTATCGACGCACTGACTAAACTAGTCGTGATCGCCAGCGTGGTGGTTTTCTGATCTCTCATGTTGATGATGATTCAACGGTTGATTCGGTGCTGCGGACAGTTGTACGTACTGCACAGGAACAGACAGCACCTGCGGAAAATACACATTGATGGGTGTACAAGTGAATGTATGTATCTTTATGTATGTATGCATGTACGTATATATATATATATATATTAAATATATATATGTACACATTTCAATCCTCACAGCCCTTCGGTCTTTGTCAATCACAATCGAACCACTTCGCTCCGCTCTTCTTTCGCCATAAAATTTCTCCGCCCCTCCATCACCTCATCACTAACATTTGAAAATTAATGAACATTAAGGCGCTGCGAGACAGTTAGTGAAATTGCTTTGCCATCAGAGAAAATTGTTTCCTCTTTCTTTAAATACACATTTCAGATAAATGTCGTTAAGATGATTATATATGGAAAATCGACTAGGATTGTAGGCCCTAAGAACTGTTGCGGGGAGTGTTAAAGTTCAATGCTTAATGAGAAGGTAACTGTTTAGAATATGAATAACACAAATCATGGCTCTAGCATTAGTGGTAATGTAGCTATTAAATAGAGCATTTTATTGCATGATCTATAGAAACGGTTTGAGTTATCTATGTCCGTGGAACATCACAGCCAAGAGAAATACGCTGTGTAATAAAAAGCAGTATTTCGGAAACAAAAAACAACCTGTTGATTTGGAATCACTGTGGTGGTTATCGGCTGGGGTGCACTCTGAACGTATACTGGCACAACCTATATAACAAAACAATTTATGGTCATCAATATGTTGTCGATACTACGATCCGTTAAATGCCTTTCTCTGACCGTTCGACGATCGGGGTAATTTAATGAAAGAGGACTAAGTCATTATAGCACAGTTCAGGTTCAGAGAACTTAAAATTGGGTTTCGCAGTCATGAAAACCAAGGCATAATATAATATCGTGTCTCAGCAAAGCGTTCGTGTTTCTGGATTGCCTTTAATTGACTAGCTTTTTACCTGTGCAATATTTTTCAGAAAGTTGGTCTATACGCTGATGATGTCCTTCAGGGAAATCGGCTGTGTTACGGCGCCTTAGAAATTGTCGATGTTATTTTTATAGTAGCTCTCAATCTTTAATTAAGCACGAGCTTAATTTCACCGATCAGCTGCATAGCCAATCACTTTGAAGTCCTAATACAACAGTACGGTACGCTTTATATTGCTCATTGACCAGTCCAGAATGGTGAAATTCCCTTCAATGCATTCGTTTTTCTGTTTCAATATAAACTTAGATAAATCTAAGGAAATCATGCTTGGCTCACTCCAACGCCTGCACTGTTTCCCTTCTCATTCCAGCATTGTCCTTGCTGGCTCTACCGTTCCGCTGTCATAAACTGTCAAAACTCTTGACTCAGAGGCGTCCATCCCCCCTAAGTCATTGGAGCAACGTCCCTTTTCCCCGTCTTCTTCCCCCTCCCCGTCCCTTCCCTCCTAAAATTTCTTGGATGGAGCATTTGCTCCAAGGTTTCTATGGTGTAGACGCCTCTGTCTGGACTATAGTCTCATATTTCGCCCCCACACAACACACCTTGGCAAATCTGGCTGCTATCATGTTAAAACAAAACGTGACATAAGGGCTGTTCTCAACAAAGACATTAGAAATCATGTCCTGTTCTTTAATCTCCTCTTGCCTCAAGTATGCCAACTCGGTTTAGCACATGTCTCAAATCTTGAACTTAACAAGCATTGAAAATCTCTGGCTCGCGTGGTGTTGCGTGCATCTTCTAGTTAGAAGTCCTTAGCCCTAATTGGCTCCCTGTAGAATTCAGAATAAAATAAACTGACCCATATGACCTATAATATCGTGACAACGGTCCATCCTAGCTACCTTCTTCTAACCTGCATCCCCAACCTACGATCTTACACGGGTCTTTTACGATGCCAAACTGTTGTGGGTTTTCGTGCATTCGATGTTGGAACCCACATGGAATGGAAGCTACTGCCAGTGTTGTCTCTCAGATGCTCTCTTTCTCTTCTCTCAAGAAACTCCTCAAAACTCACTATACTGCACTTTCTTTTAAAATCTTTGGATATTCAACTGTTCTTCATCTGGCAACTGACCAAACGCGCATCAGATTCGCATTTCTGTGTGACTTTACTTGAATAAAAAGTCTTTAATAATAATAAACTTTCGTGACAATTTAACACGACACATAATTAGCGAGAAGTAAGGCTTCGAAGGTCCTGTAACTCAATGTTCACATGATCATTTCCATTGTAACATAGTCATATATGGCTTTATAACAGATTCACAACTAGCTGCTTGTACCCTTGAAAGAAGAGGATATAAAGAGTTTTATAAATAAGAAAGATGTCAACATGAATAGCCTATAGCAATTGAAAATGTGTGTTCGAACAGCGTGAGTTATAAAACTGTTTCATTAACTTTGAAACTTTACGATTACTTCATGTGATTATGTAATGCAATGTTATGTTTCTTAATGGCGGATTACCCGTGATCTTGGTGTTTGGCACAGTGCTACACAGCAAAGGATGAAAAGCCAGAGTGAGAAAACGAAGGCGAATGCTCCGGCTCCGATCATCAAACTGTTGCCCACAATGGCAAGTGTTTCCTGGAAGAGATTCAATCATTTTCATAGACCGCGAATCGCTAAAACCAATCTAAGAATCAGTTTTGTTCGTGTTATAGAAACACTGATCGGTTCCAAACCCGGAGAGACCGTTAAATAATGTACAGTGCATAAATGTCGAAAACGTATGTCCTAAGACACTGTACCTAATCACAACAAACTAGCCATAGCACAATATACCGCAGAAGATCATACAATACCATTACATGACATTACATTACGCGTACATTACGTAACAATACGTTATATAAAAAACAGCAGCGTCTATGAAGATAGACGGACATGTGACTGCATTACTAACACGTGACTGTCCTATTAACACACTGTAAAGAAACAACAGCTTCTATGAAGATAGACGCTGCTGTTTCTTATACAACGTATTGTTACGTAATGTACGCGTAATGTAATGTCATGTAATGGTATTGTATGACCTGCTGCAGTATATTGTGTAATGGCTAGTCTGTTGTGATTTGGTAGGGTGTGTAAGAAAATACGTTATCGACATTTATGCACTGTACATTATTAAACGGTCTGTTCGGGTTAGAAACCGAGCAATGTTTCTATAACACGAATAAATGTTTTCTACTGCACCTAAAACATTGCTGAAAGGTTACAGTTACATGACCAGAAGATAAATTGATTACGCCTCAGTATTTCCATTATCATTATTTAATGATATCCATTGGATCAAGTGATTATACTACACATTACATTAGCCTTTCAAATCGAGACAGCAGTTGTAGCTACAGTAAAGAAATTCCCAATGCGACAAACTGCATTATATGACCATGATTTTGCATTGGGGCAAAAAATTTGCTGGGTTTGGACCGGCCTGAGCGTACCTAAATAGCACGCATACATGTATCGCGTGATTAACACCCGTAAATCACGTGTTAATAGGACGGTCATGTGTTAATAGAACGGTCACGTGTTAATAGGACGGTCACGTGTCCATAGGACGGTCACGTGTTAATAGGACAGTCACATGTCCGATGCATTTGACTTACAGGTGAAGCTGATTAATTATTGATGACGATAGCAATTTGTGGTTCATCTATGCAAAAGTTTAGATGTTGGCGATAGAAGTTACTGATTTAATGGAATAAGTTTGTCCTAATATAACAGAGAAAGTCGAAAAGACTTCCTGCGTTATAGAAATCGATTGAATCTCGGATTCGAAGCTCTGCTCTCATCTACAAAGACTCGTCGACGCATGGCATTACATTGTAAGCCGTAAATTATATAAATGTCCCAGCTGGCAATGCAAAGTAGGCCTACATCTGCGTTCATAGTTCGAGAATTCGAATTTTACGAATTTTAAGAATTTTAAAAATTCACGAATTTTAACGAATTTTAAAACTGCATTTTTAAAATTCGTTAAAATTCGTGAAATAATAAAATAATAGAATTCTTTGCCATGGCAACGATTTTTATTATTTGTTTACTTTTTCACTTTTTAAGCAAGTAAATGTGCAGTGTCATAGGCAACCAATCAATCAGCCGTAAAAGATAGCTGATATAGTACTGATATTCAGTTACTGTTTTACTTGGAGTCTTGAACTTCGATTTCTATCACAGTTGGGGTATGTGACTGTGAGTGTCAGTCAACGGAACGAAAAATCACCATTGCCCCAGCTCCAGTGTGACCAGTCAGTCACTAACAAAATAATGTGCAGCTTGCAACCAAACATGGTTAAAAAGGCCTGGCAACGTTCACCGAGCTATGTCTTCTACTTCATGGTCCTCTGATTTTGAGTCAGAAACTGCCCACTGCTCCAACTCGACCCTCGTTTCTATATTTTCGCCATGCAAATGCTCCCGAATTCGGGCAGAGCAACCAACAAATTCTTTGTCACAAAAGTAACACAATTTTGGGATTACCATTTCCTTATTCAAAATTACTACATACATGTACTTCCACTCTGGTCCATGTTCCTTCATTTTAAGAAATTAGATTTTAACTAAATTAACTCTACGTAATAAACTGTTATATTGAATTTTACATTAAATTCTAAGCAGAAATTTAACACAATAAATCATGACGTCATCACATTTGTTGTTGCTTACGCTGTTTTTGCAAAACGCCGCTGTCAATGTAAAAAAGCCCAACAATGGCCCAACGAATTTTTACGAATTTTAAAAGAGGCCAAAAATTCGCGAATTTTTACGAATTTTAAAACCGAAAGTCACGAATTCTCGAAACTACGTCTGCGTTTCTTTGATATGTGTTCGTACCCAGTTGTCGTAATAACAAGGACAATAGTTGTCATGGCACCACGGATAGCAGCTATAGCCGTCGACGTCTTCAGCGAGTCCAATTGAAGAAATTGTGATGAGGGCTACTGAGAAGCCGACAGCGAAAGCAGAGGTGGCTGTCGTTGCAGAAATCTGTTAACATATTATGATACAAGCACACAAATATAAGATATCACCAGCTCTTGGTTGGCCTTCGATAGTGAACAATGCTTCCGTCAAGAGTGGCGATAAGGTCACTTGATTACCGCTGCATGCGGTAATCAAGTGGCGGATAAGGAAACAATGTATCGATCATCATCAACTGATGATTTAGTCAGATATCTCTTTTCTACTTGGGTTCTCAATTTTAAGCTGGAGCACTTCGTAG
The DNA here is from genome assembly GCA_963556255.1 of Allolobophora icterica. Lineage (NCBI taxonomy): Eukaryota > Metazoa > Annelida > Clitellata > Crassiclitellata > Lumbricidae > Allolobophora > Allolobophora icterica. Next base: position 29,784,240 of record OY744613.1, read on the forward strand.
GAATTTATTTAACGTTATATTATACAAGCATTCAGTTCTGCTAGTTTTTTTCTGCTTCATAATACAGTAGGCCTACACACGAACACATCTTTTGATCCATGGTTTCTGCATTGCAAAGCAGAATAGAAATAGAAGAAACAGCAGACCCTTATGCTACCACTGAGGCAGCCATGGGTATGAAATGCTAGCGACTTCATTTTCACAGCCTCAGTATATGAGGAGGTGTGGCCAGTCCTCTCCCTCTCAGTCAGTGTGCTCATTGTAGCTGAGTTGGATATGGGCGCATGTTGAGAAATAATCTCGAACCAAATTCTGCCCTAGTGGGTTTGAACCCCCGACCTCTCGATTGATAGTCCAGCACGATAGTCACTACACTATCAAGCACCCCTAGCAGAATAGAAGTAGGCCTAACCAAATGCTTCCGCTTTTCTTACAGAAAAATTCTACTGCTACTAATGAGGATGACGATAGTCAAGATGACACGCCGACGACAATGATGATGATGATGATAATGATGATGATGGTCGGTACTTAGTGAACAGCGAGGTGACAAAAATTCTGAACCTTAAATAAGAAAAGGACATAAAATTACGAAGAAACATATGAACGTTTTAAATGTAATTGCAGACTTGTGTAGTACCTTAGACCCAAACTAATCGCATGTTTTATAGCGCTACTTTGTCCTAAAATCCTCCAAATTGTGCGTAATTCTCTCTCAAGCGAAGCCTTCATTTGCTATTAGCTATAATAATAATCTTCGTTTAATATCTTCAAACTGACAATAACACAGTATGATTACAAATCAGTATGAACGGATGATCACAAATTATTACAGGAGTCGAATTTAACTGTACACGGCAGCCATGCAAGGCGCCCATCACGTCCTACATCTCATTTTAACAGCGCGCCATCTCGCGAAAGCTGAGTGGACCTAAATTTTGGGAGGTTGCGGGAAGCGATCCCGCTACCTCTTGCTCTTCACGCCAGTGATGTTACCACTACTCTATGGACCCCCTATGATGGGAGTTGTGCAATACGTACCAGACAGTCGGTCAGATGATGTCCAGCGGCAATTGCAACTGATCCAGCGGCAATAAACTAAAATTTTAAATGAAATCTGACTTATGATCAGCTACATCCAGTTGTAGCTCATATACATTGTGCTAAAATAAGGACAAGAAATAGAGCTAGAGAGTTTTTCAGCCTTTACATCTGTCTGCTTGGCAAACTGTCTATTGCATGAAAAGGAGCAAATTGTTGAGATCTTAAGCACAGAGCAACAAGAGATGGATGAAATCTCATAGGTTATGCTAGATTCAGCACTTAGATCCGAGACGTATTTGTCAACTTATGGATGTACGTGAAATAACAACTCAATAATTATTATGATTACGATGACTTCTCTGCCCGAAGGCATGCAGGTTCATTTGACTTTATGCCACACGGGGGTGAGACCAGTGAGGTAGTTGCCCGTTGACTTCCTCACAGACAATTGTGGGTGAGCAACTTGTCCAAGGTCGCTACGCAGTGGCTTGATGTAGATTCTAACCTGCGATCCTTCGGTTACAAGGCACAGAACATGCCTTTACACAACCGCGTCCCCTACACCACCGCGTCCCTTAATATGCGTCTGAACCATTTTTAAACCTCACACAAATCACACGTACTTTTCACGTGTTCTTTTCAACGCGTTTAAGCATATACTTACTGACACGTTTGTCGTCTAAGTATTTATTGTGAGAGAGATGCAGACAGAGACAGACAGACAGACAGACATACATACAGACAGACAGACAGACAGACAAGCAGACAGACATTATAGACTGACAGACAGAAAGACTCGGATATAGAGACGCAAGAGAGATAATGTTAGACAGATAGAAAGAAAGACAGAAGACAGAGGATAATAAAGAGTGCAGAACATGATCTAGGGAAACAGAGAGTAACAGGTAGATACACTGACAGGTAGACTGACGCATAGAAACAGGAAGATTTAAGAAATTATTGAAGAAGTAATGAATGTCGTTCCATGTGGTGCCACCATTCATCATTGCAGCCTACTTACCATAGCACCGCACCAGATTCCAGCTCCAATCTCGGATAGTGCTGCGTAGTATCTCAACGCGAACGCTGAACCCACCAAGGCAACAGCACCGCTGCACAGGAGAAAAGATCCAAGGCAGATGGCGCTTGTTTTACTGAACGTGACAGAATATCTGCCAGGAAGAGGCACTAGCCTGTCACTGGAAGGTGGGCATGAATGTGGGTAGGTGTTGGTCGGTGGACCATGATGAGCTCCATGGCTGAGGTACTGGGGTGACGGGACCAGTATTTGTCCACTGCTCGACGAGTAGTAAGCCATCAAGTCGACTAAAACGGATTAACATTTTCATTTCGAGATATAGCAGCAGACAAAGGCAGAAAGAGGAAAAGACAGACAGAGACAAAGGCAGAAAGAGGAAGAGACAGACGGAGACAAAGGCAGAAAGAGAAAGAGACAGACGGAGACAAATGCAGAAAGAGAAAGAGACAGACAGAGACAAATGCAGAAAGAGAAAGAGACAGACAGAGACAAATGCAGAAAGAGAAAGAGACAGACAGAGACAAATGCAGAAAGAGGAAGAGACAGACAGAGACAAAGGCAGAAAGAGAAAGAGACAGACATAGACAAAGGCAGAAAGAGGAAGAGACAGACGGAGACAAAGGCAGAAAGAGAAAGAGACAGACAGAGACAAATGCAGAAAGAGAAAGAGACAGACAGAGACAGAGGCAGAAAGAGGAAGAGACAGACAGAGACAAAGGCAGAAAGAGAAAGAGACAGACAGAGACAAAGGCAGAAAGAGGAAGAGACAGACGGAGACAAAGGCAGAAAGAGAAAGAGACAGACAGAGACAAATGCAGAAAGAGGAAGAGACAGACAGAAACAAAGGCAGAAAAAGAAGAGACAGACAGAGACAAAGGCAGAAAGAGGAAGAAGCAGACGGAGACAAAGGCAGAAAGAGGAAGAAACAGACAGAAACAAAGGCAGAAAAGGAAGAGACAGACAGCGACAAAGGCAGAAAGAGGAAGAAACAGACAGAGACAAAGGCAGAAAGAGGAAGAAACAGACAGAGACAAAGGTACATGTAGATAGAGGAAGAGGCAGATAGAGCCAAAGGAAGAAGGAGTAAGAAACAGACAGAGGCAGAAAGCGGAAGACACAGACAGAGACAAAGACAGAAAGATGCAGCAAATTGCTTGAATCTCGAGAGGTTAACATAATAATATTATCTGAGAACTTCTATAGCGCAACTATGAAATATTTCTCAAGGATGGTCGCTACTCAGCCAAATCGTTGTGCAGCCAAATTCCAGGCTGAGGTTCCTCACCTAACTTCTATTCAGCATAACTGTTCTGTCTGTACCCGGATGCGGTTTCTCAACTGGTTTATTGAATAAACGAATATATGTACACATGTATGGATGTAGTCCGGTCTAATGCCAAGAAGGGAATCGGATAAGACACGGAAACATCCTATGGAGGAAATGAGCCCTGGAAGAGATGAACTCGAATAAAGACATTAGACAATAGAGTGATTGCGCGATGAAGAGGAATTATCGAGAGAAATGTAAAGTTGAGTGTTATCAGCGTAGAGACCGCTTTGAAGGAGGAAACACTTTGTACATGTAGAGTGGTGTATAATGTACATAGAGAAAAGTAAGAGGTCGAGAACAAAGCCTTGATGCACGCCACAAGTAGGCCCTCAGTGGTATCCGGTTCGATATTGCTCTAAATCGATTCTAATAGAGATTAAGCCAACCCATTCTAATCTAATTCAATTCAATGTAATCTACTAGAGTAAAATCTGGAAATATATCATATGCTATTTTATTCTGTCATTATTGTCTATTCTGTTATGTTATGTTATGTTCCATTTGCATCCTAATACTTCTCTACAGCGTCACTGCAATAACGCATGAGGCTCTGAATCAACACAGGTTTAGTTTCTATTCGAAATTCAGAACAGTAAACACCGGAATGAATTTAGCTGTTAGTCAGCTGCGCCTCCGATTAAATTATGGATAAATTAGGCTAACTAGGTTTCGATGGAATTCACCCATCAGTGACATCTGGACCAGTTGCTTCACTGTTACTTGGCCGTGCCATACGGGAGTCTATGCGGTTGTGCGCAGAGTTTGTAATCCAACAATTGCGAATTCGTTCATACTCAACGAACTCCGTATAAGGACCCTGGACGAGTGGCTTTTGAATAGTTAGGCCTACATCGTGCCTCAAATTGAAGCGCAATAAATAACTATAACCTGTTAACTCACCAATCTCATCACCTTTAGTGTCTTATCCATAGTTATTAATAACGTAAGAAGCTAAATAAAAAACGGAAAAACGTAGTTTTTTCAGGCAAATAAAAAACGGAAAGAAACGAGAATAAACGAAAAAGAAAATAATTTGACTTTGTTACATCTTGTAGGCCTACTGTAATTTAAAACTAAAAACCCTGTTTGTTCATTTTTAATCAGCAAATAACACAATTTTATTAGTAGGCTAAACACTAAGTAACATTAATCTATAACAATTATTTTATTTTTGATGTTCGGTTTAATAAGAAATTGAGAAATTAAATATATTGAAATCTTTTCAAATTTAAATTATAAATACAAGTCCATGCTGACATAAACTAACACAATAATTATTAAAGACTAAACTTTGTAAGTACAGAGTGTCCTTAAATAAAAATTATACTTAAAATTGTTACTTGTATAAAAACTTGATTTTATATTATTATTGATATCATCTCCCGCAAGGTGACCGCTCTTACGGATCGTACCACCCGAATAAACTTTCTCACAGTAAGTGTATTTCAATTTAGCCATTGCTGAGTTTTTGTCTTTTTCGTTTATCAAAGTAACGTGAAACCATTCCGCACCCGTTTCTCTTGGCATTTTGGATAACGTAGAAATAACTTTTATACTGTGCTATTTATTTCTCAGGTGATGACGTTAAATAGCGACGTAAATTAGCTGAATCCTTGAAAGTACGGAGACAATGTAAGGGACATCAGACAAAAATAAAATTAAACAAAATAATAACAGACAATAATAAACAAATAAGTTAGGCCTACATATAAAAAAATGAAAGACGAAAAAAAACTTCACGAAAAATAAAAAAAAAACGAAAAAAGAGATTTTTTCGGAAATAAAAACCGAAAAACCCCGGTTTAAACAACTATGATTTTACCTGTACTATCTTATAACCTTATTATATTTCTCAGGTAAAGTAATTTCTGGAATATACGTCAAATTTGGAAATTCTTTAGTTAACTTACCTTGCCGTGTGCTTGTCTAAACGTTAAAAATCCAGAGATGCGTATCGAACTTGGCAACCTATCTTAGAACCTTGTTGAACCTTGTAAGTTCAGCGCTTCGGCTAACTCTTCTTATATAGGACCTAGTATGGAGGACACAGGAACCTTATAGAGGATGTACTACAGAGTCAGCACACTTAGTCACATGTACATACATACATACATACATACATACATACATACATACATACATACATACATACATACATACATACATACATACATACATACATACATACATACATACATACATACATACATACATACATACATACATACATACATACATACATACATACATACATACATACATACATTCATGCATGCATGCATGCATGCATGCATGCATGCACACATACACATACCTACTTGTAAGTAGTATGAAGTCACCACTTCTTGATATGCACTGATTGTCTGGCCGAAGATCTAACTGCTCATATAAATCACCAGTTAGTTATCAGCGATAACTTACCGTTATGCACGTGCATATATGTATTTGTATATTTATATAAAGTCTAAACAAATACCATCTATGTATTGATATACATTACTATACACCAACAAGAGTCCAGTCCAGTGCAGAAAATTAAATTCACTTAAGCATTGCTTTTCGATCTCAGAAATTATTCAATAAGTTCTGTGTCACCAAATATAAACGATCTCATAGATTTAGATGTACCGGTATCTCATTAGTCTAATCTTGGTAATGTTAGAAACCTTGTTATTGCTTGAGCCTTGAACAGCGTTTCAAGCAAATACCGATATTGAAGTGCATGAAGTCATCAAATTCACAGTGGTTCACTTCCTTCCTTCCTACGGTTTCAGCCATCGCAATAAATTACATTTTTAAAGATAACTTAGAACATCTCAGCTGCCATGATTGAGTTAAATATGTTTGACTTTATCTTAACGATTGTCTCTTTTATCTCATATAACCACGATGTTACGCAATAACGTCATCATTTGAACTGCTGATCGAGTCGGGAGCTGATAACCATGCAGGAGAAAGTTAGAAGAGATAAGCACGAGGTTGTTAAAATACAGGCTAAAACTGGCTTCCTGATTGGTTCTTTGATTAACAACTTTGACTGTCATTCGATTTATGAAGTCCTAATATTTTGATACTGCGCACTTTCTGACTATAGTGGACTAACCTTTAAAATTTGAAGATATGACGTTAACGTTAAAGACCACATTTAACCACCTGACAGTTAGTAACATGTATATATATATATTTTCGTTTATTGAAGAAAACTGGATGGCACACCGCACTCAGGAACATTAACATGGAAATCATTGCGAAATAATAATAATATGAATATCTAAACCAGAAAAGTAATGTAATGTTATTTGAATGATGTAATAAATAGTTATTTAATATAATTTAACATCCTAACATTAGTCAACATTAGTCACATAGTAATAAATTGCGACACATCGCATCATTATTCTTTAGTTCTTTATTTTCACCAGCCATTATTATGTGATTGAGTAAGCATGATTTAGAAGAAACTGAAGAGGCGGTATTCAAATTATACTATCCAAGTACAACTGCAATTAATCCAAGTGTAAGCCCTACGTTTTGGCCGGTGAACAATTACCTGAACTCTTTTATCACGACATCAACGTTAACTTTATGGTGCATTGAAGTGGTTTAACACAGCATATTATGATGTTTGATTCTGGTGCATCATCGGTTGATGCCCTGTGCACTAGACACCGGCGCTATGGCAGTAATTAATTAATAATATTAAAGAATAATGATGGGATATATGTCGCAATTTATTACCATGCAATAATTCAAAGGAGCCTGTGATTTGTATATCTGAAATGGCGCTATATAAATTTGCGGTTACAAATGTGAAGATTTGATTTGTAGCAATCTCAAGCATCGAGGTTTTTTGGCATCGAAAGAAGAACCGATGAGAAGTTTATCTAAAAAAACAAAGGTGTTTCGTGAAGGAAAATGTACAGTTAATTAAAATTAAATGAGGCTGCCTGCTTCATAGTATGATACTGATATGAAGTTGATAAATTGATCCTTGGCTTGATGAGAACGCTTAAGCGTCAGTTTAAACGTCAACGTTTAAATGTCAACGTTTAAACTTCGCTTTTCTTCTTTTCGTTTTTTTGTTTCGTTTTGGTGTTATCTCTGATAATAATATTTCACCAGCCATTATTATGTGATACGAGTACCCTGCCTCTTTCTGGTCGCCCTAGTTCCTTGTCCAGTGTTGTTTATAACAATGTATGGTCTAATGTTATTCTTTGTTGTTACTTGCACTTTCTTGGATCAATAAAGATTGATTGATGGATTGAAGTTTCTCAGTCCTTCTTAACCAAGACTGCTAATCTGCTGACTTGAGAGTAAGCATGCAGTTATGGAGCTTTCAGAGGTCAATGTGCATTTATCAGCATCAAGACTATCGATTATTATTTTATTGCTGATATTAAACATTTATTTGGATAAGGCTACCTATTGGAAAGTGACACTTTTTCTGAAAGAGTTCAGAAAGTAAGAATAGGCGCAACCAACCATCGGTAGCATATATAGCATGGTACACGATGCACCATAACCAACACGCGGATGGTCACAAAGGAGGATCATGTTCGAAAATGCACTTTACTAATGAGATAAATTGACACATCACGATCGAGCTACCAAGTCAACTGGAACTTTCACACAAGGCCCGTCTCATGGTACTCGACACAAACCCGGTGTCGAGCCGGTGTGCAACAGCCAGGTCGCTTTGAGGCAAGTCGCCCCAGGGATGGGGAACATAAGTGCTATCGATGACTTGTTGAGCGAAGGAAGATACCAATTGGGGAAGACAATTTAGTTAATATCGTCAGGGGCGCCCGCAGGCTTAAAATAATTGGACGCACACAAAAAATTCTATTTAGATAACATTTTAATGCTTTAACATGCCGTATTGCTTTTTAACAAAATGCTGTTTTCTGTGAGCATGTATTTCCAATCCTAATTAAAAATAATTGAAGAATGTTCTGCTTTGCATGTTATGTAGGTAATTCAATTGCTTTCAAAAATATCGATGCGAAGCCTTTATTCCTTGTGTGGATTTGATTTGGTGGGTGGACGCACGTGCGTCCAGTGCGTCACGCTGCGGGCGCCTCTGAATATCGTCCTTAGCTAACGCGCCCTGCGACGTGTGTAGTCTAATTCGCTGGAGTGACCGAATAGATTTAATGTGAGTTCTCTACGTCTTCCGTAAAAAGAACTCACATTACATCTGCAGAAGTTGCAAGAAGCAACTTAGATTAATAAACGTTCTAACTAGAAGTAGCGTGGCCATCGGACAGGAAGACAGAGATGGATCCGCCAGATAGTATCATACAGATATCCAGCTCATGTTAGATAATGGCTAGTATCTGATAGACACTAATGTCATTCGCTTTGGCAGTCCAGATAACAGGTTCGTTCCAGCTGTCCATATCGTTGAGTTGTCGTATAAAAAGTCGTAATCTGATGTTCTCGTTTGGGAAACTAAATCAAGTACTTTCATACGAATTATAGAAATGTATGCAGGCTAAAGAGATATTCATAAAGAGAATGCCGATTAAAGTTCAAGAAACACTCGTGCCCGTTGGTGGTCGGTTCGCAGACAGGATAACTTTCCGATATAATGAAAAGTCAATTGGCGGCGTAGTGATTGATCGTAATTGATTGTAATTAGTAACGCCGGTGTTTGACCTTGTATGGTCAAGAGATTACTCATCCGCAAGCGATATGGCCTATGCTAACTTCCGATATAATATGACTGACTGCTACTCGATTAATCGATTGATTAGCTGATTAATTGACTCGATTCTGATTCAGTAGTTGCTATTATTATTACAAACATTTTTAACGCAAAGTCACGCAGAAATGCGAATCTGAGGCGCGGTTAGTTAGACGTCAGCTGAAGAGCTTTTAGATATCCAGATGTTTGAAGGCCAGTGAGAAATAGTGAGTTTGAGGCGTTTCTTGAAAGAAGAAAAGGAGTTCGAGCAAAGGATAAAAACAGTCGATTCCATTCCCTGGGGCAGCAACACGGAATGCTCGAAGGCCTGTGACAGTGGGCTCTCGTTCATTAAAAATAATTTAACAAAGATCGGCCGAAGGAATGGTTGGTCAATTCCGAATCAATCTACTCATTCGCTAATTACCTCAGACTACTCAAAAGCCAGCAGATAACATAACATAACATAACATAACAGGTTTTTTAGTGGCTCAGAAGACTCGCATCTGTGTCAGAGCCACTCTCTCGATCCTCCTCGCAATTGCACCTCGTTCTAAAATCCAAGTTTGTTAAGTTTCTTCTTAAATGCAAAAACCGAGTCCGCAGTCACAGCCCCCAGCTTATTCCAATTGTTTACTACTCTGGCACTGAAGAATCTTTGCATTATTCGACTAAATTCTTTTAACACATGTATTAAGCGCCACTATTTACTGACCAAGCATCAATCGATGGCGCTGGGCTATATTAAGTGAAGGACTTGCTCAAGGTCCCTACACGGTAACCTTTTTTAGGAGGATCAAACCCGTAGGCCTACTCTTCGTGTTACAAGGCGAGCGCTCGTACCAATCGACTGCAGCGTCCCCTCTACTTTCACCAGGACAGAGAACGACAATCACATGGTTTGCTCGAGTTATAATAAGTCTGGGAATGAAGACTGACATTAAATATTGTGGTTAACCATAGTTCAATGTTTTGTGAACAATATGCTCCAGTTAGAAATAAAAGGCCTTTTCTGAACAGGAATCCAAAGTAAATATGTAAGCACAGAGGTTA
>OY744613.1:29799394-29819394 GCA_963556255.1 Allolobophora icterica
GGAAGCTTTTCTATTCTGAGTTTAAAATTTCAATGCTTAGTGACAAGTTGACTGCTTAGGATTTGAGCAAATTTTCATCAAAGCATCAAAATTGCAAATAAATAATTTGAATACATCCAAAATGATACCAGATTTAGTGAGTACAAGAATGGATTCCTACTTTAAAAAAAAGCAAAATACAAGTAGCTTGACTCTCGAATTCTGCTACAGATTTCACGAGGAACTCATAATAAAGATGTGGTAACTCATAGATCTAAAATGTGATCTCTCCATTTCACATGACGAGCCCTGGGGTTTGAACCAAAGTCGCAGAGGTGAAATGCCGACGCTTAACCGCTAAGCTACCGTGCCATTCTTTGGCTCTTGAAATAGTCGTAATTTAACATTGCGTGACCTTAAAAAACGGTTGTAATCGATTTCCGTGGAACATCATAGCCAAGAGAAATACGCCTCATAATGAAAACAGTGTTCCGCAAAGAAACACAAACCTGTTGATTTGGCATCATTGGGGTGTTCATCGTCTGAATGTACGGAACCGGCATTTGCAAAACCTACAAAACCAATTGTCGCAGTTAACATATCAAATATCGATCTTTCTTTGACCGTCTTCCTTCGATTGGTGATTGATGTAATGCAATAAAAGAAGACTAAATATGCATCGTAGTTACCTATCGAACCATTTCAAATACTCAAGAAAAACAAAGAATGATAAAATTATAACTGGAAATTTTTGTGATTACTAGATATGCGCTTAGCTAGTCTTAAAAAATGATCCCTTAGAACAATGTTCACACGGTGCCTGTGGTAGCTCCAATAGAGATAGACGGTTACCTTCAGGGACATCTTTCTTAATTTGCCCAAGGGTATATTAAGCGTTAAGACATATACTCATACGTTACTATTTGGCAGCCAAATTGATTACTTCCTAGCAGCATACCAGATATCATAGTTTTAAATTTGTATAACGCCTTTTCAAAAGAACCTATTGTTCGTGCCAGTTTCTTCCTAGGATGCGGAGATTGATATATTGCCTATGAAGACTGTAAGGTGTTGCGCATCACGATTGCAGCTCTGTGATGTTTATGTACCTGAGAAGACATTGGTGGATGGATGGTGTTGGTGTGTGGATGGTTCAGTGGCATCATTTGGAGCTGTTGCTGTTGCTGCATGTGCTGAGCAGGTGTAGAGTGAATCTGTAAAGAGAAAGAGTCAAAAGTAAATTCCAGCACATACATTGAGCTATGAAGATGCTTTCACCAAATGTATAGCCAAAGAATTACTGTATCTTAGATAGACTAAGTCATGTTTAGCTTATTGTCTCACAACTAAGTGAGGGACGGTAGGGCAAAAATAATTTTCTAATAGGTGTTACTTTATATAATTTATTTTTACAAAAGGCAAACAGCAACTATTAAACGTCGGTTTGTTTTTCTAAGAGACCAAAATTCGGTAGGAGTTAATAAGAGTAACGAAACTAACGATCATTGGACCCGTAGTCAGTCTGAGTAGTTACTATCAGTGTGGTAAACTGGTGAGCCATTCACCTAATATGATTAAACCAATCTGGCACATGATACACCCTTAGCATAGACAATGGCCTCGAACCAGGGCTGTAGTGGTAAAATTTGTGGTGAGTATACGCTACCGGTGACCAGCGGCGTAAAAAAAAATTTGAAGACCTTTTTTTAGGAAAAATTTAATTTCAGACTTTTCACCAATTCTCAGAAAATTTTCAGACTTTTTACGATTTTGTCTCTGAAAAAGTTGATGACCTTTTTTTTTTTTTTTTTTTTTTTTAGTCATTCGCCCTAAAAACCTTTAAAAACCTCTCTTTTTTGAAAAATTTTCGTTCCCAGAGGTAAGTATACGCTGTATACCCGCGTATACCCTCGTCTACAGCCATGAGTATACGCTCTCAAATTTCTCTAGAGGTAAGTATACGCTGTATACCCGCGTATACGCTCGACTACAGCCCTGCCTCGAACTAACATGTGTAACCTTTGCAACGTTTACACGCAAATGGTAGCAATATTTTGAAGCGTTTCTGTACGAATCGTCAGAGGTCTAATGCAAAAGTTGTGTTGCAACTACAAAGCAGATAAAGGAAAAGAGATTACGAAAGAAATGAAACTTCTTTTCAGAAGCATTAAACCACCTGCTGGTGTCGAATGTCTTCATAAATATTGGATTGTGATGCACTCGGAATATGTTGAACTGGCGTTGAAACATCCTAAGTAACACACGAACATCTGAATGGCTATAATGTATTCAGACATTTACTGAAGCTCCTTTTAAATGCCACACAAAATCGCTGGCTGTGCCAATTTTTATTACGCTAAATGTCATCAAAACCTATTCTGCGATTTGTCAGGAAGCAAAACAGAGCCAGAAAACTAGAGAGCCACAAGTGGCGTACCCACGCAGTTCCTAATCAACGGACCTTCATCCGAAGTTGAGAGATGGCATCATGTTCAGAATCTCGGAACAAAGCTGTGTGGATAATGTGGTGGAAAATAACGCACCTCCGGCTACATCCCACGATATGTCAGATGTACGTACAACGTGTTATCAACCAGCAGTCCCTCATTAAAGGAAAATTACTCTAGTCCTGTAATCCCTCAGGTTTCCGGATATACGGACAACGTGTTACTGTCCAGCAGTTACTCATTTGAGGAAAATGACGCAGTCCGGCTATCGCTCGAGCCGCAGTGATTCGTGGGTATGTCGTTTCTGGAACTTCGTCGTCGTTCAGCCTCTCCAAAACCATACTCATCGCTCGCTGGAGCTTCATCGTCGCTCGGCCTCCTCGTAGCCTTGCTCGTTGGCTGGAGCCTTGATGGAACGCAGGAGCTTCATCGTCGCTCGGCCTCATCGGAGTCTCGCTCTTCGTTCGCTGGAACTTCATCGTCGTTCAGCCTCTCTGAAACCTTGCTCGTCGCTCGCTGGAGCTTCCTCGTCGTTCGGCCACTCCAGGGCCTCGCTCTTCCCAGGTACGCTAGAGTTTCGCTTTAACGCAGGATATTCGCACGCTGCAAATTCACCGTTGTTCGTCTTCTCCGAAGCCTCACTCTTCAGGGACGTATCTAGCGTTGGGCTTGGGGGCTTAAGCCCCCCCAAACGAAGTTGAAGCCCCCCCAAACAAGTCAAGCCGTTGTATGCTTACGGCTAAAATTCGTATGAACACTGTATAAATGTTGCCATGTTCAAGGCTTAAGCCCCCCCAAACGAAAAAGGCTAGTTACGTGCCTGTCACTCTTAGAGCTCTGGAACTTCATCGTCGTTCGGACACACAACGATAATTATGATGAACGTATAACATCGCAGCAGGTTTTAACTGAAAGACGAACCTCCACAGAGAACATTGACTGAACGATAATTTGTGGTTATCCATACGTTGTGTCTGTCCGTACGCCCGTCTGTCCATCCGTCCATCTATCTAACTGTCTCACTCACTCACTCACTCACTCACTCACTCACTCACTCACTCACTCACTCACTCACTCACTCACTCACTCACTCACTCACTCACTCACTCACTCACTCACTCACTCACTCACTCACTCACTCACTCACTCACTCACTCACTCACTCACTCACTCACTCACTCACTCACTCACTCACTCACTCACTCACTCACTCACTCACTCACTCACTCACTCACTCACTCACTCACTCACTCACTCACTCACTCACTCACTCACTCACTCACTCACTCACTCACTCACTCACTCACTCACTCACTCACTCACTCACTCACTCACTCACTCACTCACTCACTCTCTCTCTCTCTCTCTCTCTCTTTATTTCCATCTCTCTTTCTATCGAACATTCCAGCTATCTCTCAGGCTGTCTGTCTATTGATCTAACTATCTATCTATAGATCTATAGCTATCTTAATGACCTGAAAGCTGGTTTGTTTTCTGCGGACAGCGATACATCCAACAACAAGGAGCCATACTGCAGTGATAAGAGCCACCGATGCTGCGAAAACCATCGTACCATTGGCCCCAATTGCTGATGATTCCTGTGCAAATCAAATCAGATCTAATAATATTAAATCAAATAGAATGGCTGTTTCCTGTTAAAAGAATTCAACGAATCAGTTGCTCAAATTCATTGGTTCTCTATGAACTTGAGTGGAATAACACTAAAGGTTCATATAACAGGAAGAACATGGCCGGTTACTGAAGAACTACCTGTTTAATCAACAATTAATCAGAGGTAATTTTAGCAATACAATCGTATAGAGTTGTGTTGAATTCACAGCTTATATTTTAGTTCTATTATATTAAAATATATAGACTCTTTCCAGTAATAAATAGCGATAAAAGAAGGAGAAAGAAAAGTTAAAGAAGTGACCTACATGGTTATTAATTTTGGATTACAAATGAGGTAAGTAAGTAATCTGTATTAGCACGAGGCAAATGTTCATGGTTAAAAAAAAAAAAAAAAAAAAAAAATCGTTTTTATTATTGCAACCAAAATAACAATTCAAATTACAAACGAATAATAATTACAATGCAAGCTGGTAACAAAAGATGGCCCTAAAGGGAAAATTTCCCGCTACCAGGGACACCTAATTGCAAGGACCAATTACAGTGGCGCGTAACCAACTAGAATACTTAAAATTGTCATTCATTTGTGAGGAAAAGAAAACACATAGCCAACTTAACGAACACTGCCGACACTTGGGCAGTGGCAAAAAAAGGAACAAAAAACAAAACAATTTGTCGGAGACCCAATCGAGAGGTAACGCTAAAACAGGTGATCGTTGGAAGAAAAATTTACAGGTTGGAAATTGATAGGTGCAAGCAGGCAGAAACAATCATCAAGTGCCCAATGTGATTAGGTATTGCCGCAGTGATCTTTTAAAGCTCAGAAAGGATCCCATCTGTTTAAGTGACAATGGTAAGGTATTCCATAGTTGGGGGCCGGTAACAATTATTGAAAACTTTCTTGTATTAGTGCGCGCCCATCCTGGTCTATAACTGCCGGCACACCTAGTGTTGTGGGAATGGATGTCAGAGCCCGTATTGAAGAGAGTTATTAACTTAGCAGGCAAAAGATTTCTTGTCAACTTATACATGAGCTGACCAATTTGATAGTTCCTTATCTGGTCAAGTTTTAGCATTTTTAAATTAATGAACATTGGATCGGTATGAGAGCACCAAGGGGCCCCACTGATAACGCGTATAGCTCTCTTCTGTAATAATCCCAATTTTAAGACCCGGAAGGCATAAGTGGAGGCCCACACAATGCAGCAATAAGACAGATAGGGGTATATTAACGAATAATAAAGTTGAGTCCGTATCACTGGCGGGAGCTTGTTGGAAGCACGATGGATTATTCCTATGTTTTTTGCTATCTTAGTCGTAATACCCTTGATATGCAAATCCCAGGTTAGATGCTGGTCGATAATAATTCCTAAAAATTTTGGTACTATTAACTTGGTTAATTATATAGTCATTTATTGAGAGGTGAATTGAATTATCAGGTGGTCCAATCTTTCTATGTGATTTAAAGAGCATGAAGGCTGTCTTGTCAACATTAAGAGATAGCTTATTTGCTAAGAACCATTGAGAGATATGTTTCAGTTCGGTATTGAATGTCTGGATTAGAGTCTGGTAAGATTTATCCGAGCAAATTACAGTCGTATCATCAGCAAATAGAAGGAAAGATAGGGTAGAGGAGACATTCGGTAAATCGTTAATGTAAAGTAGGAAAAGCAGAGGTCCTAGATTGGAACCTTGGGGGACCCCGAATCTAATGACTCTGGTGGCTGAAGAAGCACCATTACAGGAGACATATTGCAATCGCCCACTTAAGTAGCTTGTGAACCATTCTAATTGAATACCTCTAATGCCATAATTCGATAGTTTGTGGAGGAGTATAGTATGATTTACCGTATCGAAAGCCTTTGAAAGGTCTAAAAATAGACCTATAGAATATTCATTGTTATCAATGGTATGGGATTTACAATAGCAATGCACACAGTGCCGAAAAGTAGCACACTATCACAATATCAGTAGAACGTTAAAACCATGCAATATTATAAGCAGTTTTGAGTGTCTGATTTATATACAGTTAAATCTATAGCTATGACCTGAAGAACATAAACTTTACTCAGGTCTAAAAAATAATGGAAACAGGTTAGATTTGGAAAAGGCATTAAGACTAGCTTTATCCCAATTTTTACATTTGTTAAGTGAGCGGATGATGAAGGATTTCTTATGCAGCAGTGCTTGAAAGTACGGTAATTCAAATGTAAGCGCCCGTTTTTCGTTAGTTGAATTTATGAAATCGCAGTAATTGTTGAAGGCAATGGTTGGATGACTAGATTCTCTCTAAAGAACTTCAGTTCAATTTTCTCCCAAATCTTCCGCAGCGTTAATTGTCGCTGCTCATTCATCATTCAACGAATGAGGGCCATAAAATCAACGGTAAAGACGCGAGTATAACTGACTGCGAAATTTATAGTCAACTATTGTTTCATTATGCCAAATAATGTTTCTTAGACATTTTGAGACTTCTGCATTTGCGCCAATAGGCCAATTAAGCAAATTGACTTTTGAAAATGCACGAAAGTTTTTGGAATGGAATGTCGGAAAAAATAAGGCCTATTGCCTGGAACATTTTAGAAAGGCCTGTTCTAATCACTTTAAAGAAATCAAGAAGTAACTAAAATCTACATTTTTAGTCTACTTTGAATGTGCGCTAAATGTTCTTTAAGCCTTAGTTTAAACTCTGGATGACATATCCGAAGTGCTTATATTAATTAGGTTCAACTTTGTCAAATCAAATTGATTCCTCTTAAGGCTCTCAGCCATTTTACTAATGTTTAATTTTGGAAAAAATTTCCAATTATTTTTGTCAAATATTTGTGCAGACCTATACTTAAAAGAACGCCGAGATATTTTGCTATTTTTGCACAATTAAGCCAAGCGCAGCAGAAGAAAATAAAGGTAATAAAATTAGAATCAATATTGACGAATGAGGTAAGTTTCAGTCGCAGGTTTTCATACCCAATCATCCTCGTCACAGGCGCAATAATAATCATCGTCAAATGGATAACACCATCTGTAACAATTGTAGAAGTCGACGTCGTTCTCAAGTCCAACGCCTGCTATAGCCAACTGCGTGATTGCGGCGAGGACAGCTAAACCAGAAGAGACTGTTGTCGCAATAATCTGTTAACACGTTTAAATACTGAGAGGATTCACAACGCTGATGCAACCGTTTCTGTCTTCACAGGACACCAACGCATTGAATGGCAAAAGCAATTACAAAAGCTCTTTGGCTCACACTGCCTGGTTCCAGCGATTTTGTGATGTTCCTATAGGCGATACATTAAGTACCTACTAGACAACAAACTAGCAGCGCATACTAAACAACATTCTTACTGTAGCCTAAAGATAAGACACGATGAGCAATCACACAGTGAACGAGACACGATCGGCATTTCTGTTTGTTGAGATGATTTATGTCTCAGCTTTTCAATATGTGCACTATTTTTAATGGACAACCCCTCCGTATTTTGTATATATATATATATATATATATATATATATATATATATATATATATATATATATATATATATCTTATCTGTGCATGGGTGTATATATGCATGCATGTACTAATGTATATATGTTGTTGCACGTACGCCTAGAAAGAAACCGTTAAGAGGCCCAGGTTTAAAATAAAACAATATTCATTCAGCTATTTACATGAGAGTTTATCGGAAGTAGACTTACACATGTATTTTCCGATTATAGTTGCAATTTCGTTGTTAATATTCGAAGTTTAGTTATATACATAATAATTACTATTATCAATCACTAATAGATATATCTTTTGACGTAGCGCTATATAAATTTGCGAATACAATTATTACAATAAAAATGTTTCTGCTGTTGCTGGTCATAGGTTTACAACAACAACAACAACAACAACAACAACAACAGCAACAGCAACTACTACTACAACTACTACTACTACTACTACTACTACTACTACTACTACTACTACTACTACTACTACTACTACTACTACTACTACTACTACTACTACTACTACTATTACTACTACTACTACTACAACAACTACTACTACTACTACTACTACTACTACTACTACTACTACTACTACTACTATTATTATTACTACTGTTACCATTTCCACTACCACTACCATTACTACTACTACTACTACTACTACTTCCTACTACTACTCTAACTTTCACTACTACTACTACTACTACTACTGCTATTACTACTACTACTACTACTACTACTACTACTACTACTACTACTACTACTACTACTACTACTACTACTACTACTACTACTACTACTACTACTACTACTACTACTGCTACTACTACTACTACTACTACTACTACTACTACTACTACTACTACTACTAGTACTACCACTACCACTACCACTACCACTACTACGAGTACAATAACGTCATATTATTACGGACGTATTTTCGCCAGCCCTAACTTGTAATAACTTTTACAAGGAACCTTTTTAAAATGAATTACAAATGCTAATAAATGCTCTTGGCTGCACGACTTTAGACGTTCAAAAGCATTGTTTGAAACTGCAGTTCATTTGCTTTTTGGCAAATTCTTTATTCTGGATACCTTATCATCGGCGTCTAGCTCTTATTCATCGTGATAGTCTCTTTGGTCGCAATACTTGAGATGAGGTGATTGATCGCAATCGCGTATATTTATTTTATTTTTATTTATTTATTCCTGATATTTCTATAGCGCCTCTCGAAGTCAACTACTACTCAGAGGCGCTCCCGACTACAGCATTTGATACTGTGCCGGAATTTTCACACCGAAGCGCCACGAGCAATTGCGAGTGAAGGACTTGCTCAAGGTCCGTACGCAGCGGCTAGAGTGGGATTCGAACCTGCAACCCTCCGGTCACAAGGCGCCGAACTTACCACTGAGCCACCACGCCCCACAATTATATAAACTATAATTTGATATAACATTTCTGCAGGGCTTGTTCCTGTATGGGCTAACACGGTATGCTGAAAATACTTTCGTAACAATATGACATCGGGCGGTTCATAAACTAAACAAAAAATAAGAGTAAAGAAGTAAGGAAAAATATCTTAAATTTCCAATTTCATAAAGTTTTGGCTCAAGTAAATCTAGTGTGCAGCAAAATTTAGCCCTATTGTTTTCGAATACACTTCTTACAGTTTATTTAAAATGCTGAGATAGTGTATTAGAATTTTGAAATACTATAAAAAGCGTTATGTAAGGTTCTGCAAACGCATTAGGCTATAATAATGTTACGACATTATGTCTTCGTCTAACTGCAAACATGGTGGTTATGCTAGTCCTACCAGTTTTCTGGATCCATGATGACTAGCGACAATTGCAATAACTCCAGCAGCCATGAACTAAAGTACAAAGAAATTTATTTCAATTAAGTAAACTAAAAGAGAGAAACGGCGATGTTTTTTAACTGTTTTACTAGAATGGTGGACTTAATTCCCTAGAATTAGTATTGTCTAAATGACATTATTATTACTAACTAGTACTGCATCAACTACCCCACTCATTCCACCAACACTAACCACTACCGCTTCCCTATGCCTTATATTTGCTACAGCAGCTGCTGCTACTAATACTACTACCACTATCAATACTACTACCACAACAATAACTACTTCTACTAATTCAACAATATCGAAACAAAGAGAGTAGGCCTACATCAGTCAAAGCGAGGAACGATAAAATTGAAACGAAGGGCATGACAAAATAATATCAACGTGTGTTAATTCAAGCTTACCATGTATCCGCACCAAAGTCCTACTGCAACTTCGGACTGTGCTGCACTGAACCTCAAGGCAACGGCTGCACCAGACTGTGATAAAACGCCCCAGACCACCAGAGCAACTCCAAGGCAGAAGACGCTGGTTTTGCCAACCAAGACACTGTACTTGCCAGAAGCAGATGGTTCTTGCGGCTGAGAATTAGTATACGTCTGGGGATAGGCAGAATCTGGAGATGTGTAGTATACTCCTGAGTCGACAATCGGAGTCGGTGCAACGAATACCGGTGCACCGTTCTCCATGGAGTTAGCCATTGCGTAGGCTGAAAAAGTATCAAACATTGCATTCAAGTCGGTGTGTAAATTTAGTAATGATATAATGATAACTTTTCCGTTTGAAAACTCCCCCTATTTATCAAGTTATGCATGAGACATGTTTCTAGCGGCTTGAATATCTTCTAAAGAGCGAGCTTCATTGCCTGTTTGTGTTTGCAGTCATCAATTAATTAAATTCAGGCTGACATCTGAAGTATGTTCAGTATCTTCTCTGTCTTCTTTGTCGTATAGCTAACTTCGACCGAAATCATCGACCATACTTATGCTTAAAAGATTTAAGTTCGTCTTTTGCTTCACAAATGGAAGTTGTTTGAATGAAGCCACTTCATTTTAAGCAGCCTTATTTGTGTCTGGACAGTTATAACCGAGGAGTCATATAAAGTTGTCGTGCGAGACTTGAGATGTCAGCTGTATTTGACTGCTGACACTGGAAAGGAATCAAGCTGATCCGTCTCCACAATGACGGATCGGAAAAGTTCTGGAGAGTATTCCCGAGGAAGCGAATCGCGAGAGGCAACATAGTGATTGTGCCAGTGACTCTACAGGATGTTAAGTGTTGAACCCAGCTGTAGTGTTCCGATATTAGCGTCTACCGCTGGGTACAATGGTGTTCTACACGTAACAGTCGGCTTGAGAATAACTGGACGTGCGTCATGTTCCACCAATGAGAGCGGACTGTGGGTTTTTCGTGTGTCGTGAACGTTATCGCTTTTCGTCCCATCGACGCGGCTTGGCCCACAGACTTTGAACATGACGCCAGCTGTCGGCTATAGATGAGTGTACGTTGCTTGGTTTACACGTGTGTGAGTGGGACCGTCAATGCTAAATTTCATAACTTTCTGTGCTTTGTTTTACTTTTAATGATGGAAGGTCTATTTTTGATTACATTTAACATCATAAAGACTAGCGCAGAGAACGGTCCTGAATAGATCACTTCTTCTAGTGGCGATTTGTTAAATTCTAGTTACAAGTACAAAACCTAATGCTCCAGGTATGTAAATTTGTAGTTTGTTCTGACCGTGGCCTCTTGCATGAAGGTTGAGGGAATATTGTTTCTCACTTTTCTGTTAAACTAAGCGCTTAAAATGCATATGGTGACGTAAGCTCATTAATATACTTTCTCACTATGTCACGGCGCCATCCAAGCGAGTTGAACTGTTCTGAGAAAAAGTGAAAACATTACTATAATAGACCTACCGTTTTTTTTATTCAGTTGTCCAATATACGCGTAACAATAACTAGAAGACACGTTTCAAACTTGTTCTGCGCTCTGAGTCTGTGTAAAACATTATGCAATATACGTTGACATGACGTCTTGTGACTTATACCAATATGCAAATTGCCTATATTGCGTCAAAACTTCCACTCAAACTACTTACGTCGTAAAATGAAAGTTCAGAGTGACGTTCTAAACTGCAAATATTATTAGCAGTTTATCTACGATTGGACTTTATCCTGCGTTATTCATTTAAGTACAGTAGTCTTTCGAAGGTGCACTTGAAAAGAATGTCGTCAAAGCAATTTAACGTCATGGAAATCGAGTGTGTGTCTAACGGCTTACCTTGATTTTCTATTGGATAGGCCTACGCAATTATCAAAGATTGAACTTTTATCTACAATTTTGTCAACGCCTAGCAATTAAGCCTACATCAGAGTCAGTAGGATATTATTTATGCCTCGGATCATCGCCCATCCATTGTTATTATTCCCGTAATTTTTGTTACTCAATTACTTGTATCGTGCCGGTGTCTACATGTAAGGCACAAGGCATAAACCGATGGTGCACAAAAGCAAAACCGTAATCAGGTCAATATCCAGCAGATCAGTTATTAAAATTTTTTAACACATGTATTAAGTGCCACTATCTAATGACCAAGCATCAATTGATGACGCTGAGCTATTTTAAGTGAAGACTTGCTCAAAGTCGCTACACGGTAACCTTGTTTAGGAGGCTCAAACCCGTACTCTACGTGTTACAAGGCGAGCGCTCGAACCAATCGGCTACAGTCTCCCCTTTATGAATTCACCAAGACAGACTCTGAGAACGACAATCACATGGTTTGGTTGAGTTGTGATAAGTCTGGGGAATGAGGACTGATTTTAAATATTGTGGATAGCCATAGTTCATTGTTGCATAAACTGTATGCACCAATTATTTGAAATATAAGCCTTTTCTGAACCGGAATCCAAAGGAAATAATTTATTTAAGCACTGAGGTTATGCGTTCGTTTATTAACGTGTTAGTTAAGGGTCTAGTCAAAGAGTTCTGAAAATTTCGGAGTTCAGCATGTTTGACTTTGTGATACAGATATGAGAGTTAACCAACTAACTGACATTGCACACATAAACATCGCACCTCTCAGCTTAAGTCAAAAGCCACGCACCATGAAGCAGTGATATTTCAGGTCAGAAAATCATTTTTATTTAAGTTTTTATTTAGTTCGGTATCAATAACTTCAGTTTAGTTTTATTTATATTTTTTATTATCATCTTAGTCTAAGTTTAGTTTTATACATCAAATCATTTTGATTCTAGTTTTAGTTTTGATAAAGTAAATTAACATCTACTGGTCACTTTCGCACCGCCTTGCCACTTCCCCTCCTCAAAGGGCCACTCTTGACAAGGAAACCTGTCTAACTATCGTCTCACATCGAATCTTTTTCTTTAGCCTAAGTCTAAATTAACCGAACGCACTGTTCTAGCCTGGGTGAACACCTACCTTTCTTTAAACCCACACCCTCAACCCCCACCAATTTGGTGTCCTAATCACAAATTCACGTGCTCTGCTGGCCTCAAGTTCTCAAACGGTGCTATACTGCATCTCTACACTTGAACGATCTTCTCCCTGAATTCCCCATATTCTCAGTTTCCCACCAATGCTGCCGCTCTCGAACGATTGTCTGCATCAAGTTCCTCCACTTATTATCCCACAGGCTTTCAGCAACAGTTTGATGTTCCGCCTCTTCCAGAATTCCTCTCCTAATCCATCCAATCCTTCACCTTTCAAACATTCTTGTTTTCAACTAAAACTGCCACATCGGCCTTTTTCCTTCTCTCTCTGATCTCTCTGACAACCGGATTTTCCCTTGACATCTCTGGACAACCCTTCTGACACGACCCAGCGCTCGTGAATAAGCTGGTGCCCTGTGTTTAGATTATCAGTAGCGCTTTAGAAATTAATAGTTTAAACTACGATTACGATTACTATAGCCTGGTCACCTATAACTACACTAAGGTGTAAACTCGTAAACTTGTGCGCCCCGGACCATTTCCTATTGCAGCAATCTTCCTTGAAATATAGACCTACACGTCATTTCAATTGATTCAACTCAACAAACATTTCTGTTTACCTCGAGTTAATTTTGTTTAGATCAGTTAGACAGTCGTGTGAGTTTCGGACAGGCCAAAAAGGCGCAATATAAAGTTTTTACATTACGTTACATTAAAAACTACCGTACTACTACAACATCTACGGTCAACAGGCGTATTCAATATGTTACGAGAATGTTGCTTTTCGCAACAGGAAACAAGTTAAACACACTTTCGTTGCAAACTGAGTGAAACATAAACAAAAGCAAAACATTTCAAGTTTTCAAGCATGAAATCACGTGAAATATATTACATGACTGCATTCTTTCTCATGTCACTTAAGTCCCATCATACTGGCTATTCGTATACTGGCCGAATATCTTTAAATAATTATAAAGCATACTTATAGTGAACGACCTATGCTAACAACAACAGCTTAATGGCCCTATATATCATTGCTCAGACATAGGCACATAAATATTGGGTTACAGCAATTAAAAAAGGTATTTCTCGATAGATTGCTATGACCGTGTTTGCTATTCAGCCAATCGCTTAACCGTTAAGAATTACATCCACTTGGCTTGTCTCTGCGTGTACGCAGGGCTCACTTTTTCACTTATCATCCTTTTTTGTTTACCGTTGAAGTTTTCTTCATTTTAGGTAACTATAGCAACCCTTATGTTATCTTTGGAGAGCTCCCTGCACTTACCTAAAAGGCGTAAATGTCAAATTACACACATATGCAGACAATTTGAAAGCCAAAACGATTCATTCGTGGCAACAAGTGGATTGTAATAGTGATTGCAAATGTGAATAGCGCCTCTTCGAGAGAAGATCTTCCGAGGTGCTCATGACAAAATTATTCTTTGGATACTGATAATGTTTTGTTGTCGATAAAAACTCAAAAGCTATTCAGCAATCAGCATCGTGATTCTTCAGAGCGTCATGATGCCCGTGCATCTGGGAAGATGTAGTCGGATCGATGGAGTTGGGTGGCGGATGGTTCAATGGCATCAGCTGTTGCTGCTGATTCTGATGCTGTTGAACGTACTGGATGGGTATACATAGCACCTGGAAATAAAGCGACTAAAATGTAAATTCAAGTAAAGACACAGAAGTATATAGTTTGAATAGGGAAGGCATTAGAAAAGCATTTCTGTGCCTTACTTAGATGAAGGTTTCCTTATTACTTCTCGTATAAATGGTCAACAATAGAATAACATATGATTTCTAATAAGTCGTAAACTACTTTGTATAGTATTTTAACAAGGTCGACTTATATACATATATACTTTATATATACTAATATACTTATATACTTTTACAAGGTCAACAAACTAAACTGTGGTTTGTCTTTGATCGGAAATTAAAAAGAGTACAGAGAAATTAAATAGATAGTCATGTAACCATGTTCATTTAACGGTTTTAACCACGAGTCATTACTGCCACTGGTGGCAAGCTTGTAGCAGCCACAGGCTTAATATGATTCCAACGGAGAAGGATGTAAGAGGAGAGCCAGTCACACAAATAGACTGTGACCAGTGTGACATATACATGTTCATCACGTTTCAATCTGGCCGATTGCTACGTATAGAGAGTTTTGAGCGAATTCTCTTGCGGCGCTTTATAAATGTTGTGTTACAATCATTACAACAATAGTGATCGTGTTTATTTCGCCACAACAGTAGAAGAGAGTAAAAAAGATAAGGAAAACATTTCCGGTACTGTAACTAACACTGTAACTCTTGGAATTAAAACAACAATCTCCTATTGTTTCATAAAGATTAGAGTACGGCGCTACAGTCAGTGAGATCGTTCTGCAACTAGAACGACTGATCTTCTGTTTGCTTAAAATACTCAGTTTGTATAGAAAAGCGTCTTTAAGATGATTTATTAAATTGAAAAACAGACGTGCAATGTAAGCTTTGCAATTGCGAGTTTAAAATTCAAATGCTCCGTGAGAAGGTGAACATATATCATTGAAGCATCAAACTTACAAATAAATAATATGTGTACAATGTGTCACCTTGTCACCTTGTGCTGTCAGCTCGTGGAGCTCTAGCGACCGTCCTGGTGAACACACTCCACCATCTCCTATTCGATGACAAGTCTCTCAATTCCGCCAAATTCATGCCAGTTACATCTTGTATCTCATCCATCCATCTCCTCCTTGGGCGACCCAGTCTTCTCCTCCCCTCACCGCACGCCAGCATCATTTCCTTCTCCAGACCATCAGATCGCATAACATGTCCAAAGAACCTTAGCTTCATTCTTGTCGCAGTTTGTTTTAACGACTCTTCATTCTCAACTCCAATCTCCTCTCGTATTGATTCGTTCGTTCTTTTCTCAGTCCAAGATATTCTCAGCATCTTCCTCCATATCCACATTTCACAAGCGTTAACCTTATTTTCCATGTTCTTTGTCATTGTCCACGTCTCGCAACCGTACAGTACCGTAGGAAAGATTAGTGCTCTCACGAGCCTTTTTTTGGTTTCTATGCTCACATGTTTGTCTTTCCATATCTTTTCCAGTCCGGTCATTGCAGCTTTCCCTATAGCAATCCTTCGTTTTATTTCTGGATCACACTTTCCCTCCTTTCCAACCAGTGATCCTAGGAATGTGAAGCTTTCTACCACCTCTATTTCCTCTCCGTCTATCTCAAAACTATCCCAATCTGCTGTTGTCATGACCTTTGTCTTCTTTATGTTGAAGTATAAACCAGCTTTTTCACTTTCTCTCCTGACCCTTCTTATCAGTTCTGCCAAATCCTCTTTTCTTTTTGCCATTAATGTTGTGTCATCCGCGTATCTAAGGTTATTCAGTGTCTTTCCAGCAATTTTTACTCCCTCAATTGCCCCCTCCAGTTCTGCCTTTCTCATTATTCTTTCAGCATATAGATTAAACAGGAATGGAGACAAGATGCATCCCTGCCTCACTCCTTTCTTGATTCTGAAATTGTCAGTGTCTCCGTATTCTGTTCTTATCACCGCTATCTGGTCTTCATATAAACCCTTTAGTAACATTATCAGGTGTTTCGGAATTCCCATTTCAAGCAGGGTTTTCCACATTAAATCATGGTTAATGCAGTCGAATGCCTTGCTATAGTCAATGAAACAGATGTGAACCTCCTGTCCATACTCCCTTTGTCTCTCCATTATCCACCTCATGTTGGCTATATGGTCTCGAGTTCCACGAGATTTCCTAAACCCTGCCTGGTTCACCGGAAGTTCTCTTTCAATTGTGCCTTCCATTCTTTTGTGAATTATTTTCAGTAATATTTTACTAGTGTGTGATATCATTGCTATCGTCCTATAATTTTCACACTCCCTCGCATCTCCTTTCTTGAATATAGGTATAAAGATCGACTTCTTCCAGTCCTCCGGCCATTCTCCAGTTGCCCATATTTGATTGCACAATTTTGTTATTGTTTTTATCATCGCATCATCCCCTGCTTTTATCAGTTCTATAGGTATCCCATCTTGACCGGGTGCCTTATTGTCCTTGAGTTGTCTGATTGCCCATTCTACCTCCGCTTCCATGACCTCCGGTTCCTTTTCATACTCTGTTACGTCAATTTGTTCTTTTTTGACTCGTTTGTCTTCCCTATACAACTCCTCCGTGTATTCTCTCCATCTATGCTTTATCCCTTCTTCATCGCAGATTACATTTCCATCTCCTGCCTTCATTGAGCCCATTCTAGGTGCAAATTTTCCCGTGATTGTCTTTACTTTTGAGAACATTTCCTTGGTTCGTCCCTTCCTTCCCTCGTCTTCCATTTCTCTGCATAATTCGTTTAGATGTATTTCTTTATCTTTCCGTGCTTGTTTTTGGAAGGCACTGTTCAGTGCCCTTACCTTATCCTTTTCTCCTGCCTTCTTTGCAGCCTTCCTATCAACCGCCATGCATATGGCTTCTCTCGATAGCCATGTCGTTGTTGTGATTTTCTTCTTCTTTGGAATGTGCTTATCTGCGACTTCGACTATTGTTTTCTTCATCCTCTCCCATAGGTTGTTCGAATCCTCTTCCTCTTCTATCTCATCTCTCTCTAGTACTTCAAACCGATTCTTTATTTCCATCCTGTATTCCAGTGTGATACCCTTGCAGTCGTATCTGATCAATCGATCTCCTTTCTTTATCTTTTTCAATTTCGTTCTCAGTGTTGCTACCAATAGCTCATGGTCAGTTCCACAGTCCGCTCCTGGCCTTGTTCTCACATCTCTTATTGTGCTTTTCCATCTTTTGTTTATCAGTATGTAGTCAATCTGGTTTCTATGCTTCCCATTCGGTGACGTCCATGTGTACAGTCTTCTCTTAGGCTGTTCGAACCAAGTGTTCATAATTCCTAAGCCATTCCCTTTGCAAAACTCAACAAGTCTTTCTCCTGCTTCATTCTGTTCACCCAGGCCATGACTACCTAATGTGTCTCCATCGCCTCCGGTGCATTGACCCACCTTCGCATTGAAGTCACCTATGATCACTAGTACGTCGCCCTTCGGAGTTCTGTCCACTGTACTTTGCAGGCTGGTGTAAAAACCCTCGTGTTCCTCTTCTAACGATATCGATGTTGGAGCATATACCTGTATAATGGTTATGTTGACCTTTCTTCCTCTGAATCTTACACTCAAAATTCTATCACTCACTGTATCATATCCCATTATCGCATTTGCGCTTGACTTGTCACACATGATTGCAACTCCATTTTTTCCTCTCTCTTTTTGTCCTGACATTATTATCCTGTATCCATTCCAACTGAAATGTCCTTGTCCCTTCCACCTTGTCTCACTTAATCCTAGGATTGCTATGTCTAATTTCTTCATCTCTCCCTGTATCACGTCCATCTTTCCGCTCTGCATACTTCGCACGTTCCATGTGCCCAACTTCATCTTCTGCTTACAGCTCAGGTTGAGTCTTTCCCCTCCGAATCGATCCACCTCTAGACGTCCTTTCGGCTTTAGTCCTGTTGCTTCATTAGATCGAGGGGCCCTTGACTCTCCGTCTTGCTCTTCCCCAGTAGCTTCTAAGTCACGCTCCGGCCTGGGAGTCCCACCATTCGCAACTATCACCGTTTTTGTGTACAATGTGTAACAGGGCCTAATGTTATTTTTCTTTGCAGAATGCGAGGTAGCTTGACTCTCGAATTCTGTTGCAGAGTTAACGAGGAACTCATATTAAAGACGACAGCCTCTTTGGTTACTGATAGATCTACAATATGACCGCTCAATTTCAAATGATGAGCCCTGCCTTGTTTCGAACCAAGGTCGCAGAAATGAAATGCTGACGCTCTGCCGCTTAGCTACCGTACCATTGCTTCACTCTTGAACTAGTCGTTCTTTACCATTGCGTGACCGTTCGAAACGGTTGTCATCGATTTCCGTGGAACACCGTAGCCAAGAGAAATACGCCGCAAAACAAAAGCAGTGTTTGCAAATAAAAACCAACCTGTTGATTTGGCATCATTGAGGTGTTCATCGTCTGAATGTACGGAACCGGCATTTGCACAACCTACATAACAAACCAATTTACGGAGTTAATACATGCATCGAATATCGACTAAATATACATCCGATTTCAGTATCGAAGCACTTCAAGAATGTATCGAACATTAAAGAAAATCAAAGAACGCTAAAATTGCAAAATATTTTTGCGTTTAACGGGTCTATGAATGATCCCTTGGCACAATGTTCACACGCTGTCTGCGGTGGCTTCATTAGAGTTGGACAGTTAACTTCAGGGACACTTGTCTAAACGTACCCAAAAGGGAGTAATAGTGAGGGTCAAGACATATAAACGAACGTATACAATTGGCAGTCAAATCAATTCCTTCATAGCAGCATGCCAGTTATTATGGTTTCAAATTTTTATAGCGCCTTTTCAAATAACTCATCAGGTGTGTTCATGCCAGTTCTTCCTAGGAGGCGAAGATTGCTGTATACTGCCGATAAAAAGTCTACAGGTGTTCCGCATCGCGATTGTGATGTTCATGTAGGCCTACCTGAGAAGACATTGGTGGTTGGATGGTGTTGGGTGGCGGATGGTTCAGTGGCATCATTTGGAGCTGCTGCTGCTGCACGTGCTGAACGGGTGTAGAGTGCATCTGTAAAGAGAAACAGTCGAAAGTAAATTCCAGCACATACATTGAGCCATGAGCTGTTTTGAAAGTATGGCCAAATAATTACCTTGCCTTAGTTAGATTAAGTCATGATTACCTTCACGACTAAATGAGCGACGGTAGCGCAAAACTAATTTTCTAATGGGAAGTAGTTTATATAATTGATATTCGAACAAGGCAAACAGCAAATATTAAACGCCGGTTTGTAAGAGACCAAATTCGATAGGAGTCAATAAGAGTAAAGATCTTTAGATAGACAGCCAGACAGACAGACATGGTTCGACTTTTGGCTCCCTGAACCCATAGTCGGCCTTAGTAGTTGATCCCACTATGGCAAACTGGTGGCAGCCATTGGTCTGACATGATTAAACCAATTTTGCCTTTCAGGGTATACGGCCAGACACACGATAGGCATAGACAATGGCCTCGAACTATCAGTTGTA
>OY744613.1:29824394-30039394 GCA_963556255.1 Allolobophora icterica
TACGAACATTTTTTTGGGACCTTTATTGGTGTTTCTTCAAAATTGAGGGGGAGGGAACTCTATAGTGTGTCCCCAACTCTTAAAGGTGGAAGTCTTGTTCCCCTCGACCCCCCCCCGGATCGCCGCCAATGTGTTCATTCAATAAGTGGTGACGAAATTTAAATTATAGCACAGATATTTATGAATTTAAAACTGTTTACAACGTACTTTCATAAGAGAAAAACTGTTAACAATATCCTGAAAATTTAGCCGTTGCACAATTTCACACTCAATGTTCATAAGTATTAAATTTGTCAGTCTATCTTGCCCCTAAAACAATAGTTAAAATTTTAAGGCAGCATACTAATGCCAATGGTAGGCCCCTTATTAATGACATGTTTGGTAGGCCTGGGTCCCGGGACCCAGTGGAACCATAGTTAATCCAGGCCTGATTTTGAGGTGATTCTATAGGGGATACATTAACTAACTAGCACCAGTGGCGGCCTTGCGGGTGTGCGAACTCTGTGGTCGCACGGGGCTCGCAACTTGGAGGGGCGAAAATGTCAAGAAAATTAACATGAAAAAAACCAAATATAATATTATAGTTTCGTTTAAGTCTTCTCTTTTGTCAATAAAATTAAAGTTAACTTCCTCTATATCCCAGAATTCTCGTGTATAGTTAAACAGCGTTATGCAAGGTTCTGCAAACGCATCATAACTGTAAACACGGAGGTGAACATAACTTATAAATGCCCAAATACAAAAGGCCTACAATACAATACAGTATAAAACTCCTACCAGTTTTCTGGTTCCATGATGACCAGCGACGATTGCAATTGCTCCAGTAGCCATCAACTTAAACAAATTTATTTTCATTAAGCAAACTAAAAGAGAGAAACGATGTTTTTTCTACTGTTTACTAAGACGGTAGACTTAATTAGGAGTAGGATTTGTATTGTTAAAATGACATATTCCTACCAGTTTTCTGGATCCATGATGACCAGCGACGATTGCAATTGCTCCAGTAGCCATGAACTTAAACAAATTTATTTTCATTAAGTAAACTAAAAGAGAGAAACGATGTTTTTTTCTACTGTTTACTAAGACGGCAGACTTAATTAGGCGTGGGATTTGTATTGTTCAAATGACATATTTTTACTAACTAGCGCTGCTTCAACTACCGCGCTCTTTCCACGACCACTAACCACTACCGCTTCCATATGCCTCTGCTGTTTCTATTTACTGCAACTGGTTATACTATTACTGCTAATACTACTACCACTACTACCACTACCACTACTACTACTACAAAAACATCAACAACTGCTACTTCTAGGAATTCTGCAATGTTGAAACCAAGGGAGCAAATCAGTCAAAGCGAAGAAGCATAGACCAGAAACGAGGTATAGGACAAATATCAGCGCGTGTTATTTCTGGCTCACCATATATCCGCACCATAGTCCTACTGCAACTTCGGAAAGTGTTGCATGGGACCTCAAGGCAACGGCTGCACCAATCTGTGATAAAACACCGCAGAGCAACAGAGCAGCCCCAAGCCAGATGGCGCTGGTTTTGCCAAGCAAGACGTTGTACTTGCCAGAAGCAGGTGGTTGCTGCTGCTGAGAATTAGCATACGTCTGAGGATAGGCAGAATCTGGAGATGTGTAGTATATTCCTGGGTTGACAATCGGAGTCGGTGCAACGAATACCGGTGCACCGTTCTGCGTTGTGTTAGCCATTACGTGGGCTGCAAATGATGTCAAACACTGCATAATTCAAGTTGCTAAATATTTGTAAATGTGTGTAAATTTTGCAATGATTTAATTATACTTTTTACGTTTGAACACTGCTAGCTAATTTTATTGTCAAATCATTTCATGAAAACCTTTGTATGTGGGTTTTACTTTCTCTCTTCAGAGAGCCTCATTGCATGCTGGTCTCAGCAGCAATGAGTTAACTACAAGCAAGATGACACATGAAATATGCTTAGTAGCATATCTGTATTTATTTTAGCATGGCTTCTGTACCACGTAAGCCCCTATACCAGTGTCCACGCAGCTGCTTCAATACTTTAATGCAGTTTTAGACTTCATCACTGGGAGTTGCTTGGATGAAGCCACTTCGTTTTAAGCAGGGCTTTCCGTGTCCGGATCTAACCGGAGGAGTTATAATTTGTCATGTGGGCCTTGAGATTTCAGTTGCGCTTGATAGTTTGCTATCAAAAGGAATCATATTGTTCCGTCTCCACACACACGGATAGAAGCACCAGAGGCGTTGGTGACTATCCACGAAGTCTGCTGCGATGGCAGAAAACGACCGGCGTGGTGTTCCTACTTTGATGCCTACTAACAGTAGTGTGTGAATTGTAGAAAATAGACTGGGGGCGGGGGTTAGGCAAAAATTAATTCGCGAAGGCTGCCCTTGCGGTCGAGCACCCATGTTGGCTGGAGCTTTTGGTTTTGAGGTTTTCAGTTATGATTTGTAAGATATTCGTGGAAGTTTCTTCTGAGACTGAACATTCGCTTGCTTTGTTTGGGATTGAAAGAACATTCTTTGCCACTTTCAGCTATATTTGACCCTTTAATTGTCCAGTATTAATAATAATCTTTTTAATAATAATATAATAATACTAATCTTTTCTTTAATTAAGCGCATGCAAACGCACTGCGCTGTACAGTGTACATTGAACATACATGTACACATAGTAGAAACGGAAGCCACGCAGGGCGCCTTACATACATGTATTAAGTAGAAGCACACATGATAACAGTTTTACAGGAGTCGAATATAACTGCTTATGCGGCAGCCACATACGGCGCCAAATCACGGTCTACTATTCATTTAACCACCGCCGCCGCCTAGCGAGTGGAAGGCAGAATTTACCTTAAATTACCGGATGTCTACGGGGTTCGATCTTGGTACCTTCAGCTCTTCACGCCAGTATGTTATCCATTACTCTACTGGTCCCCAGTATTAGCCTCTGTTAGCGTAAACTCATTGGTATGTCTTCTCACTAAGTTGTGAAGCCATCCAAGCAAGTGAATTGAACTATTCTAAACACACAACGATGACATTTCTAACAATAAACTTACCGTTCTTTGTTCAGTTGTCCAATATACGCCTAACACTAACTAGAAGAAACGTTTTCAGACGTGTTGTGAATGTGTGTAGGCCTATAGACAATAAAATACGACGTGTTGATGACAGTCTAGCGACACTCATATAAGCCTATGTTGCGTCAAGGCTTCCAATCAACCTACTTATGTCAGTAATGTCATTTGTAATAACTTATTAAAGCTCAACAACCTCAATGAGAATTTTAGCATTTTATCTATGACTGGACTTTCATCTGCAATATGGATTCGGCCAACAAATAGGTCAACACTAGAGATTGATTTCGAATGAGTCAATAGCAGGACGACGACTTTCCGATGTTTATTTTATAGGAAATCATGCATTCATACATACATACAAATATATATACATACATACATACAAACATACATACATGCATTTATGCATGCGTAGATACATAGATCTATTCTCGTAAAGATGTATGTTTCGACATAGTGAAAACAACGTCTAGCATCAAATGCTCAATTACATGTACTCTGACAGATTTGACCCAGTTTATGAGTTCTGACAAACGACAACACATAGAGTTTCATATAGTCCGAGTGAAGTTTAGGGTTCGACCGTAGGCCCTAATATTGTTGCATGAAACTTCGTTGTGATTGTAAATAATACGTTTTATCGCGTCGGTGTCTAATGCACAAGGCATCTACCGATGGTGCACCGGAACCAATCCGAAATAAGCACAGTTTCCAGAAGATCAGTTCACTAAGACAGAATTCTGCCCCCAAATATCTCTCGAACTATCTGCTCGTTATCTGCATCTTCTTCTCGCTCGTTGCGCTCTGCGAATCGGCTTGACCTTTTTGTTTCCAGGACTAAATCTGCCTTAGACGTTCGCTGTTGCGGGTCCCACGATCTGGAACGATCTTCCTTCCTGCTCAGGGTCAAACTAATGACTGGCTTTTCCTCATTCGTCTCGCGTTCCTTAAAGACATTTCTGTTTCCCAGGGGCTTCTGTGCTGAGAGAGCCTCTGAAAAGTTATTCTGCGAGAGGCGCTTTATACATTTCTAGATACGATACGATACGATACGATATGGGCACAATGTAGGTGTGCTAGCGGGGTTCGTACGCATATACAACGCATACATAGTTAATAGGTGCGAAATGGATCTTTGGGGTATGATGGATCCTTTCAATTAAACCCATATATGGTGTCGTCAACTTCCGAATGTGTTTTGAATACTTTAATGGGCCTTCTGTTGACGAATTGGTGCCATGTTACCTTGTGGGCTGTGAGTAGAACAAAAATTGTGCTCTTGTTACACTTTAATTGCTTTCTAAAACCGAAAATTATTTATGGGATCCATCTCGCCCCTAATTTCCCCTACACACATGTTTGCAAGCATAGATCTAAACATGCAAACATGTATACATGAATGTATAGTATATACATACATGTTCATACAGGCATACATACATAAAGACAGACGGATATACACAATGTGCATGCATACACATATAAATGCATACTGTATGCATGCGTTGGCGTGCGAGGCATGAGGGCGACCGGTCAGTGTGGGAGTGCATAGTGGCGAGAACTTTGGCAACCATGCTAGTGACGGAGAGCAGTATTTTTGTGTAACAGTTAGTTGAGTGATAAATAAGTCTGTGTCAGTACAAGTAGACTAACAACTAATCGCAATATCGTTCAAACACGAGCCTTCCTTTTGTCCAAATGATATACAGCTTGTTGAGCGCTAAAGAAACACACGTTCATGTAGCATTTAAAAATCACTTGAACGTACATAGATAACGATGTAGTAATTCTACAGGCTTATACCTTAATTTGCTATTGGATATGCAATTATCAAAGATTGAACTTTAATCTACAATTTGTAAACGCCCACCATCTATGCCTACATCAGAAACAATGGCAGATTGTTAAAGCCTCGTATTATCACCCATCGAATATTATAAGTAATTATTTCTTAGTAACTTCTATTTAATGCATCGCGCATCAACCTACCTTCAGACATTCAAATCCTTCTGCAGATGCCACGATCGTACCAAGGAACACAACAATGCAAAAGCCCTTACTACTCTAAAATCTGTCTCTAACTATACCACCAATTGTTCTGCTGCCGCCAAGAAAGAGTCCTACTCGACGGTCATCCACTACAGCTCCTCCAGCCCAAAACGCCTCTGGGAAGCCGCCGTTAAGTCTCTTCTTCATCGTAATTGTTCCTTCCCACTACCAAGCTCCGTACCACCTACCTCTATCGCTGATACATTTTGCTCGTTTTCTCTGATATAATCTGATCCCTTGGCTTCTGCGTGTGATCCCCATATTTCTTTAACACCGAACCAGTGCTGATGCCTTGTGTTTAGATTAGGAGTAGCGCTTTATGAATTAGTAGTTTAGGGGCCATCCATATATTACGTACGCAAAAATCCGGGCAAATTGGACCCCCTCCCACCCCCTGTTCGCAAGCGTACTTTCTTCCACACACCCCCGCGTACGTACACTTGACGCACCCCCCCCCGAAGACCAGCTGCAGAAAGTGTCTCGACAGTCTGCACTTTAGGCCAGATTGAAGGATGAGTGAGGGCCAATATAGACAAATTATAGGTGTCTCGTTCACAGCACAGAATAACTGCACATGGCTTTTATATAATGTAATAAAATGCCATCGGACGACTATAGGACAATACAGAGTTATAAATAGGCTAATGTGGACGTCATAATTAGAAATTTATTTTGCGTACGTACACTTTTGTTCCCCCCTTCCCCCCGTTCGCACCCGTACGCAAAATCGCCAAAATCCGACCCCCGACCCCCTCAGTGCGTACGTAATATGTGGACGGCCCCTTACGCATACGAGCCTGATCACCGGTCACAACGCTCAGATGTAAACTCGTAAACTCTTGCGCACAGGACCTTTTCATTTTGGAAAATATTCCTTGAAATATACTCGTCATTTCAATTGTTTCAGCTCAATACACATTTCTGTTTACCTTGAGGTACTTTTTTAGATCAGGTAGATAGTCCTGACAGGCGCTATATAATGTTTTTACATTACGTTATATTAAAATACTACACTACAACGACTACGGTCATCAGCGCTCGTCAATAAGATGGTGCTTTGCGCTTAGCTTTAAAGTGACGCTTTAGAAAATTGAAGGTTACGATTACGATCAAGCGAGTTGAATATATTCTGACTTTCTGATATCATTTTCGCAACAAGAAACAAGTTAACTAAACTTGGGTTGCAAATTGAGTAAAACGCAGCTAGAAACAAAACATGTTACGTTTTTAAGCATGAAATCGTGCGAGTTTTATTAAATGATTGCTTTCTTTCTCATGACAATTGCTAAGTTCTGTTATACCGGCTATTCGTATACTAGCCGATTAACTTTAAATAATCATAAAGCATATTATGGACTACCTATGCGATACACAATTGCTTAATGATCAAATGTCATTGTTCAGACATAGGAACATAAAAATAATGGGTTGCAACAATTGTGATCAAATTATTGCAAAAAGGTATTTCTCGTTAGATT
This sequence comes from Allolobophora icterica, assembly GCA_963556255.1. NCBI lineage: Eukaryota > Metazoa > Annelida > Clitellata > Crassiclitellata > Lumbricidae > Allolobophora > Allolobophora icterica. Next base: position 29,831,014 of record OY744613.1, read on the forward strand.
GCTGTGGCTTTATTTGCTATGTAAAGAACTTTGCTGTATTTAACATTATTGTTGATTGACCAGCCGAGAAGAATATAACTTTTTAAGAAAAGTCAACAATTATTTAAATTAGACCTACAAGTCTTAAACAATAGCCATTTAGAAAGTAGCGACATTCTCGCTTACCATTAAGGTGACATCCACTTGACATGTCTCAGCGTGTCAGTAAGGAAAACATTTTAGGTTATCATCATTATTCGTTTACTGTTGAATTTTTTTTCGTTTTAATGAACTTTACCAATCCTTAATTAATCTTCGGAGAGCTCTATATGAGGTGACTAAGAGGCGTGATAATTATTAAGTGTAGAAATACACACATATAGACAATTCGAAAGCCTAAACAACTGATCAATGGGAGCAAGCAGATTGTAATAGTGATTGCAAATGCGATAAACTAGCGCCTCATCTAGACAAGCTCTTCCGAAGGGATCATGCCAAATTCTTCTTCGGATACTGACAGTGTGTTATTTTGGATGGAAACTCTCAAGCTGTTCCGCATCGGAACTCTTTGGAGCTTCATGCTGAGAAGATTTTGCCGGATCGATGGCGTTGGGTTCCGGATGGTTCAATGAAGTCGATTGCTGTTGCTGACTCTGATGCACGTTAGCGATGGGCATAGAGAGCATCTGTAGGCCCTAAATAGAAGGACTGAAAAGTATATTTCAGTAGACACCGAAGTGTTTAGCTGTGAATACCGAAGGCATTGTAAAAGCTTTAACGTAGACCAAGGTTACTTAATTACTTCTCGTGTAAATAATCGACAGGACTACTTTATATAAGGTGGACAACATATGCTCAACGTTGGTTGGTTTTTATAAAAGACGAAATTCGGTCGGAAATTAATAAGAGTAAAGAGAAACTAAACAGACAGCCTTGTACATTTAGCACGTGGTCAAAACTGCCACTGGTGGAAAGATTGTAGCAGCCATGGGCTTAATACGATTTCAACGGACATGGCTGCCAGACACACAATAAAAACGCCTAATATAGACTGTGATCTATACATTGCGTTTCTGTTTTGCCGAGTGCAACGTAAATAAGGTTCCTGAATGAATTATCTAGCGGCGCTTCGTAAATGTTCTGCTACAGTTACAACAATCGCGAACCCCTTTATTCCGTCGCAATTGCGGAAGATAGCGATAACATCAGATCAGGAAAACATGCAACTGTTGGAATGAAAACAGAAAGCTCCTTAATAGTGTTTTATACTGTTTTTGAAGAGTAGGGCACGGCGCAACACTTAATGAGATCGTTCTGTAACTAGAGAGAATTATCTATACTGTTTCCTTAAAATATGTGTAATATCTAGATAAGCGTCGTTAGGGTGAATATGCATTGAAAAAGAGACATGGAATGGACGCTTTGCTATTGTGAGTTATAAATTTCATGCTACTTGAGAAGGTGACTGATTAAGATTTGACTGATTAAAATTTGAACAAATTTCATAAAAGCATCGACATCACAAATAAATAATATGTGTACAGCTCCAATAGACATCAGATTCAGTGGCTACAAGCCTGTATTTTTACTTTTGAACAAATGCGAGGTATCTTGACTCTCGAATTCTGTTGCAGATTTAACGAAGAACTCAAACTAAACTCTTTCGGTACTCATAGATCTACAACGTGATCAATCAATTTCAAACAAGGAGCCCTGGAGTTCGAACCAAGGTCAAAAAAGTGAAATGCCGACACTTTACCGCTTAGCTACCGTTGCTTGGCTTTTGAACTAGTCGTAATTTAACATTCCGTGACCGTTCGAAACGGCTGTCATCGATTTCCGTGGAATACCGTACCAAGAGAAATATGCTGCAAATAAAATCAGTGTTCCGTAAATAAAAACCAACCTGTTGACTTGGCATCGTTGATATGGTAATAGTCTGAATGTACGGAGCCGACAGTTGCACAGTCTACATAAGAAAACAATTGATGGAATTAATATAGGCCTTTCGATTATCGATCTTTCTTCGACAGCCTTTCTTTTTGACCTTACGGTAGGCTGACCAGACGTCCCGGTTTTCCCGGGACAGTCCCGATTTTCTGCTAGCTGTCCCGGCTGCCAGGAAAGGTAGGCCAAACCCTAAAAATGTCCCGGTTTTTAAGAACTGACCTGACTTATCAACGTCTGTGAATAAGCTTATGTGGACACTGAATATAAAGAAATTTGAATAGTGGCAACACTCGTTGGCTTTCCTTGATGCCTGCTGTTGACAGAATTTTACAAATGTTTGATGGTTTGAAAGAATTTTATTCAGCTGAGGAAAAGTGTCCCATGGTTTTGAGACAATTTTTTGACAATCCATGTTCAGAATTGTGGTTGTGGTTCACACATAATCAACTTGCATTGTTTAATGCTACAATTTTGAAGATGGAAAGGAGCGTTTCTACTGCAGTTGAAGTCTGCTGTGATCTTGCAGAACTTAAAGAAAAACTAGAGAGTAGGAAAACAAATAAGTTTTAAGCATCAAAGTAAAGCAACTCCTTAATATTGCTGTGGATTCTGGTGTCATAATTGAGGATGACTTCTTGCAAACAGTTCAATCTTTTTATGCAACTTCGTTGTAATATTTTGACATGTGGGAAGTTAGTTACGCACCATTCAAGCTGTTCAGTTGGTTGAACTTGAGAGGAACAATTACTTGGGATATGTTTGAAAAAAGCCTTGAGGATCTTATCAAAATTTGTAAGCCTGTTGGGTATGACATTGATGACAATGCACTGTTTGATGAAATGACATGCGTTTGTAATTTTGTTAGTCGAGAAAAAGTGGAACAATGGAATGAAACAATGTTGCGGTGGATAGCAGATGGGTGCAGATTTTTAATGATCTGCAAGAAAGAGAGATAATTCTTCCAAATTTAAAAATGATTCTACAATTCTTGTTAGCAATTCCTGGAACTAATGCGCCAGTTGAGCGAGGTTTCTCACTGATGAACTCTTATTGTTCAGATCAAAAAAGTCGATTATCAGAAGAAACTCTTGAAGCCGTTATGATAGTGAAAGTAATAGGCCTATGGAAGAAACATGTGGTGAATTTTACGACAGAATATTAGCAGACAAAAAGCTTTTAAGAAGCATACACTCAAGCGCCAAATATGAGTAACTGATTTGATAAATTTATAATTAAATTTAAAATTTAAAAGCATGATTTCCAATAAAACCTTTCAGTTATACCAATATAATGTATATTGTATATTATTGTATAAGCATAAAATAGATATTAAATATTTTGTGCAAGTTATATTATAATTATTGACAAAACACAAATTGATTTTGTGATTGAAGTGTCCCGGTTTTTAGTTTCCAATATCTGGTCAGCCTACCTTACGGTGATGTTACGCAACAAATGAAGACTAAATATACATCGTAATTCAGTTCCGAAGTACTTCAGAAATGTTTCAAAAATTCAAGAAAATCAAAGAATGATACAATTGCAAAATCTTCGTGATTAGGCGATATGTGTTTAGTTAGTCTTTGCCATGACCTCTTAGCACAATGTTCACACGGTGCCTGTGTTGGCTCCATTGGAGACAGACAGTTGACTTCAGGGACACCTTTCTTATTGTGCCCAAAAGGCGTTATATCAAGTTTCAAACATTTACATGTGTATTTAATACTGGCAGCCAAATTGATAGCAGCATGCCAGTTATTATGGTTTCAAATTTTTATAGCGCCTTTTCAAGAACTCATCAGAGGTTCTCAGCCAGTTTCTTCCTGGGATGCAGGGACTTCTGTATTGCCGATAAAAAGTCTAAAAGGTGTTCCGCATCTCGATTAGAGCTGTGTGATGTTCCTGTACCTGAGAAGATATTGGTGGATTGATGATGTTGGGTGCCGGGTAATTCAGTGACATCATCTGAGCCTGTTGCTGCTGTTGTTGCACGTGCTGAACGGGTGTACAGTTCATCTGCAAAGAGAAAGAGTCAAAGGTAAATTCCAGCACATACATTGAGATATGAAGCTGTTTTCACCGAAAGTAAATCCATAGAATTACCGTACCATAGTTAGACTAAGCCATGCTTACCTTATTGCCTCAATGTAGTTGACGGTTTGTCTTTGTCAGGGACGAAATTCGATTGAAGTCAATAAGAGTAAATAAGCTAACGTTCATTGAACCCATATTCGGCCTCAGTGGTTACTCTCACTGTGGTAAACTGGTGGCATAAATTGGTTCAGCATGATTTAAACCAATATGGATTTCACAATAGGGCCAGATACATTATTTCTTTTGTAAATTCCTTATTCTGAAGTAAAACAAAAATAAATTCGCCGAAACGACAACGATTGCGAACAACGACCGAAGTGAAATGGTGAAATTCGCAGAGTATAATAGACACTGCTGCATACCTAGATAATGTTTTTAACCACCTGTCTATCTATTTCTCTATCTATCTCTCTGTCTTTCTGTCCTTCCGTCGTCCGTCTGTCCGATAATCTATCTATCTATCTATCTATCTATCTATCTATCTATCTATCTATCTATCTATCTATCTATCTATCTATCTATCTATCTATCTATCTATCTATCTATCTATCTATCTATCTATCTATCTATCTATCTATCTATCTATCTATCTATCTATCTATCTATCTATCTATCTATCTATCTATCTATCTATCAATCTATCTATCTATCTATCTATCTATCTATCTATCTATCTATCTATCTATCTATCTATCTATCTATCTATCTATCTATCTATCTATCTATCTATCTATCTATCTATCTATCTATCTATCTATCTATCTATCTATCTATCTATCTATCTATCTATCTATCTATCTATCTATCTATCTATCTATCTATCTATCTATCTATCTATCTATCTATCTATCTATCTCTCTATCTATCTATCTGCCTGCCTGCCTGCCTGCCTGCCTGCCTGCCTGCCTGCCTACCTACCTACCTACCTACCTATAGTCTATCTATCTATCTATCTATCTATCTATCTATCTATCTATCTATCTATCTATCTATCTATCTATCTATCTATCTATCTATCTATCTATCTATCTATCTATCTATCTATCTATCTATCTATCTATCTATCTATCTATCTATCTATCTATCTATCTATCTATCTAGCTATCTATCTATCTATCTATCTATCTATCTATCTATCTATCTATCTATCTATCTATCTATCTATCTATCTATCTATCTATCTATCTATCTATCTATCTATCTATCTATCTATCTACCTATCTATCTATCTCTCTGTCTGTCTTTCGGTCCGTCCGTCTGTCCTTCGGAGCATCTTTCTGAATATCTCTTTCTTTATCCATTTATCTTCCAATCTATCTATATTTCTTTCTCTCTCTCCATTTGTCCATATATCTGCCTATCTTTCTATCTGCATGTATGTCTCTCTATTAATCTATCTATCTGTCTTTCAGTCTATGGCTGTCTGTCTGACCTGAAAACTGGTTTGCTTTCTCCGGATAGCGAAACAACCAACAACAAGGAGCCATGCTGCACTGATGAGAGCCACCGATCCCGCGAAAACCATCGTACTATTGGCCCCAATAGCTGATGCTTCCTGCTCAAATCAAATCAAATCCAATGATTTCAAATCAAATGCAATAGTTGTTTCCTCAACGAATCAGTCGGCTAAGATCTATTGGTTCTCCATAAACTTGGGTGGAATAGCACTACACGTTCAAACAACCGGAAGAACATGGCCGCTAACTGATCTGCCAATTTTATCAACAATTAACCATTGGTAATTTAGCATTACAATCAAATAGAATTGTTTTGAAATCACAGCTTATATTTAATTTCTATTAACTTTTATCTCGTACTAAAAATATAGACTCCTTACAGTAATAAAGAGTGATGTAAGGAGAGAGAATAGTTAAAGCAGTAACCTACATGGCTAGTAATTTTGGACCAGAAATAAAGTAAGACTGTAAGTAGGCCTAAGTAATATTTATTAGCACGAGACAAGCACTCATACGTTACAACAACAATGCATACAGTAGAGAAAAGTAGCCCAAGGCACAAATCAGTAGAACGCTAAACCCGATGCAATATTATAAAAAGTTTCATAATGTCTGATTTATCCACAATTATATCTATAACTGTGATGTGAAGAACATAAATTTTACTCAGATCTACAAAAGCAGGGTAGATCTTGGACGAAGCATTAAGACTAGCATTATCCAAATTTTGAATTTGTTTATAATTGAGCTGATGACGGAGGGCTTCTTATGCAGCCATGTATGAAAGCACGGTAATTCAAATGTATGCACCATTTTTTGTAAGTGGAATTTATGAAGGTGCTTTGCGCGCAGTAATTGAAGACAATGATGGGGTGACTGGATGCTCTAAAAGAACTTCAGTTCAATTTTCTCCCTAATCTTCCACAACATTAAACTGTCGCCGCTCATACATCATTCATCGAATGAAAGTCATAAAATCTGCGGTAAAAAGGCAAGCTTAATTGACTGCGAAATTTGAAGTTAGCTATTGTTTCAATATGCCAAATAATGTCTCTTAGACATTTTGAGACTTCAGCGCTTCCGCCAACAGGCCAGTTGAGAAATGTGAGTTTTGAAAATGCACGAAGGTCTTTGGACTGGAATGTCGGGAAAGGTAGACCCCTATAGGCCTATTGACTAAAAGGTTTTCAGAAAGACCTATTCTAATCACTTTGACGAACTCAATCGTAATCATAACCGTAATCTCCAAACTTCTAAAGCGCCACTCGAAGGCCAAGCGCAGGGCACCAGCCTATTAACGAGCGCTACGTCAGATCAGAGGGGTTTCCAGAGAGTAGTCCAAAAGAGGTCCGAGTCCGGTTTCCAGAAGGCCAAACCAAATCAGAGGGGATTCCAGAGAGTGGTCCAAAAGAGGTCCAAGTCCGATTTCCAGGAGGCCAAATCAAATCAAAGGGGTTTCCAGAGAGTAGTCCAAAAGAGGTCCAAGTCCGATTTCCAGGGTACCAGATCAGAAGAGGCAGAGCAGCTCTCAAGGCGGGTGTCGTTTACGGCGAGAATAATTAGAAGGCGGAGTATCAGATGAGTCAGGGTATTAGTATTTGAAAAGGTGAGACTTCAGTTTTGAGTGGAAAGCCCGGGGGTGATAGATAGAGGAACATGAGGATGAGGATGAAGGACGGGTTGCAATGATGATGGAGGCACTAAGAAACTGCGAAATTCAGGGGGAGATCATTCCAGAGGCGTGGTGCTGTGATGGAAATGGCTCGGTTGGAGAACATGAGGTGAGTAGCGACTGGGGGTCGAGAAAGACTGAGAAGCAACTAAAATCTAAATTTTCAATGAAGCTTCGGATGTGCGCTAAAATGTGCTTTAACCTTAAGTTTAAAATCTGGATAACATATCCGATGTGATAAAATTAATCGTGTTTATTTATAGCCATGTTCAACTTTGTTCAAATGAAATTGATTCCTCTTAAGACTCTCGACCTTCCTTTCTATGAATGTTTAATTTTGGAAAACAACTCCAGTTAAATAATTATTGTCGTAAGATGTTTGCGTATAGTTAAAAGAGCTCGAAGATATTTTGCTATTTTTACAACATTAACTAATTGCGCTGCAGAAGAAATCAGTTGATATGAGGAAGCACAGGTTATAAAATTCAAAACAATATTGATGAATAAGCTGAGTTTCAGTCAAAGGTTTTCATACCCAATTATCGTCGCAACAAGAGCACGAATACCGGTATTGGTAATCGTTGTTGTATGAATAACACGATTTGTAACAACCGTAGTAGTCGGCGTCACTATCTAGTCCAGAACCTGCCACAGCCAACTGCGCGATTGCAGCTAGGACAGCTAAACAGGAAGTGACTGTTGTCCAAATAATCTGTTAAAACGTTCAACAGTACGTAAGGGATTTACAACGCTGTAACAAAGCGCTCTTACTTTGTCTTCACAAGCCACCAATGCACTGAATGGTAAAAGCAATTACAAAAGCTATTTGGTTCACACTGCTTGGTTCCAGTGATTTGGTGGTGCTTCCATAGGCGACATATTAAGTGATTGAAAAACTAACTAACAGTACACACTAAACAACGTTCATACTGTAAGCTTACACAATAGCCTATCTACGCTAACGACAAAACACGATAAGCGTTCACGCAATGAACGAGACACAATCGGCAATTATGTTTGCTGATATGAGTTATATCTCAGCTTTTCAACATGTGAGTATTTTTTTTATTGGACTTCTCCGTCTTTGTGTATATACTTTATCTATGCATGCATGTATGTACGCTTGCATGAACTAATGTATGCATACGGTTGCACGTACGCCTATAGAGAAACCGCCCAGGTTCAAATTTAACAATATTTACTCAGCTACTTACTCTCGAGTTTATTGGAAGTAGACTTACATATATATTTTCCAATTACAGTTGCAATTTCGTTATTTATATTAATAGTTTAGTTAAATATACATTACAATCAATTACATTTAAATATATCATTTGGCGTAGCGCTATATGAATTTACGAACACAATTTTTACAATAAAATTTGTTCTGCTGTTGCTGCTCATATTACTACTACTACCAATACAACTACGTCACATTATAGCGGAAGTATTTTCGCTAGTTGTAGATTGTAATAAGTTTTTCTGTGAAACGTTTTGAAAATGAACTACGAATGCAAATAAATGCTCTTGGTTGCATGATAGAAAAAACTTGAGGTGATTGACCAAGTTCGCGATGTAAACTAAGCATTGCAGTGTGCTATGACATTTCCGTTTATTGTTTTTAATTGCACTTGACACATTTTATTTAAAAAACTGAAATAGTGTATTAGAATTTCTAAACACTATAATCAGCGTTATGTAAGCTACTGTAAACGCACAATAGCAATGTAAAGAGAAATAACTTCGTCTAACAGTAAACTTGGCGGTGAACAGTTCTGGTTAATATGCTTCTCCTACCAGCTTTTTGGTTCCATAATGACCTGCGACAATTGCAACAGCTCCAGCAGCCAAGAACTAAAGTATAAAAACAAATTTATTCCAATAAAATAAGCTAAGATGGTAGACCTAATCAAATAAGCTAAGATGGTAGACCCAATTAGCAGTAGGATTAGTATTGTCGAAATGACATATTATTTTTACTAACTAGTACTGCTTCAACTACCACACTCCTTTTACTAACACTACCACTTCCCATATACCTTCGCTGCTTCGATTTCCTGAGTGGTCCTGACACGCGGAACAAAGGGAACATGTCGGTCTCGAGAACGGAGAGCACGATGAGAAGCTGAAGAGAGGGGGTGATTTGGTCCCTGAAATATTTGTAAGCAGTACTACCCAGTTTGGACTTAAGGACCAGGACAAGAACTTTAAATTGAATGCGGACCAGGAGAGGGAGCCAGTGACGTTGAATAACTATAATCATACAAGATGTGGGAAGACGTGTAATCAGTCTGGCGGCATCACTGAGAACTGACTGCAGAGTAGACGGGCGGACCGTAGGAAGACTAATTAGAATGCATAAAGAGGTGTATGACAAAATTTCAGCTTGTGTTAATTCGAGCTTACCATATATCCACACCAAAGTCCTACTGAAACTTCGGAAAGTGATGCATGGAACCTCAGGGCAACGGCTGTTCCTATCTGGGATAAAACGCCGCAGAGCACCAGAGCAACTCCAAGCCAGATGACGCTGGTTTTGCCAAGCAAATCGTTATACCAAGACTTGCCAGAAGCAGGTGGTTGCTGCTGCTGCTGAGAAATAATATACGTCTGAGGAAAGGCAGAATCTGAAGTTGTGTAGTATACTCCTGGTTTTTCAGTCGGAGTCGGTGCAACGAATGCCGGTGCACCGTTCTGTATTGAGTTGTCCATTGCGTGGGCTGCAAAAAAGTGTCAAACATTCCATAGTTCAGATTGATTTGTAAATTTAGTAATTATATAACGATACTTTTTGCGTTACAACATTACTCAATATTTTTGAGGTCATTTCATGAAAATCGTTGTTTGTGGGTTGAATATGTTGTCTTCAGTGAGTTCCATTGGTTTCTGCAGTGATCAGTTAACTACAAGAAATCTGACATCTGAAATATGGTTAGTAGCATATCTGCCTTTATTTTAGCATGACTTCTATAGTTCGTATACATAAGTGTCCGTGCTTCTGCTTCAAAACTTTAATGCAGTCTTAGACGTCATCAGTGGAAGTGCAGTCCTTTCCCTGTCCGGATAGTTCTATCCCTTTGAGATTTCAGTTGTGCTGATAGCTGGCTATCAAAAGGAATCATGTCGTTCCGTCTCCACGCTCATGGATAGATGTCCTTTGAATAAGCAAAGCACTAGAAGCAAACCAGTTGCCAGCCTCGGTGACTCTCAACGAAGTCGAGTGTTGAAGCCTGCTGCAGTTGCAGATGACGACCGTAGTTGTGTTCCGACTTTGATGCCTACTGACAGGGAAAGAAGGTCATCCTTTGGTTGGGCTTTTCGTTTGTTTGTGGGCTTGCGCTGCTGAACTCTATAATTTCTGTGCATTGGTTTGCTTAGTGATCGAAGCAGCTCTGTTTATTTTACACTGAACATCATAATTATAGCCTACCGTAGAGAATGCCTCAGATTAGGTTCCTTTTGAAGTGCTGTAGTATACGTTTTTGATTCAGTTGCAATTACAATACGATAGCCATGCGACAGGAAAAACTCTTTTCGCGAAGACTGCCGAGTACAGCTACCATTTTGGCTGGGCCTTTGCGTTTTGAGGTTTTCAGTTATGATTTGTAACATATTCGAAGAAGTTTCTTCTGCCAGCGGACATTCGCTTGCCATATTTGTGATTGAAAGAATACTGTTTGTCACTTTCTGCTGCATTAGACGCTTTAAATGTCCAGGATTAGCTTCTGTTAGCGTAAGCTCATTGGTGCAGGCCATATCTTCTCACTAAGTTGCGATGCCATCCGAGCAAGTGAATTGAACTGTTCTAACAACGCAGCGATGACATTTCAAACTATTAACTTACCTTTTTTGGTTCAGTTGTCCAATATACGCCTAGCAATAACTATAGAAGACAAGTTTTCAGACTTTTTGAACTTGCGTATAGACAACAAAATACGTTTTAGACTGATACTCTAGCGACACTCAAATAGACCTCTATTGCGTCGAAGCTTCCGAAAAACCTGCTTACGTCAGTTATGTCATTCGTAATTAAATTTCAACAACCTTAATGAGGAAGTTAGTATTTTATCAGCGACTGGACTTTCGTCTGCACTTGATTTCGGCCAACAGATAGGCTTACACTGAGAAACGATATCGAATGAGCTAAAAGCTTAGATAAGACGACGACCTTCTGATGTTTTTATAGCAAATTGTATTGTATTGTATTGTATTGTTTTCGGATATTTATAAAGCGCTTCTAGCGGGAGGGCCATTCAGAAGCGCTCCCAGTGCGATAGACCCCGAGAGAAAAAGCAAGTTTTAAGAAAGGTAAAAGAGGAAGAGACGCTACCTGAGAGAATAGAAGAGCAATATGGCAATATAATACAATACAATACAATACAATACAATACAATATATATATGTCACTAATTAATACGTAATATACCAGCGTGTGCAACAGCTGCTTTTACCGATTTTACCGCCGAGAAAGCAAATCATACATACATACATACATTCATGAATTTATAATAATAATAATAATAATAATAATAATAATAATAATAATAATAATAATAATAATAATAATAATAATAATAATAATAATAATAATAATAATAATAATAATAATAATAATAATAATAGTGACAATTTGTATGGCGCCGTTACACAGCCATGCCGTTAAAAGGGCGCCTCACAGTCAACTAACAGCAGAGTAGGCCTTAGAGAACAAATAAGTCTTGAGTCCGGATTTGAAGGAGTCAGTTGTGTAAGCCGCTCGCAGGGCAGAAGGAAGACCGTTCCAGGATCTGGGTCCAGCCGCCGAGAAAGCGCGATCGCCAAAGCGGGTTCTCATCCGTCTTACGCAAAGATCGCTTTCCTCAAGCGATCGGAGTCGCAACCTGAAGAATGCGTCCCGATGCAGTAATCATGGAAATACTCGGGCAAACACAGATACATGCGAATGATACATCCTCATATATTGTATATATTCGAGTATGAATGCATGTTTAGACATGGTGACAACAATGTTTAGCACAAAATTTTGAATCCTGTCATCTTCCGAGGATCACTAGAGTACCTCACGCGGTCTACTATAATAATAGCGAGCACAAACAGGGAGCGTCAAAAGGGCGATCGTGAAATCGCGTCGCACAAATTCGCGACAATATATCGTCAAACAGCGATTATCAACACAGCGATTAGATTCGAACGTTTATTCAAACACTTACTACTCACTTCAAGGGAGCAATTGCCGACACCCATCAAAAGAATGTGTTACTATATAAGATAGCAGATATCAGAATGTCATTTGAGTGTTATTTGATTAATGTTGTTTATGTGCGTTAATTGGTGCTGATTGCGAACAACGAATTTAATTAATTATTACTAGGACATTCAGGCCCGGCCCTAGGGCAAGGCGAACGAGGCAGCCGCCTTGTGCCCCGCGCTTTTGAAGGGTCCCGCGCTGCTGGCTATAATTTTTTACTGTGATGAGGTTGAACAGATATTCAAACAATTAAATAAAGATAATTACTGCTTTCATAGTAGGCCTAAAATGCTAATATTAAGAGCCTGGTATGCATTTTGTGTTCCTTAACCGATTTAATTTTGATTTTGCATTATTTTAATTAGGGCTGTGCCGAATAGGTGAATACGAATAATTGGATCAACTATTCGGCCGAATACGAATAGTGCACAAAATATGTCTACCGACAACATTCAAAAATACGTTAACGTTCACTCACTGCACACAAAGAATGAGACTGCTGACACTGCGATACCACGGTCCAGGCAATAGGCAACGCCTGGCTGCAACCACAGCATATATTATGTAAATGAGAGAGTTACTTCAGTCCACTCGCTATAGCAGTCGCATATGCAGAAACAGATGTCACGTGACCACTATTCGTATTTGGTCCGACCGCTACTATTCGGCCGAAAACAGAATAGCTATTTGGCCCACTATTCGGCCCCGAAGCGAAAACGAAGCGAATGTTCGGTACAGCCCTAATTTTAATACATGTGGTATTGCCAATACTGTATTGGCAGGAAATCAACTCCACAATGCCATTTTTTGTTTGGGGCCCCGCTCGTTGCTTGCTGGCTTGGGCCCCGCACACCCTAGGGCCGGGCCTGAGGACATTCACTTCAAAGGAGCAATTGCCGACGGCCATCAAAATATAAGATTGCTGATTACTTTAATTAACCATTTGAACTGTTGGAGTTGATCGCATCAAAAGAATAGTATTACTATAGGCTCTATAAGACAATAGAAATGATTGCTTATTACAGAAGTTTTAGATTGTATTGTATTGTGTTGCTTATTTCTTTTATATTGTTCAGTTGTCAAATATGCGCCAGGTTTTCAGACTTTTTTGAGTATGCGTATAGACAATAAAATACGTTTTAAAATGACACTCTAGCGACACTCATATAGACATTATATTTCGTCGAAGCTTCCGAAAACCTGCAGTGTTATGTCATTCGTAATATTGAATTTCAACAACCTTAATGAGGAAGTTAGTATTTTATCAGTGACTGGACTTTCGTCTGTACTTGATTTCGGCCAACAGATAGGCGTACACTGGAGAACGATATCTAATGAGCTAATAGCTTAGATAAGACGACGATCTTCCGATGGTTATTTTATAGAAATCATGCATACATACATGCATGCATTTATGCATACACAGATGCGTACATATGATGCACTCGCATATCTTGTATATATTCTAGCGTCAAATGTTCAATCCTCTCTATCTTCCGAGGATCACTAGAGTACCTCACGCGGTCTACTATAATAATAGCGAGCACAAAACAGCGATTGTCAAAAGGGCGATCGTGAAATCGCGTCAAACAAATTCGCGACTATATATCGTCAAACAGCGATCATCAAAACAGCGATTAGATTAGAACGTTAATTTCAAACACTTACTATAATCACTTCAAAGGAACAATTGCCGACGGCCGTCAAAAGAATAGTATTACTATATAAGATAGCAGAAATCAGAATGCCACTTGAATGTTATTTGATTGATACTATGTTTATGAAAAACGGGGGTGGGGTTTGGGGAGGGGTCTCGGTGAGACCATAGGCCTACCCAAGAAATTTCTTTACGTCACATTAAATTAAAAGAACTAAATTATTCTTTTCTTAAAATAACTAAATTATTTTTAACAGCTGAAAAAAGGTGCCATAACGCCGTTCCTGGGCGTTTTGGTAGAAAAAAGCACTATATATGTAGGCCTATATGTATTATAATTATATAAGTCAAATTCAATTAGGAGCTTGGCTCATTTGAAGAGCGCTATACATACGCAATGCCTCAGTTGAAATATATTTATAAGATTTTAGACCAAAATGATGCATTTTATTTCTAATTGATTTAATTCGAAAGAAAACGAGGCAAAAATACACAAATTGGTTCAATTTATTGCTCAAACTAAAAATCGCAAATGCTTAAAATTAACGAAGATTCAAGCCTAGATGCTGTTGGTCTCAATCATGTACAGTACATTACTGCTATTTTTGGCATAGATACGATTTACAAATGAAAGATAGTAGATTGACAGAGACTACATTGACACAACTGAGTGATAAGCCCATAGGTAGAGTACGTACCTAATCTGACCCATATAGACTAGTGTCGAAACGTAGGCTATATCTTTGTCATTTCCTACAAAACACAACAACTCCTTTTTGCCTTTGACAAACTTATGAAATGTTTGGCAATCCATAGCGAAGTTCATCTTCAGCTTAAGTTCAGCTTTAATAAGCTCAGTTAGGTCTAAGCATCTGTTTCTTGTATCGGAACATATTGATTCGGATTCCATCACACTAAACACTCGTTCAACCAGGGCGGGGACAATCGAAGGAGTAAGGGGTTCAAGCCATTAGTATTTCTTAGGACCCCACAGTAAAGTCTTCATGCACACCCTAGAGGGGTCGTTTCCAACTCCCTCAGTTGTGCTAGTGTGATTTAGCATTTTGACTCTGGGTATCTGACAAAGAGAAGAAATTTCCATGATGTATCACATGATTGCATTTTTGAATTTACTCAACAAAAGAATATTGATCTTGATTCGAGTCTGACTTGCAAAACTGCTAGCGCTGAAATCAGCTGCTTTCAAATTTCGTTGACATCAGTTTGCAAAATACGCATAAAATGTTCAACCTCCCAGTCTTTTTTCTACAATTCCCGCACTGTGTTCAACTGCAACACTTGAAGCAGGTATGATCATGATGAATGCGACTATCTCCAAAAGGTTGGTAAATTGTCAGTTCCTACTTTTTAAAATAGGCCCCATATAGGCTACAGGCTGCCTACAGCTGCCCATATCAGCGTTTATTACAGAATGTAGACCCATAGTTAGCCATAGCCTACTCTTAACATTACATTGTGCCAAGGACTTGTAAATTTTGTGCGTCGCTGCGTATTTGTTGATGTTATTTCTTTTAACGAATTATTGGAAAATTAAAATAGCAAATTCTACCTATTTGATAATAGAAAAATTCATTCCGGGACGTTTCATTGTCCCGGAAAGGGCGTGTCCAGGACGCGGGACATTATTTCAAATTCCGGGACTGTCCCGGACAATCCGGGACGTGTGGTCACCCTATTTGTCACCTGTCTTATGAGGTACAAAGTTATGGTGTCTAGGTCGTAAATTATAATGTTGTACAATGTACATAATGCGGAGGAAGGAGTCGATGCAGCTAATGGAAAGGATTCGCAATAATGGATTGAAAGATGAATGGTTTTAAGTGCTGGTCAATTACACAATTAATCAACATGTAATAACCTCATCTATTAAGTGAGGGAATTGTAGAAGAAAAACGGGGAGGGGGTCTGTATATCCTCCAACTTATTCTATCTCTTCTATGCCACTATCTCCTCTAGTGATACGCAAATGCTATTCCAAAGTCTTTATATTCTACCAGCAATCTCACTAAATCCCTGTTTTATTCTCGTTCTGTCTTGGATTTTGCCCATCTCTATGAGTTTCCTCCTGTACTCCGTTGTACAGCTGCAGTATCTCTCTCATCTTCCATCTGAACATCCCTATCATTTACAACTGTTACTAAAGCCACCAACTGCTTTACTCACTTCCTTTTAAAGTTCTAAGTTATTCTGCTCTCCGTCATTTATTAAATCAGATTACACTAGACTTGATTATCTCAGGTGGTTAACTCCTCAGACTGCTATCGTATCACTATTATAGTTCTGCTTTGTTACATATTCGTAGTAGGCCCTAGTTTGTATTAATTGGATGCATTCGCTTGCTTTGTGACCGAGTGTAAGGAATTTTTTTACATTCCTCTGCTATACATGTACTTAACGCTATGAATGTCCAGACTCACCTCTGCTAAGATAATTTGTATTAGTAATTGGTAATTAGTACCAGGGCTGTAGTGGTAAAATTAGAGGTGAGTACACGCTACCGGATAGTTTTCCTAAACAAATTAGAGGTGAGTATACGCTACAGTATTTTGTGAGTATACGCTATAGTATTTTAATATAAATAAATACAAATATTTTGCGAGGTGAGTATACGGTCTCCTAGAGGTGAGTATACCCGCGTATACCCTCGACTACAGCCCTGATTAGTACATCTCACTAAGATGCAAAGCTGTTCGAGCAAGTGAGTTTGAATTACACTGAAAATATAGCGGTAACATATCAAGCAATAGATCTACCTCTGTTGTTAAGTTGTCCAAAAATACGGCTAAGTTAGTTCTGCGATCTGAGTCCGTGTATAGACAACACAGCACGTGCGTCAATGACGTTAT
The DNA here is from genome assembly GCA_963556255.1 of Allolobophora icterica. Lineage (NCBI taxonomy): Eukaryota > Metazoa > Annelida > Clitellata > Crassiclitellata > Lumbricidae > Allolobophora > Allolobophora icterica. The sequence goes on from OY744613.1 coordinate 29,847,938, forward strand.
ATGACTTATAACGTCACTCAAATAGTCCTAAATTGCGTACAAGCCTTCATTAAATCTTCTCAAGTCAGTGATGTCACTCATGAACTCTTAAGGTTCAACAAGCATGGCGATTGGTTACCTGATTAGCCTATATATACCTATCAGCAGTTTATCTAAGGCTGAACTGTCACCTGCATTATTGTTCAGCCAGCGGATAGGCCTGCACTGGTTTAACATGAGGTAATATTTCAGTCAGGACGACGAAATTCCTATGTTCATTGGTTATAATACATAGCCTACATGCATACATTCGTCCATACGTATAATGCCTATAGTATTTACAAGTTGTTGCCAGCATTTAGTTTCACAGTTATTCGCTGGATCAACCTTCAAGTTGAGAACGAAATGACCTGAGAGACTGAGATGAACGGACAGATACAGGGAGATAATTAGAAAAGATAGGTCCGGCAAAGAAAGAAGTTCATTCAACAATCTTGAACAGTTCTAGTTTCATGTATGACCAGAAAAATGCAATTAGTTAAATTTTTTAATTATGATTGGACTAAGGAAAAAGGGCTGCAATTAAGAAATAGTAGGGCCTACTACATGTTGAAGTCACGAGATTTACTAGAAAAAGCAGGTTTTAATTATTAGTGCAGTTTAAAGGTATTTTGCCTTGAATTAGTCCCTTCTATTTGATCATGAGCTGAGATTTGCATCGCGCATAAATTAACTGTCTACACGCTGCTTCTACAGTCTTTGTCAAACGGATATTTTTTACATTCGCTTACACTAAATGCTGTCAAAATGCTCGTTCATGCTTTCATCAGAAGTCATCTTGACTACAGTAATAGTATTCTGTGTTTGGTCGTCATTGTATCTAAAATATTTAGACTCCGTTCTGAATAGGCCTATAACTGCACTCTTAATGACCCGTTAGTGAAACATATAACTGAAACCACAAGTGACGAAGTCCATTATCCACCCGAAAATAATAATACAGAAAATGGTAGGTGATAATGAAAATACATAAAACGTGCATACGTACGCACATGTGGCGCATAGCTAGGGGAACTATGGGCGAGATGGATCATTGGGGTTATGCTGAATCCTTTCAATTTAACCCATCTATAGTGTCGCCATCTGCCGAATATGTTTGATATAGTCTTACACTGTTGACAACTTAAACTTTGTCTACACGTGCGGACCGAAACGACACTTTTTTGTTTTTGTGTTAAGAGAAATCGAATTTTGACCTGCCTGATCTTATTTTCAGGTGAAGTTTATTTCTTCGAATGACCTAACGCCATGCAGTGTTTGTAACATTAAGTTTTGTGAGGATCAGGTAGCAAAGAATGGACGAAGATGGAATCAATGTCGGCTGTGCAAGAAATGGTTCCATAACGAATTTCGAAGGGTTCAAATTCGGGGAGTGACTAATGAAAATGAGGCCAGAAGTTTTTACTTCATTTCTTGTGAAAGTGACTAGCCCTAAGCTGTGTAGGCCTACAACTGAGGTTGAAGTCTGCACCACCATTTGGCTGCATATGTATCAAACCTCACTGAAAAGCAGGACTACAAAACAAAAGCAGGACAAATGTTTAATTTTGTTAGACAATAAGTCTACTTGGCATAGGGTTTTTATGTGCCAATAAATTATGTTTACATTAATGGGACACTGGTATTTGGCAAATGTTGAAGTAGTACTAGTCTAATGGAAATCGTCTGTGTTATTCTCATTATTTTATTTTTTAAATGATCGCATTTGTACATGAAAATCATATTCAACATGACTTCAAACGACCAAAAAGGAACGTCTTGAGAGAGAAGCTATTTCTAAGAGCTCAAGTCAAATTCTGCTTTGAATACTGACAGTTTTTTGTCTTCGATAAAAACTTTAAATCTGTTCAGAATCGTGATTCTTCGGAGCTTCATGATGTCCATGCAACTGAGAAGATGTTGCCGGATCGATGGTGCTGAGTGGCGGATGGTTCATTGGTTGCTGCTGATGCTGTTGCACGTACTGGATGGGTATGCAGAGCACCTGGAAATAGAAGAACTCAAATTTAAATTCCAGTGAAGACACTGGAGTATATAACTGTGAATACCGAAGGCTTTTAAAAGCATTTTCGTACATTAGTTAGATAAAAGGTTTCCTTGTTACTTCTCGACAACGGGATAAAATATGAATTTTCTAATAGGTCATAGGATTACTTTGTAGGCCTATACTTTATTTTCGCACAAGGTGGACAACATATCATAAAAGCAGGGGAGAAATCATTGACTCCCAGTTTTGTTGCAGTCATAACCAGAAACTCATAAAGACGATGACCTCTGGTTACTCATCGATCTACAATGTGATCTCTCAATTTCACTGGACGAGACCTTAAGGTTCGAACCAAGGTACAGAGGTGAAATGCCGATACGTTACCGCTTAGCTACCCTACCATTGCTTGGGTCTTGAACAACTCGTATTTAACATATTGCATGACTGTTAGAAACGGTAGGCATCAATTTCCGTGGAACATAGTAGCCAAGAGAAATACGACGCATAATAAAAGCAGCGTTCCGCAAATAAAAACCAACCTGCTGATTTGGAACCATTGAGGTAGTCGTCGTCTGAATGTACGGAACCGGCATTTGCACAGTCTACATAACAAAACAATTTACGGAGTTAATGTATCGAATATATATCGATCTTTCTTTGACCATCTTCTTTTGACCCTTCGTTGATTGATATATGGTGGTTTCATTAGATATCGACAATTAACGGCAGGGACACCTTTCTTAATGCGCCTAAAAGGCGTTAAGCCTCAAAACATATACGCGTACGCATACACTTGGCAGCTAAATCGAATCCTTCATAGCAGCATGCCAGTTATCATAGTCTCAAATTATTATAGCACCTTTTCAAAATAACTCGTCAGAGGTGTTCATGCCAGTTTCTTTCTATGACGCGGAGATTGCTGCATTGCCGATAAAGAGCCTATAGAGGTGTTCCGCATCGCGATTGGAGCTTTGTGTACCTGAGAAGACATTGGTGGATGGATGGTGTTGGGTGGTGGTTGGTTCAGTGGCATCATTTGGGGCTGTTGTTGCTGCTGCTGCTGCACGTGCTGAACGGGTGTAGAGTGCATCTGTAAATAGAAACAGTCATAAGTTAATTCCAGCAAATACATTGAGACATGAAGCCACTTTCACCAAATGTATTGCCATAGAATTACTGTATCTTAGATAGGCTAAGTCATGCTCACCTAATTGTCTCACGTGAGCGTTATGAGAGGGTTTTCGGGGTAAATCCCCGCCGAAATAAATTGTAAATTACAGAAACCACTTAACTGTTCATAAACCGGACTCCGTACGCTGCGACCTTGTTCAATGGTAACCCTTCGAATTTGAAACTCTCCGAAATTGTTTCCTGGCTACGCCACTTTTGCCTAACGAGTAAATGAGAGACGAAAGGGCAGAAAGTAATTTTCTAATGGGCCGTACTTTATATAATTTATTTTCGCACAAGGTAAACAGCAAATATTAAACGTCAGTTTGCCTTTGTAAGAGACCAAATTCGATAGGATTCAATAAGAATAAAGAAACTAACGTTCATTGAACCCATAGTCGGTCTGAGCAGCTACTCTCACTGTGTTAACTGGTGACTGCCATTTCCCTAAGATGATTGAACCAATCTGGCTTCTAGACACATGATATACCCTTAGCACAGACAATGGCCTCAAACTATCAGATTTATCTTAAAATGTTTCGATACAATTGGTAGCAATATTTTGAAGCGTTTCTGAGCGAATCGTCAGAGGCTGATACAAAAATGTTGTTACAACTACAACGTACATAAAGGAACAGAAATTACGAAAGAAACGAAACGTATTTTCTGAAGCATAAAACCACCATTTCACTTCTATTGTCTTCATAAATACTGGATTGTGAAGCACTCGGATAATGCCGAAACAAACTAAGTAACAAACCAACATCTGGTTTGAGCTTCTGTGTCTGGATACACACAGCCATCCAGGCTGTGTGTATCCAGACACAGAAGCTCACTTGAAATTTGTCACTTTTAAGTACCATCTGTCTGTTTATCTGTCTGTCTATCCATCTGTCTATCTACCTATCTAATTATACCCATCTGTCTTGCTATATATTTCTTCGTCTCTTCATCCGTCTATCTGTCTAAATCTCTATCTTTATGATTGTCTGTCTGTCTATCTATCAATCTATCTTTCGATCCATAGATCTCTGTCTGACCTGAAAGCTGGTTTGCTTTTTCCGGATAGCCATAAAACCAATAACAAAGAGCCACGTTGAACCGATTAGAGCCAACGATGCAGCGAAAACCATCGTACTATTGGCTCCAATAGCTGATTCTTCCTGTTGAAATCAAATCAAATCTAGTTATACCAATTAAAGTCAAATGAAATAGCTGTTTCCTGTTATAAGAACTCAGCGAATCAGTTGCACAAATCCATTGGTTCTATATGAACTTGACTGGAATACAATTGCAGATTTCTCCAATCGGAAGGACAGAGGCGGCTAAGTGAACTGTTTGTTCAATCCATGATCAGCCAATGGTAATTCTATCAGTACAGTCGAATAGTAGTTGTTTCGAAATCACAGTTTATAACTCGTTTCTGTTATCTCTTTTTATTTATTAAAAATATATCGACTCTCTACATACGATTATTGTTCAAGATTAGGATTGACAGATTTGGATATACAGAAAGTAAGAAATAGTGAGAAAGGAAGGATGTAGAAAAGTTAAAGGAAGCACTGATCAACATGGCTGGTAATTTTATATCACAAATGAGGTGGAGAATGACTTCGTCGAATGAAGAACATAAAATCTGCGGTAAAGGCGCAAGCATATATATTTAACTGCGAGACTTAATGTTCTTTAAGTCTAAGTTTAAAATCTGGATAACTTAAATAGGGTCTATAATTTAAATAGGGTCTATAGCCATGTTCAACTTCGTTCAAATCAAAATGATTCCTCTTAAGATTCTCAAACTTTCTGTTACTGTTCAACTGTGGGAAACATTTTCAACTGAACAATAATTATTGTCGTAAACTGTTTGTGTATAGCTGAAAGAGCGCCGAGATATTTTGCTATTTTTTTGCTAAATTAAGCCAATACAACTAATCGTGCAGCAGAAAAAATAGTGGCAGGAAAAAACGCATGTAGCAAAATTTAAAACAATTTTGATGAAAAAGCTAAGTTTCAGTCGAAGTTTTTCATACCCAATCATCGTTGAAACAGGGGCATGAATTGTACCAGGGTGGATAACACCATTGATAACAATTGTAATAGTTGTCGTCTTCTGCAAGTCCAGCACCAGCAATAGAGAGTTGCGTGATTGAGGCGGCGATAGCTAAACCAGAAGTGACTGTTGTCGCAATAATCTGTTAACACGTTTAAATACGCAAAGGATTTACAACGCTGTTGCAGCCGCTCACCAATGCGGTAATAGCAAGAGCAATTAAGAAATCTCTTTGGCTCACTCTGATTGGTTCCAGCGATTTTAAGGTGTTTCTATAGGCGATACAAAAAGGTGCATAAATAACTAAATGCAGCACATACTAAACAACATTCTCACTGTATATAAAATCTACATCAAAGGACAAAACACGATGAGCGTTCACACAATGAACGAGACACAGTCGGCCGTTCTGTTGTTGATATGAGTTAGGGCTATGTCTCAGCTTTTCAGTTTGTACACATTTTTATTGGACTACCCCTCCGCATGCATGTATATCTATGCATGTACTGATGTATGTTTTTGCACGTAGGGCCTACGACTAGGGAGAAACCGTCAAGAGGCCTAGTTTTAAAATTAAACAATACTTATTCTGCTATTTCCATGCGAGTTTATCGCAAGCAGACCTATATATATATATATATATATATATATATATATATATATATATATATATATATATATATATATATATATATATATATATATATATATATATATATACATATATATATATATTATATTATATTTTCCGATTACGGTTGCAATTTCGTTATTTATGTAAAAAGTTTAGTTAAATAGTAATACTAATTGCAATCAATAACTTGTAAATAATTATTTGACGTAGGGCTATAATGAATTAACGAGAACAATTATTAGAATAAACTAATTTCTGTTGTTGTTGCTCAAGCTACTACTACTATTACCAATGCAACTACGTCACATTATTACGAAAGTATTTTCGCTAGCTCTAAATTGTAATAACTTCTACTGAAAAAAAATGAACTACCAATGCAAATTTAAATACTCTTGGTTGCACAACTTTAGATGTTCAAATGCATTTTTCAAACTGCAATAATTAATATTTTTACAAATTCCTTGTTGCACAACTTTAAATGCACTTTTTAAACTGTAATAATTATTTTTTGCAAATTCCTTATTCGGACTGCGTATTTTCACCGTCAGTGCTTAGTCATCTTTATAGAAACTTTGGTCACAAAACTTGAGATGAGTTGATTTATCAACTACGTGATGTAATCTAAACATGGCAGTGTGATATAACATTTCCGTTGGGTCTGATTCTGTACCTTCTAACATGATATGTCAAAAGCACTTTCCTTATAAAGTTATAATATGACATCGGAAGGTTCATAAACTGGGCAAAATATAAGAAAAAATATCTTTTAAATTAAAATTTCGTAAATTCTTGGCTCAAGTAATGCGAGTGTGCCGTAATTTACTGTTTTAAAAAACACATGACAGTTTATTTAAAAAACCGATACAGTGTAGAATTTTAAAATACTATAAACAGCGTTATGTAAGGTTCCGCAAACGCAATAGGCCTATAGCAATGCTATTATATATGATTTCGCCTAACTCTAAACATGGTCGTGAGCACAGCTTTTCTTATGTGCATGTAATATGCAGATCCTACCAGTTTCTTGCTTCCATAATGACCAGCGACAATTGCAACAACTCCTGTAGCCATGAACTAAAGTGCAAACAAATTTATTTCAATTAAGTAAACTAAGAGAGAGAGAAACGGCTATGTTTTAAATGTTTAGCTAAGATGGTAGGCTTAATTAGCTGTGGGATTAGTATTGTCTAATTGCCAATACTAACTAGTACTGCTTCAACTACCACACTCCTTCCACCATCACTACCCACTGCCGCTTCCATATGCCTCCACTGCTTCTGTTTGCTGCAACTGCTACTACTATTACTGTTAATACTACTACCACTACCACTACTACTACCACAACAACAGCTACTTCCTATACTAATTCAGCAATGTTGAAACAGAGAGAGTATATCAGTCAAAGCGAAGAAGGATAAACCAGAAACGAGGTGTATGACAAATATTAGCGTGTGTTATTTCAAGCTTACCATGTATCCGCACCAAAGTCCTACTGCAACTTCGGAAAGTGCTGCATTGAACCTCAAGGCAACGGCCGCACCTGACTGTGACAAAACACCGCAGAGCAACAGAGCAACTCAAAGGCAGATGACGCTGGTTTTGCCAACCAAGACACTGTACTTGCCAGAAGCAGATGGCTGCTGCTGCTGCTGCTGCTGCTGCTGCTGCTGAGAAACAGTATACGTCTGAGGATAGGCAGAATCTGGAGACGTGTAGTATACTCCTTGGTTGGCATTCGGAGTCGGTGCAACGAATACCGGTGCACCGTTCTGCGCGTGGTTATCCATTGATTGGGCTGAAAAATTTAACACAGTTTATCGTTAAATAGTTCAGGTCGGTGTGTAGATTTACGAAGTCATTGCATGAAAATATTTCTTGGTGGTTCGAAAATCCTGTGTACAGGGTGCTTCAATTTCAACTGGGGTCTCTTCAGTCATCAATTGGCCACATACAGGCTTACATATGAAATAGTTTAAATCTTCTTTGCCTTTATAAATGGCTTGTATCGACCGTAGGTCGACCATGCTTCTGCTTGGAAGATTCAATGGCGTCTTTTGCTTTAACACTGGAAGTTGGTTGAATGAATAAACGACATTTTGAGTATGCTCGCCGGCTCGCACAGTTTAACGCGCTAGAGGAGGTACTTTAAGTATAGGCCTATCTAAGAGTTATGGAAAGCTGCGTTGCGTGCCTTCGATTGGCAGTGTTTTGGCTGCTAACTGTCATTGGAATCATGTCGCTCCATCTCCATGAGGTATAGCAGAATCCTTTATAGAGTTTTCGTGGAAGCGAAGCGCTAGAGGCACTGCCGCAGAAAACATAGGTGCCTGCGCCAGTGTCTGTCCACGAAGGTGTGCGTAGAGCTCAGCTGCAGTGGTAGAACATGACATTTCCGCTCTTAATGACATTTAGCTTCATTAACGCTAACGCAGAATAGCTTCTTATGAAGTGGTCCTAAATAAATTTCTAGTTGCAAGTACAGTTAGGAAAATAATTGCAATAACAAGCTCATAGACAAACCCAAGTGCGACAGAAATTGACGAAAGACGCTGAGTTGAGTTTCAACGTGGACTGGAGCCTTGATTTTTGAGGTATTTAGTTCTGTCATAGTACTAAAGTGTGTAAGTAACCGCGTAGGAGCATAGCTAGGATCCCGTAGTCCATTAAAACGTCACATACGAAGTTAATAGAGGTAGGACAGAAAAGAGTTTGAGATTGGAAGTATACGCTTCACTGACATGATTGATCGCAGTCAGCCATATTGCCCACAGCTCCCACGGGAAAGACCGACTTGACGCAGACAGGCCCCTATAAGCGCCTCAGGTTTCTCGTTCTCGTCGCCTCGAGCTAAGCCGCCTCGTAGATGCAGCAGATAAAGTATTTGATAACTCTCTCTGTTGATTTCTTTGTGACGCAACAGACCAATCGAGTTGAGAACAAAGTGAGGTAACCACCTGAAGCTCACTCCGTTTTAATGACTTAGTTCCTGATTTGTTGGCCAGCGGAGTTTGTTGTGAGGGGGTAGGTATTACTAGGTAACCCTCCCATCACTAAGACCTTCCATTTCCGCTTAGAAGGCATCATTGTCAAAGTTGGTACACGTATCAATGAATAGGATCCCACCATGCTCCACAGACTACAGAAACAACTGAGTTTAAGAAGCGTGTAAAAGCTTAGCCCGGAGAGGGTGAAAGCATTAAACAACATAATAACCGTTGTACGTCTGTCTGTCTGTCTGTCCGTCCCGTAACAAACACTATTGTGACGTCACTATACTGCCGCCTTGGCGACGGTTGTCTTGACGACGGCTATAGGCCTATAATATGACGTTATTGTTATCACTGCAATAATAATTGTTTTTTATATACCGTGATTTTTCACGGGTTACAGCTAGTAGATTATAATGACGTTTTAAAAAGATAATTTCCAGTATCTAGTGACACTAGTGGGATCCACATGGGCAGATTAGATAAGATAATGATTCGAGCAAGCCCTCTTAGTCATGGTTACTCTACCTATGATCGAACTTATGGTGCTCATCATAAGCTGACTCTCGTGTGGATTCTGGAGGCAGGTCTATATGCACGTCAAACAGACAATAACAATAAATGCTGAAGGAACATTCGTGTCCAATTTGTGGTCTAGTGGCTGCCCTTCTAAGTAGACAGGACAGGCCAACACTGTTATAGTTCTGATTTGTTAAATATTGGTTGTAGTTATTTATTTATTCCGGATATTTCTATAGCGCCTCTCGAAGTCAACTATTACACAGAGGCGCTCCCGACTACAGCATTTGATACTGTGCCGGAATTTTCACGCCGAAGCGCCACGAGCAATTGCGAGTAAAGGACTTGCCCAAGGTCCGTACGCATCGGCTAGAGTGGGATTCGAACCTGCAACCCTCCGGTCACAAGGCGCCGAACTTACTACTGAGCCACCACGCCCCCACAGTTAATTATAACTGTATTCATTCGTTTGCTTTGTAACGGAGTGTAAGGCATAATTTTGACTCTATTCTGTCATAGGGGCCTGCGAAACGCTCTAAATGTCCAGACTTAGTCTCTGACCACGATAGCCTTTAGTACATCTCACTAAGATGCAAAGCTATTCGAGCAAGTGACTTTGAACTACACTGAAAATATAGCGGTAAGTACGTACACAACAGTAACAAATCAAATTATAGACTTACCGCTTTTGTTAAGTGGCCAAAAATACAACTAAGTTTAACTATACTGTTCTGCGAGCTTAGTCCGCGTATATATACTATACAAAACATGATGACGTTCTGTGACTTATCTTCTTCTCTCTCCTCCGTCAGATGTGCACCGGCGATGAGGCCTCAACATGACGTCTCCACATCTATGATTTAGAGCGTAACTTAAATAGACCTATATTGCGTCAAAGCTTCAATTCAATCTTCTTACGTCAGTGATGTCACTCATGAACTTCGAAAAGCAATTAATTATTGGTTACCTGCTAACAACAGTAGTTTATCTACGACTGGACTTTCACCTGCAGTATTTATTCGGCCAGCAGATAAGCCTGCACTGGAGATGGTTTTACATGAGGTAGGCCTAATAATTTAGTCAGTAATATTTTACATATGTGTTAATATACATATATAATAATATACACATAGATTATATATATATATATATATATATATATATATATATATATATATATATATATATATATATATATATATATATATATATATATATATATATATATATATATATATATATATATATATATATATATAAGGACAGCAAAGTCTGACATCTTAGCAGCAGTGAAGAACTGAGCTTATGGCAACGATAATGTATCAGTTTTATCCAAGTTACCACTTTCCACTGATTTTCCATTTTCGTTCAGCATCATTCGAAGATGCCGGATCAATTTCTGCAAATGTTAAAGTTGTCAATGACAGTGTGGAAAGAGGGACTGCACTAGTATCAACCTTCAACTCAACCCTGAGGAAGCAAGGAGATCATAAGCAATTCTTGTTCCAAATTGTAGCAGATCATCGGAACTAATTTCCAAATTCAAACAAAAAAGTACTTTTTTCTGAATGATGTAGTCGTAGTGACTAATTTTATCTAGTAAATACAGATAAGAAATTGGGGACTTATATAATATATACTTTCTAACGAGTCTAATTTTAATTCATTAGAAACATATATTGACATCTAAAGTTATAGATATTAGCTTCTTATGCAGTGTTACATTGTTTTTAAGACTTGATTATTGAGTTTTCCAGTAAAATTGGTTGTTAACTGAAATTCAATTTTTTGGACGAAACGAGCTAAAGTTACCTAATTTCAAAGTCGTTGAGGCAGTACTAAATATTATCCAATTTCATTGAATTTTTTTGTGTGGCTTATTTTATTACCAAAAGGAACAGAAAAAAGTAAGAGCACAACAAATATGATTTTCCATTTTTCTGAATCACCCTAACATACATACATACATAAATAAGCTTACATATATACATACATACATTAGGGTGTTCCCAAAAAATTAAAGTGTCGAAAAGTTACTCCCCAACCCACTATTGCGTGACACAAGCTGTTAGAAAACTCCACTAAAAATTTAAACATAATTTTATTATTTTAATATTTAGGACTTGCACAAACCGCTTAAAATTTTTGTGAATTTCGTTTTATTAGTATGAAAATCTAAACCGGAAAACGTTTTAATAAATGAACTGAAGACACTGTTTGTATTACACTAGTGAATCTAATGTATACTGTATATTAATACTATATACTGTGTCACACTGTTACTGTATAATGTATTGTATATAGTACTATATTTAGTATATTACGACATACTATTAGTCTGTTATACTAGTTATAGTTACTAATTAGTTATTTCAGTCAAACAACATTAACTGGCCTGATTCGTTCTAAAACATTAGCCTTCGTTGGTTCTGAAAACTTATTTCTGTGATCTTCTACCACTTGTAGCAAGAACTGCTCTTGTTCTTCATTGCATATTCCGGAAGAGTTAACTCTTGGATAAGAACGACTCCTCGTTCTGTCAGTTGATTAACTACACTGATCGATTGAACAATATTCTGGTCTCTTCTGTATGTTTCGTGGATTTTGATTTGACTAAGGCGCTTAGTCAAATCAAAAACGATAGGCAGGGGGGTGTCGAATCGGTTCCAGGTCAAGATCCAAAGGAGTCAGTCAGGTAGGCAGTAAGACGGCTAAGGTGGGCGGTGTTTAGGGTTTACACGGCGAGGGAGGTAGGGAGAGGAGGAATCGGGATAGGATTTGTGAAAGAGCAGAGTTTTCAGTTTTGAGTGAAAGACCTGTGGAGAAATAGCAAGTGGTGAGGTTTTGGTGAGTTCGTAGGATGGATCTGAAATTTATCGCAATACTGGTGGGATTTTGTTCCAGAGGGGTGGGACAGCTATGGCTATGGAGCGATTTGCAAATTTTAGTGATGAGGTGATGGAAGGGCGGAGAAGTGTTAGGGCAGAAGAGGAGCGGGTTGAGCGGAGTGGTTGGACCGTGAACAACTGTCGGAGATAGGAAGGCTGGGAGGATTGGAGTGTGTTGTAGGTGAGTGATATTACTTTATATTCTATTCCCCACTTATCCATGATTTCCACAACTGCTCTTGACATGGTAACCGCTGTTCCACTGTGAAGTTTTGGGACAGGGAGTCACTTTACCATTATTCTTTCCTGATACCAAAACTGGAAGTAGATCAATCCGTTCTCGTCCAGAACCAGTGAAATTATCCATTATTTTTCCATCCCAGTGCAAGACACGTGGCACAACTGGATCAATGGAAGCTTTGATTTCTGAAGTAAAAGTTCACGATGTTTTATTCGTGCTCTGAGAATGGCACTTGGACTTAAGATGAGCTCCTTAACATCTTGCCGGAGTTGTCCTGTAGAAGCTATTGCTGAAATTATGTAAGCAGCTTTTCTATGGTTAGTATCAAGTGCATTAAGTGCAGCTCTTCAGGTGTAACTACTTTGAATCTCCTCTAAACTTTAGTTCTGAAAGTTTTGGCATTGTAGGTCCAACCTCAGATTCTGATGATATATCGGATGTGTTGCTGTCAGAAGATACACCTTTGTTATCGTGACGAAGTCATAATTTATTTCCTGAAAATCCTGGAAAAACCTATTTTGGCAGAACTTCAACTGGCTTGTGCAAGTTCTAAATATTATTGTATCTTAAAACAAATTTGGTAATAGAGTTTCTATACCATGGATCACCAAATGGCGGGTTGTGGAAAGATAAATAAATGATTTGAAATTTTTCCATAGTGGATGGGAACACCCCAACATACATGCATGCATACATACATACAAATGTCATACATACAATCATACATACGTACAAATGTCATACATACATACATACATACATACATACATACATACATACATACATACATACATACATGCATACATACATACATACACACATACATGCATACATTGGGCCTACCTACATACATGCTTAGATACATACACGCTTATACACATAGTGTAAACGTGCGTTGAGGTGCGAGGCGTGAGGGCGAAGGTTGATGTATGTATTGTGTCGCTCGCGAATGCATAGTCCCCATGCTCACGACTGTCGAGCTCGTTGGGAGAATTCGCCCATGTTAGTGACGGTGAGCAGAGAGCGCTTGCGCAATAGTTACGTCAGAGATAAGTTAAGTCTGCGTCAGTCCTAGTAAGAGATAACAACTTATAGCAATCTCATTATAACACGAGCCTACCATTTGTGCAGATAATATACAGTTTCTTATTCGCTAGGACTCACGTTTAAATAGACCACTGAAGGGACACTTGAATAAATGCGTCATTGCAATTCTTACGTTTTCACCAAACGATTTAGTCTATCTTACAGGCCTAATTATTTCCCATTGGACAAGCAGGTGATCAAAGATCGAACTTTCATAAATTAATACACCTTGTCAACGCCCAGCAACTAAGAAACGGTGGCAGATTGTTAAAATATTATTGTTAAAACCTCGAAGTATCAGCCATCCAATATTTATTAGTGTATTGTTACTTAGTAACTTGTATCGTGTCGGTGTCTAACGCGCTGTGCATCAATCGATACCGCACTAAAACCAAACCGTAACCAGTTTTATATCCAGAAGATCATTTCGCTAAAACAGAGAGACAGTCTACGGGGAAAAAGTAATTAGGAAAAGGTATATCTTGGTTGAGAATAAATGACATTATCGACTGAGCAGAACGAACAGATAAAGGGAGGGAGAGAAAGAGACAGACACGTCTCAGGCAGACAGAGACAGAGACAGAGACAGACAGACAGAAACAGAGAGAGAGAGAGAGAGAGAGAGAGAGAGAGAGAGAGAGAGAGAGAGAGAGAGAAAGAGAGAGAGAGTGAGAGAGTGAGAGAGAGAGAGAGAGAGAGAGAGAGAGAGAGAGAGAGAGAGAGAGAGAGAGAGAGAGAGAGAGAGAGAGAGAGAGAGACTAAATCTTCTTCTTTTCCTTCAGGCTCGAATTAATCCCTCTTTGGAGAGGGGTCAGCCACTCGGATCCTTCTCTTCCACTTGTTTCTTTCTTGAGCATCTTCTTTCTTCAGTTTTAGGAGTTTTAGGTCTTGTTGTATCGTGTCTTCCCATCTCTTCCTCTGTCGTCCCCGGCTGCGGCGTCCGTATACCTCTGCATTCATGATTCTTTTCACACAACTATCATCCTCTTTTCTCATTACATGTCCATACCACCTCAGCCTGGTCTCTCGTACTTTGTCAGTTATACATGCCACCCCGAGCTTCTTTCTGATGTCCACATTTCTTTTCCTGTCCTTCAGTGAGATCCCAAGTATCCATCGTAGCATTCTCATCTCTGTTCTCTCCAGTAACCCTTCATCCCTTTTTGTCAGCGCCCAGGCCTCTGCTCCATATAGCATCACCGGTCTTACCATTGTTTTGTATACCTTTCCCTTGAGTTGAGTTGGCATTTTGGCGTCACACAACACTCCCGTTAGTTCTCTCCATTTCTGCCAAGCCACCTTAATCCTGTTCCTGATGTCATGCTCGCAGCCACCCTGTGCATTCATGGTCGATCCCAGATATTTAAATGTTTCAACCTGTTTCAGTGACTTTCCTGCAATGTCTCTGATCTCAATTGCTTCCGTTGTTTTTGAGCAGACCATGGTTTCTGTTTTATTGATGTTTATCTTAAGACCCTTGCTCTCCACTGCCATCTGCCAGTCTGTAAAACGTGCTTGCATCTTCGCCTCTGCATCGTCCGCCAGTATAAGATCATCCGCATACAGCATGTCCCAAGGTACCTCTCTCCTTACATGTTCTGATATTGCATCCATCACAATAATAAACAGTAGAGGACTCAGGCACGATCCTTGATGTACACCCACTCGTATCTCGAATTCTCCTGTGTTGCCTATACTGCTCCTCACTGTTGTTCTTGCACCTTCATACATTGACTTTACCAAGCGCACAATTACCTCCGAGACTCCCTTCTTCCTCAAACTCCAGTAAACGACATCCCTTGGAACTCTATCAAAAGCTTTTTCCATATCCACGAAGGTCCAGTATCTTTTGTTGTTTCCTTCTAAAACCTTTTCCTGTACCTGTCTCAGTATGAACACTGCATCTGTTGTACCCCTCCCTGGCCTGAAGCCAAACTGGTTGTCATGTAGCTCAACCCGCTCTCTGATACGCCTCTCAATGATCTTTTCATACACCTTGAGTACGACCTCCAACAATTTGATTCCTCTGTAATTCCCGCATTCCAGCACATCTCCTTTCTGCTTGTATAACGCTAGTATTTCACTTTCTTTCAAATCTTGGGGTAGTTTTTCCTGCTTCATGAAGTTGTTTAAGATGACATATAACCATTCAACCCCATTTTGTTCCAGTGCCTTAAACATTTCGGCCGTCATTCCAGATGGCCCCGGTGCCTTGTTGTTCTTCATCATTGCAATTGCTGTCTCAATCTCTTTATAGGTGATTTCCATCTCTGGTCCTGCTACAGGGTTGGTCTCCTGTAGAGGCTCCCTTGGGTTTTCTTCATTTAGCAGTTCCTCGAAGTATGTTTTCCATCTGGATCTGATTGCCTCCTCATCGATGAGTATTTTACCATTCTTGTCCTTAATAACATTTACTGACTGTTTATCTTGTCGACTTCTTTGTCTTGCCCTTGCTATTTTATATATCTTGCCCTCCCCTTCTTTGGTGTCTAGCTCCTGGTACATATGTTGTAACGCCCTATTTTTGGCTATTGCCACAGACCTTTTAGCTTCCCGACAGGTTGCCTTGTATTCTGCTCTCCGTCCATCATCGTGTCGATTCATCTGCCAGTTCTTATAGGCGGTCTTCTTGCTTTGTATTGCCGTCTGCACCTCTGCCTCCCACCACCAAGTATCTCTCTCCTTCCTTTTTTGTCCCTTTGTTGTTCCACACACCTGCTTTGCCGCCCCCAGCACGCCGCTTTTCAGTTTGTCCCATGTCACCTCCTCTGCTCCAGCTAATCGTGCCTGCACCTCCAGTTTGTAAGCATCTTTTATATCTCCCTTCAGTTTCCAAGTTCTGATACGTTCCTTTTGCTTGATCTGTTTTCTTTTCTGATGTTGAGTTTGCACCATCATGTCCATGATCAGTACCCTGTGTTGGCTGACCACTGCCTCTCCTGGTATAACTTTGCAATCACGTATATGCTTTCTATCCTCCCTCCTCACCAGTAAGTAGTCAATCTGGCTTGCATTTCTTCCACTGCGGTATGTTATTCGGTGTTCATCTGATTTTCTAAAGTATGTGTTTACAATAGCCAGATCCAATCCCTGTGCAGCTTCTAATAGAGGGAGACTAAATCTAGACCCATTAACCAAATACTTTCGTTCACAGAAAACAGTTCTATTCTTCTGCATGATAAGAGAAAGACAACCAGATTACCTGGTTGAATTATGATAAGTTTTGTGGAATACTGTAAAATTTTCTGGTTAGGCAGACGCCATTGCTTCATGAACCACATCCCAATTTGAAATATATCAATACTGAATGCAATGCAAATATCTAAGCATAAGGGTTAAACTTTTATATTGTTACGTACATGTTTCAGATGTGGATTTAGTCAGACTGTCAGAGTTCTACAGCTTTGTCTTATTATGGGAAGGGGCGCCCGCAGGCTTAAAAAATTGGACTCACAGCCCTCTCCTAAACAAATAACATGGCCGCTTGCCCGCTTTGCAACCATAGATATATAAGTAGGAAATTTGAAATAGCTGCCATAGATAGAGTAGTGAGTATAGTGACAAGCGTAACAAACAAAATTCAATTTAGATAACATCTAATGCTTTAGCATGCCGTATTCCGTTTAACAAAAATATCGATGTTTTGCCTATTCCTTGTATGGATTTGATTTGGTGAGTGGACGCACGCTGCGGGCGCCTCTGGTTATGGAGGAGCTGATTCGAATCACCCTAATAACCATTACAAAAAGGTATTTCTCGTTAGATTGCTATTCAGCCGAGTGAGAAGTATAAAGAACAATGTTATATTTCACATTATAACTGATTAGCCAGCCGACAACA
This sequence comes from Allolobophora icterica, assembly GCA_963556255.1. Taxonomy (NCBI): domain Eukaryota; kingdom Metazoa; phylum Annelida; class Clitellata; order Crassiclitellata; family Lumbricidae; genus Allolobophora; species Allolobophora icterica. The sequence goes on from OY744613.1 coordinate 29,865,379, forward strand.
ATGAAATTTGTTAAGAAACTTTAACAATTATTTATATTAGAAACATTAAACAATAACCAATTAGAAAGTAATGACATTCTCGCTTAACCGTTAAGGTGATATCCACTTGGCTTTCCTCTGCGTGTACGCAGTGTTGATCTTTGCAGTAATCATCCTTTTTTGTTTAGGCCTACTGTTGAATCTCTTCATTTTAATGAACTGTTGCAACCCTTGTGTTATCTTTGCAGAACTTTCTGCGAGTTTTTACTTAAAAGGCGGAGTTTTAGGTGTGAAAATACACACGTACAGACAACTTGAAAGCCGAAACGATTGATTCATGGCAAAAAGCGGGTTGTAATAGTGATTGCAAATGTGAATAGCGCTACATCTATATATAGAGACGCTCATCCGAACGGGTCATGCCAAATTATTCTTTGGTTACTGACAGTGTTTCTTTTTCAACATCGTGATTCTTCGGAGCTTCATGATGACCATGCAGCTGAGAAGATGTTGCCGGATCGATGGTGTTGGGTGGCGGATGGTTCAATGGCATTAGTTGTTGCTGCTGATTCTGATGCACGGTTGCCATGGGCACAGAGAACATCTGGAAATAGGAGGACTACACTGTAAATTCCAGTAAAGACACCGAAGTATATATGTGACTGTCAGAGTAGGGTCAGACACACATAATAAACGCATGGCTTAGATTTCTATCTATACATTGCCTTTCTATTTGGCCGATTGCTACGTGTACAGCGTTTCTGAGCGAATTATATCTAGGGACGCTTTATAGGCTAAATGTTCTGTTACAATTACAACAATTGCGAACGCCTTTATTTCCCGCAACGGGTGAAGGGAGCGAAAACCTTAGATCAGGAAAACATTTAACTTTTACTCTAACTGTTGAAATAAAAACAGCATAGCGTTTCACGAAGATTAGGGCACAGCGCTACAGTTAGTGAAATCGTTCTGGAACTAGAGCGAATTATCTCCTGCTTCCTTAAAATACCATTATTGATAAGCGTCGTTAAGATGATTATATATTGAAAAGCGACACGGAATGGTAGCTTTCCGATTATGTGTCTTAACTTCCAGTGCTTCTTGTGCAGGTGAATGTCTGAACATATTTCCTTGAAGCGTCAAACTTACAAATAAATAATGTGTGTACAACTCGGCTAGTCACCAGATTCACTAAAAACAAGCCTATATTGTTACTTTTCTTAGCAAAATGCGTGGTGCATTCACTGTCGAATTCTATTTCAAATTTGACGAGGAACTCATATTAAAAATTATGGCTTCTGTGGTAACTCATAGATCTCCAAAGTGATCTCTCCATTTCACATGACGAGCCCTGAACTTCGAACCAAGGTGAAATGTCGACGCTTTACCCCTTAGCTACCATGCCATTGCTTGGGTCTTGAACAAGTCGTAATTTAACACTCCGTGACCGTAAGAAACGGTTGTCATCGATTTCCGTGGAACACCGTAGCCAAGAGAAATTCGCCTCATAATGAAAACGTTGTTCCGCAAATTAAAACCAACCTGTTGACTTGGCATAGTTGAGATGGTAATGGTCTGAATGTACGGAGCAGGCATTTGCACAATCTACATAACAAAACAATTGATGGAGTTATTACATCGAATATCGTAGTTCAGTATCGAATCACTTCAAAAATGTTTCGCAAATTCAAGAAAATAAAGGAAAGATAAAATGGCAAAACAGTTTCGTGATAAGGCGTGTAGAAAAGGTGTTATATTGTGTCACGACATATACGCGCACGTATGCAATTGGCAGCCAAATTGATTACTTCATAGCAGCAACCAGCTAATATGGTTTCAAATTTGTATAGCGCCCTTTCAAAGAACTCATCAGAGGTGTTCACGACAGTTTCTTCCTAGGATGCATTTCCTAGGTTTATTCCTCCATTTTTCGATAAAAAGTCTAAAGGTGTTCCGCATCGCGATTAGAGTTTTGATGTTCATGTACCTGAGAAGACATTGGTGGATGGATGGTGTTGGACTGCTGATGGATCAGTGGCACTGTTTGGTACTGCTGCAGCTGTTGCTCGTGCTGAACGGGTTTAGAGTCCATCTATAAAGAGAAAGAGTCAAAAGTAATTTCCAGCACACACATTGAGATATGAAGCTGTTTTCATTGAATGTATAGCCAAAGAATTACTGTATCTTAGACTCAGTCATGCTTACCTTATTGCCTCACATGGGCGTATTGAGGGGGGGGTTTACCTCCACCAAAATAAATTGCAAAATACGAAAACCACTTCACTTTTCACAAACTGACCCCGCACTCTGCGACCATGTCCAATGGAAACTCCCAATTTTGAAACCCCCGAAATTGTTTCCTGGCTACGCCACTGTTGCCTCACGAGTAGAAGAGAGGCGAAAGGGCAAAAAGTAATTTTCAAATGAGTGGTACTTTATATAATTTATTTTCGCACAAGGCAAACAGCAAAATATTAAGCGTCTCTTTTTAAGAGACAATAATCAAAGACAATAAAGATGCTAGAGTTCATTGAACCATTGCCGGCCTCAGTGATTACTGTGTTAAACTGGTGGCAGCCATCCAGCATTTCAACTAATGTGGCCGTGAGGATAAGGCCAGACACATGATATACTCTTAGCACAGACAATGGCCTCGAACTATCAAATGTAAGGTTTGCAACGTTTCCATTCAACTGGTGGCAATATTTTTGAAGCGTTTCTGTGCGAATCGTCAGAGGCCTTATGTAAAAGTTCTGTTACAATTAAAAAGCAGATAAAGGAAACGAGATTACAAAGGAAATGAAACTTCTTTTCTGAAGCATAAAACCACCTGTTGTTTTCGAATGTCTTCATAAATATTGGATTGCGGTGCATTCGGAATATATTGAACTGGCGCTGAAACATCCTAAAAAACAAACCAACATCTGAATGGCTATAGATACCCAGACAAATACACCAATAAAATACCACACAAAATCGCTGCCTCTGCCAGTCTATAATGACCTCAAATGTGATCAAAGCCTATTCGGCGACTCGTCAGGAAGTACAACAGCATAGAAGAGTCACAGGTGGCGCATCCACGCAGTGCCTAATCAACGGACTTCATGGCATCATGTTCACAGATTGCAACATGTTCAGAGCATCTGAACCAAGCTGTTTCGATAATGTGGAGCCACGACTGACAGTGGCGTCCGCGGCACACGATCACAGTAGTTGCTCTTGGGCGAAAAATTACTCCGACCCGGCTATTCCTCGAAGCGCCGGATGCACGGCCAACGCGTCATCTCCCTGCAGTTCTTCATTGGAGAAATATTACTGTAGTCCGGCTATCTCTGTAGTCGCCGGGTATAAGCAAAACATGTTATCGCCCAGCAGTGGCTCTTCAGAGAAAAATGACGCCAGGCCGGTCTTTCTGGAGCCCTCGTGTGTACGTTTAACGTGTATTTTCTCGTCAACTGGTTGGTAGATTGAACAGCAGCAGCAGAGACTGACGATCGAGGTCACTGAAACTGAGGCCTTCCACTGAGACATGAAGCCCGGTTGCAGGTCGACGCAGTCCACAGATGAGGGCCAGCCGTGCATCAGGAAGCCCATCCTAATGTAGTCCTTTAGGGTAGCAGACTCTTTTACAGACCTCCGATGTTCTTCATAACCATCTATCCAATTATCTATCTATCTATCTATCTATCTATCTATCTATCTATCTATCTATCTATCTATCTATCTATCTATCTATCTATCTATCTATCTATCTATCTATCTATCTATCTATCTATCTATCTATCTATCCATCCATCCATCCATCCATCCATCCATCCATCCATCCATCCATCCATCCATCCATCCATCCATCCATCCATCCATCCATCCATCCATCCATCCATCCATCCATCCATCCATCCATCCATCCATCCATCCATCCATCCATCCATCCATCCATCCGTCTGTCTGTCTATCTATCTATCTATCTTTCTATCCATCTTTCTATCCATATTTCTCTGTGTTACCTGAAAGGTGGTTTGCTCTCTCCGGATAGCCATATAACCAATACCAAGGAGCCATGTTGCGCCGATGAGAGCTAACGTTGCAGCGAAAACCATCGTACCATTGCCTCCCTTAGCTCCTGCTCCCTGTTCAAATCAGATTAAATCTAATTATACTTAATACCAAATGAAATCAAATGAAATGCATGTTTCCTGTTAAAAGAACTGAACGAATCAGTTGCTCAAATCCATTGGTTATATATGAGTGGAATACAACTGCAGATTTCCACAGCCGGAAGGATAAGGTCGGCTAACTGGACTGCCTGTTCAATCCATGATCAACCAGTGATAGTTGTTTTGAAATCACTGTTTATATCACATTCTATTATCTTTTATCTCATATTAATATATAGACTCTGTATATGCGACTCTAGTTCAAGATTAGAAATAACCGATTTGGATATACAGACAGTAATAAATAGTGAGAAAGGAAGGTGAGAGAAAGTTCAAGCAGTGACCTAACTGGTTCTAAATTTTGGATCACAATTGAGGTTGAGATGTACTTGCATTCGTCATTCGCAGAATGAAGGCCACAAAATCTGCGGTAAAGGCGGAAGCATAATTGACTGCGAAACTTATTGTTAACCATTGTGTGAATATGAACAATAATTTTTTAGACATTTTAGGACATCTGCACTTTCGCCAAATTTGTTTTTGATAAAGGAGAAAGTTTTTGGAATGGAATGTCGGAAAAGATCTATTGAATAAAATTTTAATAAAGGCCTATTGTAATAATTTTAACGAAAGCAAGAAGTAACCGAAATCTAAGTTACCAATCAAGCTTCGAATGTGCGCTGAAATATTCCTTAAGTCCCAGAACTGAACAATAGCTTCCGGAACTGAGCAATTATGGAAGGGCTAAAATCCCGAGAAAAACGGGATTGGGGGATTGAAGGGGTGTTAGTTAACACTGAAAACAGTTCACAACACTGAAATTAAATTAAAATAACTAATTTATTGCTTTTATTATTAAACTAAATAAATTATTTTTAATAGCTGAAAAAAGGTGCCGTAACCCCGTTCCGGCTGAAAAAAAGCACTGCTTAAGTCTAAGTTTAAAATCCGGATAATATATCCGATGTCCTAAAATTAATTCTTGTTAATATTGGTTCTATAGCTCTGTTTGTTTTCGTTCAAATAAAATTGGTTCTTTTATATACTTTTAAATTAAACTCAAAATTCAGTTTTTCTCTAAGCACCATGATTAACTGATGCATTGTTACGCGTCCATTTAGTAAGACTGTTTTATTAAAACGCATTATAGATAGGCCTATAAGTTGTATTGTATTATTGATTACTCTTAAGAGTCTCAACTTTTCTGTTAATGTTTAACGGAAGAAACATCTCCAATTGAACATTGACTGTCGTCAAATATCTGTGTATAGTTAAAAGAGGGCCGAGATATTTACTATTTTTGCACATTTAAGCCAAAACAACTAATCGCGCAGCAGAAGAAACATGTAGAGTCGATTAATGATTTAAAGTTGGAAACAATATTGTTGAATAAGATAAGGTTTTCATACCGAGCCATAGTAGTAACTGTTGTATTCATAATAGTAGTCGTCTTTATCAATTCCAGCAGCTGCTACAGCCAACTGAATGATTGCGGCGACGACAGCTAAACCAGAAGTGATTGCTGTGGCAAAAATCTGTTAAAACATTCAAGTACGTAAGGGATTAACAACGCTGTAACAACCGCTCTGACGTTGTCTTCACACGCCACCAATGCATCGAATAACAAAGACAGCCATCAGTGCATTTGGCTCACACTACTTGGCTCAAGCGATTTTGTGAGGTTTCTATAGGCGATTTATTAAGTACCTGGATAACTGACTAACAGCAATGAAGAACATTCTTACTGTAAACCATATCTCCGTCAACGAGAAGACACACAACGAACGCGACACAATCGGTTGATATGATTAATGTTTTAGCTTTCAATTTGTGCATGCCTATATTAGATAGATTCCCCTGTGAATGTAACTATGTATGTATATGACTATGTATGTATAACATAACATAGCATAACAAGGGTTTTAAGTGGTTCAGAAGACGAGCAGAACCACTGCAAGTTAACCTGGAACGTTTAATAGCCCAATTTTCCTAGCTTCGTCTTAAAAGCTGTTATAGTATCCACTAAGACAGTACTATCATCCAACCCATTCCACAGGTCTATAACTCTTGTACTGAAGAATTTCTGCTCTAATGTTCCTTTTGGCTTCTTAAATAATTTATACATGTGTCCCGAGTTGCCATGTTTGGTGCTAATTCAAAGCACCTCTCCCACTGCAGTGCTTCCTTTCCAGTTATAATCTTATAAGCTTCAATTAGATTTCCTCTGCTCCTCCTTCTCTCCAATGTTGTTAGTCCACACCTTTTCAACCTTTTTTCATAGCTCAGATCCTTGTAGCCCCAAATCATTTTTGTGGCTCTTCTTTGCACTTTCTCCAGTATTTCTATGTCCTGTTTCAGGTATGGATTCCATACCTGGATGCAGTATTCCAATTGTGGCCTAACCAGTGATTTGTAAAACCTGATTATTGTATCTTTTTCTCTGGTGACTATTGTCCTTTTTATCATACCTAAAGTTGAATTAGCCTTTTTTATGCTTCAGCACATTGTCTCGAAGGTTTTGCACTCCTGTGCATAATTACTCCCAAGTCCCTTTCTTCATCACTCACTTTCAATATCGTACCCCCCATTTCATATGAAAACTCGTTGTTTCTCTTCCCCAAATGCATCACTGAGCACGTTTCCAAATTAAAGAGCATTTGCCAGTCTTGTGACCATCTGAACATTCTTCTTAGATCTTCCCGCAGTATCTCTGCTTCTTCTTCGTCACCCACTGCTCTACATAGGTTTGTATCATCCGCAAACTTAGAAATTTTTGATAAAATCTCATCGTCTATGTCGTTAATAAAAAGTACGAATACCAGTGGCCCAAGCACTGATCCTTGTGGCACTCCACTTAAACTTAACTATGCATTCATTTGCAAATTTATAGTTTTAAAATGCATTTGAAACAGTCCTACAAAAACTCAAAACAGTGTAATAGAATTTTAAAATACTATAATGATTAATCAGCCTTATGTTAGGTTCTGCAAACGCATTCTAGCAATGTTGCTGTTAAGACACATGAATTCGTCAAACTGTAAACATTGAGTTGTACTTAGCTACTCGTACCAGTTTTTTGGTTCCATAATGACATGTAACTATTGCAACAGCTCCAGCAGCCGTGAACTAAAGTACAAACAAATTTATTTCAATTAAGTAAACAAACAGATAAGCGGTTATGTTGTAATGTTTTACTATGATGGTGGACTTAATTAGTAGTATGATTAGTTTTGTCTCAATGATACATTTTTAGTAAATAGTGCTTCTTCAACTAGCACACGCCATCCGCCACAACTACCGCTTCCCTATTCCTCCGTTGCTTTTATTTGCTGCAACTGCAACTACTATTACTACTGCTACTAATTCATTCATTCATTCATTCGAAGATTTATATAGCGCCTCTTCAAGGGAACTACTCAGAGGCGCTCCCGACACCAGCACGTTCATATAAGACAGTTTTAAGTTTTGCAAGAAATATGCCAGGGGTGACCCCAGGGCACATGCGGAGCTCTAAGGGAAGTCTATTCCAGACTACCGGGCCCACCACTGAAAAAGCTCGACTTTGCATAGTCGTGGAACGAGCAAATGGAACTAAAAGTACTCCTTTTCCCGCTGAGCGGAGGGAACGTCGGCCTTGGACACCTGAAACTGCGCAGCATAGCTCTCGCAGGTAAGCAGGGGCAGGGCCCTGACAACATCGCCATACTAAGGCAGCGATCCTATATTCTATGCGTAAGCGCATAGGAAGCCAGTGAAGGACCTCCAGCATATATCTAGAGACTTGGCCATGTTTAGGAATATGCCCAATGAGACGGGCTGCAGAGCGCAGAACTCGCTGTAAACACACTATACGACTAGATGGAAGACCAAAATAAAGAGATGAGCAGTAATCAAGGCGTGCTGTGACGAAGGAGTGAACCAGTGTAGCAGTGGCACTGGGCGTTAGCGAACGAGTAACAGTGCGAAGCTGGCGCAGCTGGTAGTAGCAGTCCCTAGTAAGACGGTGTATTTGTGGAGCAAAAGTAAGCTCCTGGTCGAGCCAAACACCAAGATCACGGACAAGAGTTGAGAAGGTATAGTTGGGGAATTCAATTGCAAGAGCAGTGAGGTCAAGTTTAGCGAGTTGCTGTCGCGTGCCTAGCCAAATAAATTTGCTTTTGGACTAATACTAATACTACTACGACTATCACAACAACTAATACAACTATTACTAAATTCAGCAAACTTGAAACAAACATAGAGTATATCAGTCAAACCGAAGAACGATAAAACGGATTTTTCGAGGTATATGATAAATATCAGCGTGTGTTATTCAAGCTTACCATATACCCACACCAAACTCCCACTCCAGCTTCTGAAAATCCTGCGTAGAATCTGAAAGCAACGGCTGCACCTATCTGTGATAAAACACCGCAGAGCACCAGAGCAACTCCAAGCCACAAGGCGCTGGTTTTGCCAAGCAAGACGTCGTACTTGCCAGAAGCAGATGGCTGCTGCTGCTGCTGAGAAATAATATACGCCGGAGGATAGGCAGAATCTGGAGATGTGTAGTATATTCCTGGGTTGACAGTCGGAGTCGGTGCAACGAATACCGGTGCACCGTTCTGCGTTGTGTTAGCCATTACGTGAGCTGCAAAAGGTATCACATATTGCATAGTTCAAGTCGGTTAAAGTGTTTGTAAATTTATTAATAATTTAATTATACGTTTTACGTTTGATTACTATTCCTACTTATCAAGTCATTTCATGAAAACCTTTGTTTGTAAGTTTTATGTCTTGTCTTCAGCGAGCCTCGTTACCTGCTGGTGTCTGCAGTAGGCCTAGTCAGTTAACTACAAGAAAGTTGACATCTGAAATATGTTTAATAACAATCTTTCTTTATTTTGGTATGGCTCCTATGGTCCGTATTCCAGTGTCCATACTTCTGCTTAAAAAATTTAATGTAGTTCAATATAGGCTTCATCGCTGGATGTTGTTTCAATGAAGCCGCTTATTTTTAAGCAGGCTTTTCCGAATCGAGATAGTTCTAGCCGGAAGAGTTATATAAAGTAGTCATGTGAGCTTTGAGATTTCAGTTGTGTTTGATTGTTGGCAATCAAAAAGAATCATGTCGCTCTGTTTCCACACACAGGTATAATAGAAGTCACTGGAAGTGATACCAAGGAAGCAAAATACTAGAGGCAAACCAGTTGCCTACATTTCTGACTCCGAGGTACAGTGCTGAAACTTGCTGCAGTGGCAGAAAACAATTGGAGTGGTGTCTGACAGTGGGCATTCGCTTGCTTAGTTTGGGATTGAAAGAATATTGTTTGTCACTTTCTGCTATATTAGACACTTTCAATGTCCAGGATTAACCTCAGTTAGCGTAAGCTCATTGGTATAACTTCTCACTAAGTTGCGAAGCCATCCCGTCAAGCGAGTTGAACCATTCTAAAAACTCTGAGATGACATTTAAAACTATGGACTTACCGGTACCGTTTCTTGCTCAGTACTGTTGTCCAATATACGCCTAAAAATAACTAGAAGACAAGTCTTCAGACTTGCTGTGAGTATGTGCATAGACAATAAAATACGCGTTAAAATGACGGTCTAGCGACACTCAAATTGGCCTATGTCGCGTCAAAGCTTCCGATAAACCTGCTTACGACAGTAATGTCATTCATAATATTAAAGTTCAACAACTTTAATGAGAATCTTAGCATTTTATCAACAACTTGACTTTCATCTACACTTGATTTCGCCCAACAGATAGTCCTATACTGGAAAGCCATATCGAATGAGCTAATAGCTTAGATAGGACGAGGAAGCGTGCAGCGTAAAAACCTCTGTCTAATATACACAAGTGACTTGGCGTTTCTATCTAATCATATGATAACGGCACAATTGTATCAAGAAACAGATGCCCTTCTCTTCTAATACAGTCCGCCTTTCTGTTAATACGCATCTCACACATGAGCAGCTGGATGACGTCAATCACTTGAAACTGATCACGGACTAAACCAGTTTATGAGTTCTGACAAGTGGCAACAATATCGCAAAGTTCCATGTATTGGGATTGAAGCCTGTGGTTCGATCATGAAATTGTCACACGAAGCTACATTGTAATTGTAATTAGTTACTAATATCGTGTCGGGATACAATGCGCAAGGTATCAACCGATTGCGCACCGGAATCAATCAGTAATCAGATCAATACCCAGAAGATCAGTTAACTGAGAAAGAGAGGCATCCTAAAGGGGAAAAACAGTCTACAAAAGGTAAGCCTTGAGTTGAGAACGAATTGACCTGAGAGACTGAGCTGAGTGAACAGATACGGGGAGAGAATTCCAAAATTTAGGCCTAGGCAAAGAAAGAAGCTCGTGCAACAAGAACCCTTCTAGTTTATGTATAACCAGAGAAAGATGAATTTTTGAATTATGATGAGATTGAGGGAAAAGGGTGAAATTAATTGCTTCTTGAAAATCACGAGACTTACGGAAAATGTAGGTATAATGTATTAGTGCATCTTATAAGTCGTCTTGCTTGAAGCCGCCCTATTAGGCTACTTCATCGTCAGCTGAGATTAGCACCGCACATAGGCTAAATAAACTGCCTACACGCTGCTTCTACCTACCATCTATGTCAAATACGTATTGTTTGTCGTATACGCTTACACTAAATGCTGCCAAAATGCTCGTTCATGCCTTCAGCACAAGTCATCTAAACTATAAGAACACTATTCTGTCTTCTTGTTCTATCTGAAAAAGTAGACCGACACAATTCTGATGCAATGCACGCTAAATCAACCGTAGGGCCTATGTGAAATCATAAAACTGAGACAATGAGTGATGAACTCTATTGGCTTCAAATTAGCCCAACGTGAAAAATAATAATAAAGAATGGCAGGTAATAATAAAAATACATACAAACGTAATACGTACGCAAATACAACACATGCATGCATGCATGGTTACACGTATATACATATAAACATGCATGCAACCATGCATACATGAGTGTACACTATACATAGATTTCTTTATTCAGGCATATATGCATAAAGACAGACAGATATACACAAACATACATGCAAACAAAAATGCACACGTACATATACATTCAAGCATGCATGCATGCATACATAGATCCATACATGCAGATATGGATGCATATATGCGCAAATACATGCACGTATAGATGCCTGTATGTTTTCATGCATGCTTACTTGTATGCATGCATTTATACATTCTTACATGTATACACGCATTGATGTATTTTGACTTGCTTACATGCATGCATTCAAGCATTCTGTACACGCGCATACCCACATATGTGTATATGCATACATGCATACATGCATATGCACATACCTAGAGGCAAACAGTCATAAATAGAGACCGACATGCATAGATGCATACTTACAGACAGACAGGCATACACATATACATGCATAGAAACATACATACATATAGGGGCGTCTCTCTCCATAGGGGGTAAGATCTGTCATTATATGTGCCATCATTATTTGAGGAGGGGGAAGAAGGGGAAGGAGAAGGGGCAAGAGAAAGGATGGGAGGGGAAGTTGCTCCAATGACGTCGGGGGGATAGACGCCCCTGCATACATACATACTGTAAGCACATGTTAGCGAGCGAGGCATGAGGGAGCGGTCAGTGTATTCGTTATGTCGCGCAGGCTTAGCGCCGAGAGATCTGGGAGAAAGCGCGATTTACGTTAAGAACCGCGATCACAAAACAGCGACCATCGAAATAGCGAGCACAAATTAGCGATTTAAAAAACATCTAGTGTACAAAATAGTGACAACCAATACAGCAACTTCATCTGTTTATTTCCAATGTCTTCCAATGGTTGACGTAGTATAGATGTATATGTAACAAGTGTGTAATGTTAAACTTGAAGACTCATATTATGTACAATTCCACGAAGATCGTCCAATATCGGTCGATTAGTGTCATCGACGACGATTTTTTAAAATTCTTTCTGCACTTTCATTATATTCTGCGAGATGGATTTGGTAGTGGTTTGACCGCTGGAGCGAACAGTGATTATACACTGTCACAATATCTTCACCCTCAAGATGACAACGAGCGCGACATTTAAATTTATTATAATCAGAACATTTCCAATGGTTTTCCCTTTTGATGCTTCTCGTATTAATAAGAGATCACGACCATTTCACTTTTAACACATCAAGTCAATGTGCTAGTAATAATTAATTAATTTCTTTGGTCGTAATCAGGACCAATTAATGTACATACAGTCATACCCATAATATTAATCAAACAACATTCAAGTGGCATTCTGACTTCTGCTATCTTAAATAGTTCAATTGTTCATTTGAAGTGAATAGTCAACGTTTGAAATAAACGTTCTAATCTAATCGCGGTTTTGATGATCGCTGTTTCTTATGCTCGCTATTATTACCGTTGACCGTATTCGCGCATGTAAGTGACGGAGAGCGGAGACCTGTACGTTTGCGTAATAGTTGCGTCAGTGATAATTTAAGTCTATGTCAGTCCAAGTAAGCTAAAAACTTAGAGCAATTTCATTAAAACACAGACCCTACCTTTTACGCCCGAGCTTAACGAAAATGACTGACTGCTGCCACATACAGCGGTGACGAGGGCCTTGCAAAAGACTAGCCTTCCTTTTGTGCAAATGATTTACACCTTGTTATTCAGTACAGGAACCCACGTTTTGTGTAGTCTTTTGAATTCACATTTGAAAAGCACTTTAACGTAAGTAGATATCAATATAGTCATTCTACACGCCGACGACATCATAATCTGATATTGGATCATCAATTACAAAGATTCAACTTGAATCCACAGTTTGTAAACGCCCACCAGCTAAGCCTATATCAGACACAGTGGTAGATTTTTAAAGCCCCGTATACTTATCACCCACCCAATATTTATTAGTGTATTGTTACTTAGTTACTGGTACCATATTGTGTCGGTGTCTAATGCAATGTGCATCATCAACCGATGCCGCACCAAAACCAAACCGCAATCAGGTTGGTTAATCCAGAAGATCAGTCCACTGAGACAGACAGTCTATTGTGGAAAAGTAATTAGGAAAAGGTATATCTTGGTTTGAGAATAAATGACATTATCGTCTGAGAATAATGAACAGGTAGGCCTACAGGGAGAGTTCCAAAATCTAGATCCAGTACCCAAACACTGTCGTTCACCGAAAACAGTTTTATTCTTCTCCATGATCAGGAAAAGACAACCAGAATACCTGGTTGAATTATGATAAGTATGTGGAATACTGTTGAATTGGTTCCGGTCCACTATTCCGGGGGTTGAATTTTGTGGTTAGCCAGAGTTTACTGCTTCATGAACCACATCCCAATTTGAAACATATCTATACTGAACAGGAAGCCAATGCAAATATTTAAGCATAAGGGTTAAACGTCTATATTGTACATGTATTAGATGTGGATTTAGTGAAAGAGTTCTACAACTTTGGCTTGTTATGGGGGAGCGGATTGGAATCACCCTCCTACAAGTTGGACAATCCGCGATAGTCGGCACTGCCTCCCCTATTATAGGTAAGAGCACTTTGTATTCAGTGTTGAGTTAGCCTGACCACCAATTAATGCGCTCACATGTCCGTGGAGATTTACAATTTCCTCCTATCCGCACATCAAATGCTCATCGGACTTCCTTGAGCACCGGATCAATCTTGTTCGAAATGTAAACACGTTATATATATTGATTAAGCTCAGTCCATTGTTTCTGTTTACCGTTATTTCGTCTGGTTAAGATAAGTGTGAGCTATTGACATGTTTGCACGTGTGTAAGTATTTATTTATCTGGACATTTATAAAGCGCATTTTTGTGAACCCTGAAAAGCCCTTTGAATATTTGTCTTTCTAATGGATCTGAACTGGTGCTTCTTAACATGGCTAGTAAAAGTAAGTTGAGTTGAGTTTTAAAATACGGCTCGAATTTCGTTACATTACTTTACTACTACCACCGTGCCTATCACATTGCCATCATTAGGCGTATTTAATATAATGTTATTATAAGAAAGTGGATTTTCGCGCACTGAAATCATTAAAGACTTAGCATTTTCCAGCATAAAATAATGCTATTTGTATTATATGAGATACGTATTCCTTTTAGAAGTTCTGCTATAGTCCTACTCACCATTTGGACTCGCTTAATATATTTAGGCAATTATTCGCATGCAGTGAACTAAATAGAAACAGTTGTTTAAAGACCATCATCATTGTTTGCATTATATGCACAATGTTGCACATACAAATTTGGTTGCAACATTTGTGATCAACCAAATCATCTTTAAAAGGCGTCTGCCGTTAGATTGCTGCGGCCATGTTTAGGCTACTGATCACCCAAGTGAGGAGTGCCAACAACTATGACATATTTAACAACGATGAAACATTTTAAGATACGTCGAGAATAATTTATTTAAAAGTTCAATCAAGGTTTTTTATTGCAATCAGGCTAGAGATTTTATCAGTTCTGCTATTGGCCAACCTTAATAAGGCAAAATGAATTGTTTAAACTAACTAAAAAACCTCATTAATACAACAGAAATAGTTACAAACACTAGGGGAGACCGTGGCAAGCGTGGCATGGCAGGTAAGAGTGGCACTCTGGACGCGCAAGAAAACAGCCACAACTGTAAAACCTTAACCTTGCATTTTCATGAGCTGCAGTGATGTCAAAAATAGTGGAAAACTATATTCTGCAAAAGAGTAGCAGCAACTTTTTGTTTTAATTTGTAAAATTTTCGTCAAATGAAGTTTTTTTAAAGGCGATGCTTGATCAGTCCGTGTTCTCTTGCAGAATATAAGGCGCAGTTTATATTGCGTATTTATAATGGTTAAAATACCTATTTTGTAATGAAACATTGTTCTCTATTGCAGCTTAATTCTTTCATAACGAAAGAACCTCTAACGTGAGGCATATAGTTGTGGGGCACTAGTCTGCCCACGACATGCCAATTTTGCCCCATAACATGGCACAATAGTGGTACTTTTGTTATGTGCTATTAAAATTTTCTTACATTTATTTGGCTCCTTAGCAATTTAGAATATTCTTAACTATATCCATTGATTGATGCTATGATAGTCAGGACATACGTCCATAAGACATATCGAGCATGCTATTGAGAAGTTGTAAGTCAAGAAAAAGGAATGACAAATGCACGGTTGTATTTGCGATGAATCCATCAAGTATTTATTTACTATCGATGATCATCTTTAGGCGAAAAAATATGAACGACAGGTTAATGCGAGATGCACCTCATAGGTCAGTTGGGGTTCCATATGCTAGGGGATTGATGGACCAAATAATTCCGAATGAAGCATTTTATCAGTTTGATATATATAGTCGTGTGACTTTAGGACAGGCGAGAAAGGCACTATATAATGTTTTACATTACGTTACATTAAAAACTAACACAACAACGACTATTGTCATCAGAACTAGGCTATTCAATATATTATGAGAATTTGGATCTTCGCAACAGGAAACAAGTCAAATACACTTGCGCTGCAAATTGAGTGATACGGAAACAAACACAAAACATTTTAAGTTTTCAAGCATGTAATCACGCGATTTATATTATATTATGACTGCGTTCCTTCTCAAATCACTTAAGTTCCGTTATACAGGCTATTCGTGTATACTAGCCAAATATCTTTAAATAATTACGTATAAGGCATACAGTGAACTACCTATGCTAAAAGCAATTGCTTAATGACCAAATATCATTGCACATACAAATAATGCTGCACAGCAATTGCGATCAAGCAAACCATTACAAAACGGTATTTCTCGTTAGATTTCAGTGGCCTTATTAACTATTCAGCCGAGTGAGGAGTATAAAGAACTATGTTATATTTCACATTAAAATTGATTAGCCTGCCGACAACAATGAAACTTGTTAAGAAACTAACAATTATTTATATTAGAAACATTAAACAATAACCAAGTAAAAAGTAATGACATTCTCGCTTAACCGTTAAGGTAATATCCACTTGGCTTTCCTCTGCGTGTACGCAGAGCTGACTGGTCTTTTCCTTACTGTTGAATTTCTTTTAATATTAATGAAACTTTTGCAACCCTTGTGTTATTTTCGAAGAGCTTTCTGCGAGTTTTACCTATAAGGCGTAATGTTAAGTGTGAAAATACACACGTACAGACAACTTGAAAGCCGAAATGATTGATTCATGGCAAAAAGCGGGTTGTAATAGTGATTGCAAATGTGAATAGCGCTTCATCTAGAGAATCTCTTCCGAAGGGGTCATGCCAAATTATTCTTTCGGTACTGATAGTGTTTCGTTTTCAGCCTCGTGATTCTTCGGAGCTTCATGATGTCCACGCAGCTGAGAAGATGTTGTCGGATCGATGATGTTGGGTTGCGGATTATTCAATGAAATCGATTGCTGGTGATGATTCTGATGAACGGTAGCCATGGGCATAGAGATCATCTGTAAATAAAAGTGCTAAAGTGTAAATTCCAGTAAAGACACCGAAGTATATATGATTTTAACGGACATGACTGTCAGAGTATGGCCAGACATACATACAGACGCCTAGCTTAGGCTGGTATCTATACATTGCGTTTCAATTTGGCCAGTTGCTGCGTATAATAGAGCGTTTCTGAGCGAATCATCTAGCGGCGTTTTATAAATGGTCTGTTACAGTTGCAATAATTTCGAACGCCTTTTTTTCGTCGCAACTATCACTGCAACTATTGAAATAAAACAGATATATCTCCTTAATAGTGTTTCGTTAAATTTAGGGCACCGCGCTACTGTTAGTGAGGTCATTCTGCAACTAGTGCGAATTATCTCCTGCTTCCTTAAAATGCCCATTATAGGTAGGCGTCGTTAAGATGACTACATTATTGAAAAACGACATGGAATGGAAGCTTTCCGATTATGTGTCTTAAATTCCAGTGCTTCATGTGAAGGTGAATGCTTAGGATCTGAACATATTTCCTTGAAGCATCAAACTTACAAATAAATAATAGGTAATACACAACGGACTAAAAATTCACTAAGTTCAAAGCCTGTAATGCTACTTTTCTTAGCAAAATGCGTGGTAGCTTGACTCTCGAATTCTGTTGCAGATTTAGTGAGGAACTCATACTAAACATGATGGCTTCTTGGTTACTCAAAGATATAGGCTTACAATATGACATCTCGATTTCACATGACGAGCCCTGAGGTTCGAACCAAGGGCGTAGATGTGAAATGTCGACGCTTTACCTCTTAGCTACCGTGCCATTGCTTGGGTCTTGAACGGTTGTCATCGATTTCCGTGGAAACCATAGCCAAGATAAATACGCCTCATAATAAAAACGATGTTCCGCAAATAAAAACCAACCTGTTGACTTGGCATCGTTGAGATGGTTATAGTCTGAATGTACGGAACAGGCATTTGCACAATCTATATAACAAAACAATTTATGGAGTTAATATAACGAATATCGATCTTTCTTTGACCTTTCGGTGATTGATTTAATGCAACAAAAGAAGACCAAATATACATCGTAATTCAGTTTCGAAGCACTTAAAAATCTTTGGAAGATACAAGAAAATCAAGGAATGATAAAATTTCAAAATGTTCGTCATTGGGCGTTTAGTTAGTCTTTAACTAATCCCGTAACACAATGCTCAAACGGGGCCTGTAGTGGCTGCATTAGAGATCGACAGTAAAATTCAGGGACACCTTTTTAATGTGTCCAAAAGGTGCTATATTAAGTGTCACGACATCTACACGGGAGTATACAATTGGCAACCAAATAGATTCCTTCCTTGCAGCATGCGAGTTGCTATTATAGTTTTAAATTTGTATAGAGCTTTTCAAAGAACTCATCAGAGGTGCTCATGCCAGTTTTTCCTAGAATGCATTTCTAGGTTTCTATCTGCGTTGCCGATGAAAATTCTAAACGTGTTCCGCATCGCAATTAGAGTTTCGTGATGTTCATGTACCTGAGAAGACATCGGTGGATGGATGGTGATGGGGTGCTGATGGATCAGTGGCATCGTTTGGGGCTGCTGCAGCTGATTCACGTGCTGAACGGGTTTAGAGTCCATCTGTAAAGAGACAGAGTCAAAAGTAAATTCCAGCACATACATTGATATATGAAGCTGCTTCCACCGAATATATAGCCAACGAGTTACTGTATCTTAGATAGACTAAGTCATGCTTACCTTATTGCCTCACATGGGCGTTTTCGGGGAGGGGGTTACGGGTTCAACCATCACCGACATAAATTGTAAAATATAAAAACCACTTAACTATTCATAAGCTCACTCCGTAGGCCTACTCTGCGGCCATGTCCAATGAAACCCTTGAATTTGAAACCCCCGCGAAATTGTTTCCTGGCTACGCCACTGTTGCCTCAGGAGTAAATGAGAGACAATAATGCAAAAAGTAATTTTCTAATGGGTGGTACTTTGTATAATTCATTTTCGCACAAGGCAAACAGCAAATATTAAACGTCTCTTTTTAGAGACTGTAATCGGTAGGAATCAATGACAGTAAAGAAGCTAGCGTTGATTGAAACCATAGTCGGTCTCAGTGGTTACTCTCACTGTGCTAAACTGATGGCACTGGCAGCCATTGGCCTAATATGATTTCAATCAATGTGGCCTTGAGTATAAGGCTAGACACACTATATACTCTTAGCACAGACAATGGCCTCGAACTATCAGATGTAGCATTTGCACCGTTTCCATGCAAATGGTAGCAATATTTTGAAGCGTTTCTGGGCGAATCGTCAGAGGCTTTATACAAAGTTCTGTTACAACTACAATGCAGATAAAGGAAAAGAGATTAGGAAAGAAATGAAACTTTTTTCTGAAGCATAAAACCACCTGTTCATTTCGAAAGTCTTCATAAATATTGTATTGTGAAGCACTCGGAATATGTTGAACTGGCGGTGAAACATCCTAAAAACAAACCAACATCTGAATGGCAATAGATATCCAGACAAATACACCTAGTAAATACCACACAAAATCGCTGCCTGTGCCAGTCTGTATGACGTCAAATGTCATCAAAACCTATTCAGGAAGTAAAACAGAGCCGGAAACACAGAAGAGTTAGAAGTGTCTTATTAAGGGGCTTCATGGCATCATGTTCACAGAATGCAACATATTCAGAGCTTCTTAACCAAGCTGTACCGCTAGAATGGAGCGAAGACAGGCGGTGGCGTCCGCGGCACACGATCACGCAGCCGCCCAGTAGTTCCTCTTGGGCGGAAAATGACGCTAGTCCTGCTATCCCTCGAGGCGCTGCATATACAGACAACGTTTTACTGCCCAGCAGTTCCACATTGGAGAAAAATAACGCTAGTCCGGCTATCCCTCTAGTAGTCGGATGTACGGACAACGTGTTGCTTCCCAGCAGTTCCTCACTGAAGAAAAATAAGTCCGGCGCTCCCTCGAGGCGCCTGATGCACGGCCAACGTGTTATCTACCAGCAGTTCTTCATTGGAGAAAAAATACTGTAGTCCGGCTATCCTCCGAGGCGCCAGTGGCTCGTTAGAGAAAAATGACGCCAGACCGGTCTTGCTGGAACCGTCATGTTTACGTTTAACGCGTATATTCGCGCCAACCAGTTGGTAGATTGAATCAGCAGCAACGAATGATAATCGAGGTAACTGAATCTGAGGCGCTCAACTGAGACAAGAACCCGGTTGCAGATCGACGCAGTCCACAGATGAGGGCCAGCCGTGCATCAGGAAGTCCATCCTAAAGTACTCCTTAGGGTAACAGACTCTGCCACCTCCAATACTCTTCCTAACAATATATCTAATTATCTATCTATCTATCTATCTATCTATCTATCTATCTATCTATCTATCTATCTATCTATCTATCTATCTATCTATCTATCTATCTATCTATCCATCCATCCATCCATCCATCCATCCATCCATCCATCCATCCATCCATCCATCCATCCATCCATCCATCCATCCATCCATCCATCCATCCATCCATCCATCCATCCATCCATCCATCCATCCATCCATCCATCCATCCATCCATCCATCCATCCATCCATCTATCTATCTATCTATCTATCTATCTATCTATCTATCTATCTATCTATCTATCTATCTATCTATCGATCTATCTACCAATCTATCGATCTATCTATCTATCTATCTATCTATCTATCTATCTATCTATCTATCTATCTATCTATCTATCTATCTATCTATCTATCTATCTATCTATCTATCTATCTATCTATCTATCTATCTATCTATCTATCTATCTAGCTAGCTAGCTAGCTATCCATCCATCCATCCATCCATCCATCCATCCATCCATCCATCCATCCATCCATCCATCCGTCCGTCTGTCTGTCTGTCTGTCCGTCCGTCCGTCCGTTCGTCCATCCATCCAACCGTCCGTCCGTCCGTCCGTCCGTCCGTCCGTCCATCCATCCATCCATCCATCTATCTATCATCTATATGTCCGTCCGTGTATCTGTATCCGTTCATCGATCCATTCATCCATCCGTCCGTCAGTCCATCGTCTATTTATAGATCCGTCCAAACATTCATTCATTCATCTATACATAAATCTATCTATCGCTCTATCTATCTATCTTTATTTTTATATATCCATTGATTCATCCATCTATCCACCAATCAATCAATCCATCCACCCACTCATCATTGCATCCATGCATTAATCCATTGATCCATTCATCATCCATCCATCAATTCGTATATCTATCTATCTGTCTATAAGTCTATATGTCTGTCTGTCTGTCTGTCTGTTTGTCTGTCTCTCGATCCATCTGTCTATCTACCTATCTACCTACCCATCTGTCTATATCCATCTATTTTTCTACATACTTCTCTGTTTCTTCATCCGTTTACTTGTCTAAATCTCGATCTGTATTGCTTTTCTTGTCTCTGTCTGTCTTTCTATCTGTCTGTCTGTCTGTCTGTCTATCTTTCGATCCATAGTTCTCTGTGTTACCTGAAAGCTGGTTTGCTCTCTCCGGATAGCCATATAACCAATACCAAGGAGCCATGTTGAACCGATGAGAGCCAAAATTGCAGCGAGAACCATCGTACCATTGCCCCCCATAGCTCCTTTTCTCTGTTCAAATCAAATTAAATCAAATTATACCAAATAAAATCAAATGAAATTGCTGTTTCCTGTTAAAAGAACTGAACGAATCAGTTGCTCAAATCCATTGGTTATATATGAGTGGAATACAACTGCAGATTTCCACAGCCGGAAGGATAGGGTCGGCTAACTGGACTGCCTGTTCAATCCATGATCAACCAGTGATAGTTGTTTTGAAATCACTGTTTATATCTCATTCTATTATCTTTTATCTCATATTAATATATAGACTCTCTATATGCGACTCTAGTTCAAGATTAGAAATCACCGATTTGGATATACAGACAGTAATAAATAGTGAGAAAGGAAGGAGAGAGAAAGTTCAAGCAGTGACCTAACTGGTTATAAATTTAAGATCACAAATGAGGTGCAGATGTACTTGCATTCATCATTCGCAGAATGAAGGCCACAAAATCTGCGTTAAATGCGCAAGCATGATTGACTGCGAAACTTATTGTTAACCATTGTGTGAATATGAATAATAATGTTTTTCAGACATTTTAGGACATCTGCACTTTGGCCAAATTTGTTTCTGATAAAGGAGGAACGTTTTCGGAATGGAATGTCGGGAAAGATCTATTGAATAAAATTTTCATAAAGGCCTATTGTAATAATTTTAACGAAATCAAAAAGTAACTAAAAACTAAATTATCAATCAAGTTTCGAATGTGCGCTCAAATGTATTTTCGGCTAAGTTTAAACTCTGGATAACATATCCGGTGTGCTAAAATTAATTATTATTTTGTATAGGGTCTACAGTTACAGTAGCCTATGTTCAACTTCGTTCAAATGAAAATGATTCTTTTATATACTTTAAAACTAAACTTAAGACTCATTTATTCTCTAAGTATTAGGCCTATGCTTAACTACGGCATTGAGTAAGACGGTTTTGTTAAGGCGCGTTATAGATAAGTCTATAAGTTCCATTGTATTGTATTATTGACTCTTAAGAGTCTCAACCTTTCTGTGAATACTTAACTTATATTACCACCTTTATGTCTGAAGAACTCCACTGGCTCCCGCTTTCTGCCCGCATCCAATTTAAGGTCCTCATCCTTATCTCTAAGGCTCAACTTGGTTTCGCTCCAAAATATTTATGTGACCTAATTCATCGCCCTCACTCTGCTGCTTCTCTTCGTCCTCTTCGTTCATCTGACCGTTTGGACCTCCTCGTTCCTCGTGTCAGGACTTCTCTGGCTCAATCTAGGTCTTTTGCCTCCATTGGCCCTGCTCTTTGAAATGAGCTTCCTCCGTTCGTTCGTTCTTCTATTCTCTCAGGTAACGTCTCTTCCTCTTTACCTTTCTTAAAACTTGCTTTTTCTCTCGGGGTCTCTCGCACTGGGAGCGCTTCTGAACGGCCCTCCCACTAGAAGCACTTTATAAATATCCGAATACAATGCAATACAATACAATTGAAGAAACACCTCCAATTGAACAATAATTATCGTTGTGTATAGTCAAAAGAAGGCCGAGATATTTTGCTATTTCTACACAATTAAGCCAATACAACTAATCGCGCAGCAGAAGAAAACATGGAGTTGATTAAACAAACGCAGGTAATAAAGTTGAAAACAATATTGAAGAATAAGTTAAGATTTTCAAACCCAGCACCAGTCGTGGACGTAACCGTCAATGTCATGTTCAATTCCAGCAGCTGCTACAGCCAACTGAATAATTGCGGCGACGACAGCTAAACCAGAAGTGACTGCTGTCGCAAAAATCTATTAAAACATTCAAGTACGTAAGAGATTTACAACGCTGTAACAACCACTTTGACGTTGTCTTCACACGCCACCAATGCATTGAATAACAAAAACAACCATCAAAGCATTTGGCTCACACTACTTGGTGCGAGCGATTTTATGAGGTCTCTATAGGCGATATATTAAGTGCCTGGATAACTGATTAACGGCACTGAACAACATTCTTATTGTTAACTATATCTCCGTCAGCGAGAAGACACGATGAGCGTTCACACAACGAACGCGTTGATTAATTTTTAGCTTTCAATTTGTGCATGCCTATATTATATAGATTCCCCTGTGTATGTAACTATGTATGTATATAACTATGCATTCACTTGCGAAACAGTCTTACAAAAACAGTCTTACAAAAACAGTCTTACAAAAACTCAAAACAATATAGTAGAATTTAGAAATACTGTAATCAGCCGTAGGTTAAGTTCTGCAAAGGCACTATTGGAATGTTAGGACACATGACTTCGTCTAACTGTAAACATGAGGTGATCGCAGTTACTCCTACCAGTTTTTCGGTTCCATTATGACATGTGACAATTGCAACAGCTCCAGCAGCCATGAACTAAAGTACAAACAAATTTATTTCAACTAAGTAAACTAAAACAGTTAAGCGGTTATTTTTTAATGTTCTATTATGTAGGTTGTCCAATGAGTTTTGTGTACAAGCTTTATTTCAGTGTGGGATATTGCCTTATATATTAAGTTCATTGCATAATTATTATATATATTCCATTATATTCCATTTTATATATATATATATATATATATATATATATATATATATATATATATATATATATATATATATGATAGAGTGAACGTTTGCCTGAACACTTGCGAGGGTGCGTTTGTCGCGAAAAGGCAGTGCTTGTTATGCTTAGTTAATTAGATGTCGTTCAGTCGTAGAACTATTGTCGGCAGAGGGAAAGCTTTGACAATGGTGGACTTAATTAGTAGTAGGATTAGTTTTGTCTCAATGAATATTTTTACTAACCAGTACTTCCTCAACTAGCACACGCCTTCCTCCACCACTACCGCTCCCCTATGCCTCCACTGCTTTTATTTGCTGCGACTGCAACTACTAATACTACTACTACTAATACTACTACCACTACCACAACAAGAATTACTACTAAATTCAGCACGCTTTAAACATGCAGAGTATATCATTCAAAGCGAAGAACGACAAAACAGATTTCAAGCTGCATGATAAATAGCAGCACGTGTTGTTTCAGGCTTACCATATACCCACACCAAACTCCTACTCCAGCTTCCGAAAATCCTGCGTAGAATCTGAAAGCAAAGACTGCACCTATCTGTGATAAAACACCGCAGAGAATCAGAGCAACTCCAAGCCGGATGGCGCTGGTTTTGCCAAGCAAGACGTCGTACTTGCCAGAAGCAGACGGTTGCTGCTGCTGAGAAATAATATACGTCGGAGGATAGGCAGAATCTGGAGATGTGTAGTATACTCCTGGGTTGGCAGTCGGAGTTGGTGCAACCAATACCGGTACACCGTTCTGCATTGTGTTAGCCATTACGTGGGCTGCAAACAGTATCAAACATTGCAAAGCTCAGATCGGTTAAAATGTGTGTAAATGTGTGTAAATTTAGTAATGATTTAATTATACGGTTTACGTTTGAATACTGTTCCTATTTATCAAGTCATTTCATGAAAACCTATGTTTGTGAATTTTATATCCTCTCTTCAGCGAGCCTCGTTACCTGCTGGTGTCTGCAGTAATCAGTTAACTTCAAGAAAGTTGGCATCTGAAATATGTTTAGTAACAATTTGCCTTTACTTTGGTATGGCTTCTATGGTCCGTATATCAGTGTCCAGGCTTCTGCTTAAAAAATTTAATGTAGCTCAATATTACAATATTACGGAGCGCCGCTGAGTAGTTTCCTTAAAGGTGCGCTATATAAATCTTCGAATGAATGAATTAGCTTTATCGCTGGAAGTTGTTTGGATGAAGCCACTTATTTTTAAGCAGGCTTTTCCGGATCCGGATAGTTCTAGCCGGAAGAGTTATATAAAGTTGTCATGTGGGCCTTGAGATTGCAGTCGTGTTTGATTGTTGGCTATCAAAAGGAATCATGTCGCTCTGTTTCCACACACAGGTATAGAAGTCATTGGGAGCGATTTCGAGGAAGCAGAACACTAGAGGCAATCCAGTTGCCTGGGTTGGCGACTCCGAAGTAAAGTGACAGAAGACGATCGGAGTGATGTCTGACAGTGGACTTGATTTGATTTGCTTGCTTTGTCTGGTATTGAAAGAGAGACTGCAGGCACTATTTAGGAGACTAATTAAAGCTGGTTACCTTCTTGTGGACTACCATAGATTCGAACAATTGATCCGAAATGCTGATTCCAAACTTTTCATGGCCGTCATTACATGTCCTACACATGTGCTTTATGCTCTATTACTACCCCGTAAGCATACTGGTTATACTTTGCGACCCCGTGTTCATAATCGGGTTCGCCCGACTGCTGACAGTCTAGCTAGTATATCTTTCATAATTAGGATGATTTTCACCGGAATATAGGCCTCAGTACTTTAACCTGGACGTGATATACACGTGTAAACCAAAATGCAGTTAACAGTTGGATTAGTCTTATCTTATATTATCTTATCTTATCTGAACATTTATAAAGCGCTTCTCACAGCAGGGCTATACAGAAGCGCTCTCAACGTGACAGGCCTGTAAACAAGTAAGTCTTTAGGCAGCGATTAGTAAAGGATATACTTACTTACTTTCTTACATTGTTTGTCTCTTTCTGCTATATTAGACGCTTTGAATTTCCAGGCTTGGCCTCTGTTAGCGTAAGCTAATTGGTATAACTTCCCACTAAGTTGCGAAGCCATCCGGTCAAGCGAGTTGAACTGATCTAAAAACTCTTCGATGACATTTCAAACCGCAGACTTACCGTTCCTTGTTCAGTTGTCCAATATACGCCTAACAATAACTATAGAAGACAAGTTTTCAGATTTGCTGTCAGTATGTGCATAGATAATAAAATATGTGCTAAAATGGCAGCAGAGCGACACTTGTTGCGTCAAAGCTTCCGATAAGCCCGCTTACAACAGTAATGTCATTCATAATTTTGAAGTTCAACAACTTTAATGAGAAGTTTAGCATTTTATCAACAATTGGACTTTCATCTGCACTTGAATTCGCCCAACAGATAGTCCTACACTGGAGAACGATATCGAATGAGTTAATATTAGCTTAGATAGGACGAGGAAGTGTGCAGCGTAAAAACCCTTTCTACTCCACACAGGTGACGTGGCGTTTTTATCTATTCCTATGATAACAACACAATTGTATCAAGAAACAGATGCTCTTCTCTTCTAATACAGTCCGCCCTTCTGTTAATACGCATATCACAATTGAGCAGCTAAATGGTGTCAAATCGTCTGTAACTGATCACGGACTAAACCCAGTTTTATGAGTTCTGACAAATGGCAACAATATTGCAAAGGTCCATGCATTTAGATTGAAGTATGTGGTTCGATCATAAAATTATCACATGAAGCTACATTATAATTGTAATTACACAGTAACTAATATCATGTCGGGATTCAAAGCACAAGATATCAACCGATGGAGCACCGGAATCAATCGGTAATCAGATCAGTTCCCAGAAGATCACTTAGCCGAGAAAGAGACCCAACCCACAGTGGAAGAGCAGTTTGCAAAAGGTAAGCCTAGAGTTGAGAACGAATTGACCTGAGAGACTGAGCTGAGCGAACAGATACAGGGAGAGAATTCCAAAATTTAGGCTCGGCCAACAAAGAAGCTCGTACAACAAGAACCCTTCTAGGTTTATGTATAACCAGAGAAAGATGAATTTTTAATTATGATGAGATTGAAGAAAAAGGCTGAAAATAACTGTCGGACTGCTTCTTGAAAGTCACGAGAGTTACGGGAAATGCATGTTTTAAGTATTAGTGGATCTTATAAGTTGTCTTGCCTTGAAGTCGGCGCTACTAGACTACTTGACCATGGGCTGAGATTAGCACCGCACATAAATAAACTGCCTACAGCCGTATACACGCTGCTTCTAACAACTTGTCATATACGTATTCTTTGTCGTATACGCTTACACTAAATGCTGCCAAAAAATGCGCGTTGTTGCCTTCATCACAAGTAAGTTTGACTACAAGAACACTATTCTGTCTTCTTGTTCTATCTGAAAAATTACACAATTCTGATGCATACATACATACATGCAGACATGGATGCATATATGCGCAAATACATACACGTATACATGCCTGTATGTTTCATGCATGCTTACTTGTATGCATGCATTTTTGCATTCCTATATGTATACACACAATTGATGTCTTTTGACTTGCTTACATGAATGCATTCAAGCATTCTGTACACGTGCATATATCCACACATGCGTATATGCATACATGCATGTGCTGAACCATCATCTCCCACCGCTGAGGCCACAGCACTATTTCATGAGACCAAGACTGCACGACCGATTAATACCTAGGGCGGACAATTTAATGAGGAAACTAATTTTGACAAGTATGCTTTGTATTAACTATATGTAAACCAAAGTGCGATATAAGCAGTTGGTAGTAATAAAGAATATACTTACTAACTTACTTACTTATATATATATATATATATATATATTCATAAATAGAAGCAAACATTCACAATAGAGACTGACATGCATAGATGCATACTTAGAGACAGACAGACAGACAGAGAGACATATATACATAAAACAGACATACATACATACATACATACATACATACATACATACATACATACTGTAAGCATACGTTAGCGAGCGAGGCATGAGGGCGAGCGGTCAGTGTATTTATTTTGTCGCGCATGCTTAGTGCCGGGAGAGCTGGGAGAATTCACGATTTACGTTAAGAACCGCGATCAAAAAACAGCGCCCGTCAAAATAGCGATAACCAATACAGCGACTTCATCGGTTTATATCCAAAGTCTTCTAATGTGTGACGTAGTAGGCCTTTGCATGTAACAAAATGTGTAATGTTAAACTTGGAGACTCAAATTATGTCCAATTCCACGAAGATAGTCCAATATCGGTCGACGATTTTTTTTATTCTTTCTGCACTTTCTTTATAGATTCTTCAAGATGGATTTGGTACCGGTAGTTGTTTGACTGCTGGAGCGAACAGTGATTATACACTGTCACAATATCTTCACCCTCAGGATGACAACGAGCGAGACATTTAAATTTATCATGATCTGTACATTTCCAATGGTTTCCCTTTAATGCTTTTAGTATCAATAAGAGATCATGACCTTTCACTTTTAAGGAATTCAAGTGAATGTGCTAGTAATAATTAATTTATTTCTTTGGTTGTAATCAGGACCAATTAACGTACATAAACATGACATTAATCAACTAACATTCAAGTGGCACTCTGATTTCTGCTATCTTGTATAGTAACACTATTCTTTTGATGGCCGCCGGCAATTGTTCCTTTGAAGTGAGTAGTAAGTGTTTGAAATTAACGTTCTAATCTAATCGCTGTTTTGATGATCGCTGTTTGACGATAGTCGCCAAATTGTACGTCGCGACTTCGTGATCGAGCTTTTGACGCTCCCTGTTTTGTGCTCGCTATTATTAGCCTACCGTTGACCGAATTCGCCCATGTAGCCTAATTGACGGAGAGCGGAGAGCTGTACGTTTGCGTAATAGGCCTAGTTGCGTCAGTGATAATCTAAGTCTGTGTCAGTTTAAGTAAGCTAAAAACTACTAGCACATTAAAAAAAACACTCTAACTTGCGCATATAACAATATAGTCATTCTACACGCCGACGACAACATTTATCTGCTATTGGCTATGCAATTATCAAAGATTGAACTTTTATCTACAATATGTAAACGCCCACCACCTAAGCCTAAATCAGAGACAATGGCAGATTGTTGAAGCCTCGTATTATCACCTATCCAATATTTATGAGTGTAGGCCTATTACTAATTAATGACTTGTATCGTGTCGGTGTCTAATGAGCATCAAACGATGGTGCACCAAAAACAAACGGCAGTCAGATTGATATCCAGGAGATCATTCCGCTCACCAGTGCTTTTTTCAGCCGGAACGCCCCTGAACGGCGTTCCGGCACCTTTTTCAGCTACTAAAAATTTATTTATTTATTTTAATAATAAAAGCAATAATTTTGTTAATTTAATTTAATTTCAGAGTTGTGAACTGTTTTTCAGTGTTTATTGAGATCCCTCCATAACCCCCAAACCCGTTTTCTCGGAATTTTAGCGCTTCCATAAAAGGTTATTAGGAAGACGTTTGTCTTGATTGAGAACAAGTGATATAATCGAATGAGCAGAACGAACAGACAAAGGAAGTTTCAAAATCTAGATCTATAGCAGGGATGACGAACCTATGGCACGCTTGCCCAAAGTGGCACGCGTTGAAAATTTTAGGGCACGCGGAATTCAGAGCGTCCCCAAAATTCAAACTTAGATATACAAAATCCCTCTACGAATCCACAGTTTCTTTCTTGAAGGATATAATTTTAATTAACTTCATTCAAAACGATCTTTGATAAAGCGTCTTTAATTCATTTTTTACGCTTTGTTAACTAAAACCTATTATGAAACAAATAATTGTATACTGTGCAAATTTCTGAGGGGCACGCGCCGGTATTTTTTAAAATGATTTAGCATTATTTTGGCACGCACCTTAAAAAAGGTTCGCCACCCCTGATCTATAGTAACCAAAAAATCTCGTTCGCCAAGAACAGTTCTATTCTTCTGCATGGGTGCAAAGCCTGTATTAGATCTAAGGACTAAAGTGAGAGTTTTAGGCTGAATCTGAGCAGTCAGAGGAAGCCAATGAAGACGATCGAACATGAAAGAGGAAATACACGATCGAGGAAGTCGGGCTATTTATCTGGCAGCAGCATTTAAAACAGTCTGGAGAGGGGAAAGACAGACTTTTTGCACACAAATCAAAAGAGCATTACAGTAGTCAATTCTGGAACAGATGAATGCGTGGATGATAGTGATAAAAACGGAGGAGGAGACAGAGCGTCGGATTGCTCTAAGCCGTCTCAGGTGAAAGTAAGAAGAACGGGTATGATTAGCAATGTGTTCAGAGAAGGTGAGCATACTGTCAAGGACAACACCAAGGTCACGGACACTAGAAAGAAAAGTGAATGACGGGAATTTCTCAGCAAGATGTGGGAAGTCTAGTTTGAGCTGTTGACGAGAACCAAACCATATAAGCTGCGTCTTAGCTGGGTTCAGAGAGAGAGAGACGATTAGAAGACCGCCAAAAGTGTAAATCACGTGTGAGAGCATCAATGCGTCCAGTTAATGCAAGCTGTTCAGAGGAGTGCCATGAACGAGCGTTTGAGCGTCGTGTGCATAAAGATGGCGGGTTGACAAGTGCTTAGCAAATATAGCGAAAATGTCAGCCGTGTATAGGAGGTAAAGGAGAGACCCTAAGACAGAGCCCTGGGGCACCACAAATTTAACCCTGACCCAATGCGTTCTGGAGTCTCTGCAAATAGCCATTTGTGTACGATCAGCGAGGTAAGACCGGAACCAAAAAAGTGGGAGGCCACGGAAGCCACATGAGGTCTCAAGTCGCTTCAGTAAGATAGCATGATCTACCATGTCAAGGCAGCAGAGACATGAGGGTTACAGAGAGTTCCGATCTATCAATAGCAGAATAAATGTCAGAAAGTATGGAGAGCAAGACCGTTTCAGCGGTGTGGTGAGCCCTGTAACTTGGAGGACGGTGACCAGACCGTTCAAAGTAAGGAATGAATTGTGAAGAAACAAGTCATTAAAGAGTCGGAGAGGTTGGAAATAAGGCAGTTTAAGTTATGTTAAGTTAGTTTAGGCAGATCCAGGTTAGGTTTCTTTAGGGTAGGAAAAACGATTTCTACGGTCATCAGGCGTAACTTATTCAATATATTATGAGACTGTGGATGTTCGTAACAGCAAACTGCGTGGTACGCAACAACAAAACATTTTAAGTATTAAAAAATGAAATGATGCGATTTGCATTATATGACTGCATTCATTCTCATATCAATTAAGTTGTGTTATACTGGCTATTCGTGTACTAGCCCAATATCTTTAAATAATTTTAAAGCATAAAATGATCTACTTGTGCTAAAACAATTGCTTCATGACCAATTATCATTGTTCAGACATAGGCACATACCTATTGGGTAGCAACAATTGTGATCAAATCATTACAAAAGGTATTTCTCGTTAGTGTGCCATTCAGACAAGTGACGGTTGTAAAAAAAAATATGCTATGTGTAACATTAGGCCTATTACTGATTGGCCAGCCGACAACAATAAAACCTTTTAAGAAGCGTCAACAAAAATTTAAATTACAAATTTTAAACAATGAACAATTAGAAAGTAAAGACATTCTTGCTTAACTGTTAAGGTGACATCCACTTCGCTTGTCTCTGCGTTTACGCCGGGCTGACTTTCAGTTATCATCCTTTTTTGTTTAATGTTAAATTTCTTTTTATTTTAATGAACTTTGCAACCCTTATGTTATCTTCGGAGAGTTTTCTGCGGTTTTTTTTACCTAAAAAGCGTAATGCTGTGTTAAACTACACACACATACAGACAATTTGAAAGCCAAAACGATTCATTTGTGGCAACAAGCGGATTGTAATAGTTATTGCAAAATAATGTGAATAGCGCCTCTTCGAGAGAATGTCTTCCAAAATGCTCATGCCAAATTATTCTTTGGATACTGACGGTGTTTTGTTTACGTTAAAACCAAGCTGTTAAAAGTTAAAACTTAAGCAGTTCCGCATCGTAATTCTTCTGAGCTTCATGATGTCCATGTAGCTGAGAAGGTGTTGCCAGATCGATGGCGTTGGGTGGCGGATGGTTCAATGAAGTCAGCTGCTGCTGAGGATTCTGATGAACGTACTGGATGAACATGGGGAGCATATGAAAATAGAAGGACTCAAATATAAATTCTAATAAAGACAACGTTGAGTATATATGATCTCAACGGACATTACTTATACTGTGATCTATACATTGCGTTTCAATTTGGCTGGTTGCTGCGTATAGAGCGACTCTGAGCGAATTATCTTTCGGCTTCTTGTAAATATTCTGTTACAATTACAACAATTTCGAACGCCTTTATTTCGCTGCAACAGCTGAAGAGAGCGAAAACCTAAGACCAGGAAAGCATTTAACTATCGTGCATATGTTGAAATAAAAACAGCAATCTCCTTCATAGTGTTTCGTGAAGATTGGGACGCGGCGCTACTTCGTGAGGTTGTTCTGCAACTAGATTAAAATACCATAATTTTAGGTAAGCGTCATTAAGATGATCATATATTGAAAAACGGCATGGAAAGAAAACTTTCCTATTGTGAGTCTTACATTTTAGTGCTTTTCGTGAAGGTGACTGTTTAGGAACTGAAAAAATTTTCTTGAAGCATCAAACTTACACATAACACATAACAAAAACATAATATATACGCAACCCGACAAAAACCAGATTCACTAAGTACAAGCCTGTATTGTTATCTTTCTTAGCAAAATGCGTTGTAGCTTGACTCTCGAAATCTGTTATAGATTTAACGAGGAACTCATATTAAAGGTGTTGGCTTCTGTGGTTCCTCATAGATGTGATCTCTCAATTTCACATGACGAGCCTTGAGGTTCGAACCAAGGTCACAGAAGTGAAATTCCGACGCTTTACGGCTTAGCTACCTTACCATTGCTTGGGTCTTGAACAAGTCGTACTATAACAGTGCGTGACCATTAGGCACGGTTGACAACGTAACCAAGAGAAATACGCCGTAGGGCCTATATCAAAAACAGTGTTCCCCAAAGAAAAACCAACCTGTTGACTTGGCATCGTTGAGAAGGCAATAGTCTGAATGTACGGAGGCGGCAGTTCAACAATCTACATAACAAAACAAGTTATGGAGTTAATATATCGAATATCGATCTTTCTTTGAAGTCTTTCTTTGACCGTTGGGTGATTGATGTAATGCAATGAAAGATGACTAAATGTGCATCGTGGTTCAATATCGAATCACTTCAAAAACGTTTCGTAAATTCAAGAAAATCAAGGAATGACAAAATTGCAGAAATTTCGTGAATTTTCGATTTGCGTTTAGTTATCCTTGCAATAATAATCCCTTAGCGCAATGTTCACACGGTGCCTGCGGTGAGATCGACAGTTAACTTCAGGAACACCTTCTTATTGTGTCTAAAAGGCGTTATATATAGTCTCAAGAAATATACACGAACGTATGCAATTGGCAGCCAATTTGGTTACTTCATAGCAGTATGTCAGTTATCATAGTTTCAAATGTGTGTAGCGCCTAATAAAAAGAACTCAACAGAAGTGTTCGTAACAGTATCTTCAGTATAACAGTATGCGGAGATTTCTGTATTGCCGATCAAAAGAGCCTAGCGGTGTTGCGCATAACGATTGTAGCTCCGTGATGCTCATGTAGGCCTACCTGTGAAGACATTGGTGGATGGATGGTGTTGGTATTTGGATGGTTCAGTGGCACCAGGTGTTGTTGTTGCTTCTGCTGCTGCTGCTGCTGCTGCTGCTGCACATGCTGAACGGGTGTAGAGTGCATCTGTAAGGAGAAATAATTGAAAGTAAATTCCAGCACATATATTGATATATGAAGCTGTTTTCACCGAAAGAAAAGGCCAAGGCGATGAAAGTATACTGTAAGAATGTAAAAAATTCGCGTCAGAAGCAAGGACTACGTTCGAGACGTAAACGTAGCAACTGTCTATCTATCTAACTAACTAACTAACTAACTAACTATCTATCTATCTGTCTGTCTGTCTGTCTGTCTGTCTGTCTGTCTGTCTGTCTGTCTGTCTGTCTGTCTGTCTGTCTGTCTATCTATCTATCTATCTATCTATCTATCTATCTATCTATCTATCTGTATACTTGGCGGTATGTCGGTGTGTCTGTTTGTCTGTCTCTTAATCCATCTGTCTGTCTACATTTCTGTATACCTATCTGTAATATTTCGCTGTTTTTTCTCTGACCTTAAAGCTGGTTTGCTTTCTCTGGATAGCCACACAACCAATAACAAGGATCCATGCTGCACTGATGAGAGCCGACGTTGCAGCGACAAACATCGTAGCATTGCCCGCAATAGCTGAATTTTTCTGTTAAAATCAAATCAAATCTAATTATATCAAATGAAATCAAATCAAATAGCCTTTTTACTGTTGAAAGAACTCAACGAATCAGTTACTCAAATTCATTGGTTCTATATGAATTTGACTGGAATACATCTGTAGATTTCAACAACCGGAAGAACAAGGTCGGCTAACTGGGCTGTCTGTTCAATTTATGATCAACCAATGGTAGTTTTATCAGTACAGTCGAATAGTAGTTGTTTTGAATTCACAGTTTATATCTCATTTCTATTATCTTTTATCTCAAATAAAAAATATATAGACTCTGTATGCGACTATGGTTCAAGATTAGAAATGATAGATTTAAATAGTGAGAAAGGAAGGAGAGAGAGAGAGAGAGACAGACAGACAGACAGACAGACAGACAGACAGAGACAGAGACACAGAGAGAGAGAGAGAGAAACAGACAGACAGACAGACAGACAGAGAGAGAGTTAAAGTAGTGACCTACATGGATCGCAAACGAGGTGCAGAACAACTAATATTCATCATTCTTCGAATGAAGACCATATTATCTTATTAAAGAAACGCAGTTAGTATAGTTGAAAACAATATTGATGAATAAGTTAAGTTTTTCATACCCAGCTCCCGTCGTAACCACCGTAATCGTCGACGTCATTTTCAATTCCAACAGTTGCTACAGACAACTGTATGATTGCGGCGACGACAGCTAAACCAGAAGTGACTGTTGTCCCAATAATCTGTTAAAACGTTCAAGTACGTAAGGGATTTACAACGCTATAACAAACCGCTCTCACTTTATCTTCACACGACACCAATGCATTGAATAACAAAAGCAATTATAAAAGCATATTGGCTCACACTGTTTGGTTTCAGCGATTTTTTACAAGGTTCTATAGGCGATAATTATATTAAGTGCCTGAATAACTAACTAACAGCAATGAAGAACATTCTTACTGTAAACTATATCTCCGTCAACGATAAGACACGATAAGCGTTCGCACAATGAACAGGACACAATCGGTTGTTCCGTTTGTTGATATGAGTTATGTCTTAGCTTTTCAATTTTTGCATGCCTTTATTGGACTTCACCTCTGTATGTACGTATATAACTATGCAAGCATTTGCGAATTTATTGTTTATAAATACACTTTTAACAATTTAAAAAACTCAAAAAGTGTGTTTTTGAATTTTCTATATTCTATTATCAGCGTTATGAAGGTTCTGCAAACGCAATGTAGCAATGTTGAGACATATGACTAAGTCTTCTTCTAGCTGTAAGCATCGTGGTGTACGTAGCTACTCCTACCAGTTTTTTGGTTCCACAATGACATGTAACGATTGCAACAGCTCCAGCAGCCATGAACTAAAGTACAAACAAATTTAATTCAATAAAGTAAACTAAAACAGATAAGCGGTTTTTTAATGTTTCACTGTAATGGTGGACTTAATTAGCAGTAGGATTAGTTTTGTCTCAATAACACATTTTTACTAACTAGTACTTCTTCAACTAGCACACGCCTTCCACCACCACTACCGCTACCCTATGCATCCGTTGCTTTTATTTGCTGCAACTGCAACTACCTTTACTACTACTACTACTAATACTACTACCACTACCACAAAACAACTTCAACAACAACTACTACTAGATTCAGTAATCTTGAAACATATACACTGTGTCCCAATTGAACTGATACCCTTTTTGTTTTGGCAATAAATCTGTCAATTCTAAATATAATTCAATAAAATTTCATATATTGAAAGAAAGATACATTATCAATATTTTCCGAAAATATCATCAAATTCTGTCAACAGAGCCAAAAGTTATGAACATTCAAATTTGGACAAACAAAATTCGAACTTTCCAACATGTAAAAAGTCATTTTGTAAATTATTTTTATTAAAATTTAGAATTCGACAAAAACATCAACATTTTAAATTAATTTGAATCAAGTGTCCTTCAAAATTGATGTTAAAAATGTCCGCCATTAGCTCGAGTATATGCTCTAAGGCGATCTCGCCAATGTTCATTGATTGCACGATCAACATTTTCTTGATCAAAACGATTCCATTCCTGTACAACTCGCTGTTTGAGATGGTCAATGTCGCATATAGCCTACGCGGGTTTGGGATAAACACGTTCTTGAAGGACGCTCCATATCTTGTAGTTGAGCGGATTGAGATTATGGCTACTGGAGGACCAGAGTGGGTGAAATAAAATCTGGAGTTTCTCTTGACCGCAGATCCACAGTTTGTCTTGCTCGTTGAGCTGGATACACTGTGCTGCTGGAATATGAAATTTCTTCAAAAACCTTTTTGTTCCGTAATGTTTTTCTTGTCTTAAAATTTTAATCAAGCTCAAGTCATCTTCACTGAAAACCATCTTCACCCATTGTCGTCTGCTTCGATGAAAATTAAGTCATTATGGCATCATATTTTTTAGTAAGTAAGGTGTTCATGCAGTCTCTAAAAAATAAGTTTATCTTTTACATGTTGGAAAGTTCGAATTTAGATTGTCCAAATTTGAATGTTCATAACTTTTGACCCTGTTGACAGAATTTGATAAAAGTTTCAGAAAATATTGATAATTTATCTCTCTATCAATGTATGAAATTTTATTGAATTATATTTAGAATTGACAGATTTATTGCCAAAACAAAAAGGGTATCAGTTCAATTGGGACACAGTGTATATAGGCCCCTATATAGAGTATAACAGACAAAGCGAAGAACGATTAAACAGATATCGAGGTGCATGATAGATATCGACGCGTGTTGTTTCAAGCTTACCATATACCCACACCAAACTCCTACTCCAATTTCCGAAAATCCTGCGTAGAATCTGAAAGCAACGGCTGCACCTATCTGTGATGAAACACTGCAGAGCACCAGAGAAACTCCAAGCCACATGGCGCTGCTTTTGCCAAGCAAGACGTTGCACTTGCCAGGGACAGGTGGTTGCTGCTGAATAGTAATAGCATTCTTCTGAGGATAGACAGAATCTGGAGATGTGTAGAATATTCCTGGGTTGACAGTCGGAGTTGATGCAACGCATGCCGATGCCTCATTCTGCGTTGTGTTATCCATTGAGTGGGCTGCAAACGGTATCAAACATTGCATAGTTCAAGTCGGTAAAAGTGTGTGTAAATGTGTGCAAGTTTAATAATGATTTAATTATACGTTTTACGTTTGAATACTATTCACTATTTATGAAGTCATTTCATGAAAACTTTTGTTTGTGGATTGAATATCCTCTCTTCAGCGAGCCTCACTGCTTGCTGGTCTCTGCAGTAATCAGTTAACTACAAGAAAGTTGACATCTGAAATATATTCTTTATTTTAGTATGGCTTCTATGGTCCGTATATCATTGTCCACGCTTCTGCTTCAAAAATTCAATGTGATCGTAGGCTTCATCGTCGGAAGTTGTTTGAATGAAGCCACTTATTTTTGAGCAGGCCTTTCCGTGTCCGGACATATCTAACCCGACAAGTTATATAAAGTTGTCACGTGGGCTTGAGCTTTCAGTTGTATTTGATTGTTGGCTATCAAAATGAATCATGTTGCTCTGTTTCCACGCTCATGGATAGAAGTCCTTGGGAGCGATCCCGAGAGAGCAACACACTAGAGGCAATCCAATTGCCGGCGTTGGTGACTCTCCACGAAGTGGAGTGTTTAATCCTGCCGCAGTGGCAGAAGCCGACCTGAGTGGTGTTTCGATTTTGATGGCTACTGACGTGGACAACGGAATGAGCCGCCGGGAGTTCTACGTGCTTGAGTTGTGATGAGACTGAGGAAAAGAGCTGAAATTAAGTGTTAAATAGCACTGCTTCTTGAAAGTCACGAGACTTGCGGAAAAATGCAGGTTTAAGTATTAGTGCAGTTTATAAGTTTTCTTGCCTTGAAGTAGGCCCTACTAGGCTACTTGATCGTGAGTTGAGATTAGCACCGCACATAAATTAACTGTCTACACGCTGCTTCAACCATCTGTGTCAAATGCGCATGGTTTTGATTACAGTTACAGTATTTTTTCTTCTTGTCGTATCTGAACAATTTACAGTTCCTTCTGAATGTAAATACGCGCGTAATCACCTGTGGGCCTTAAGCTAAACCAAAAACTAAAACTGTGAGTGATGAACTTCATTGGCTTCACATTCGCCACCGTAAAATATAATATAGAAAACGGTAATAATAATGAAAATACATACAAGGCACATACATATGTAAGCACAAACAACGCTTACATATACGCACGGACGCATGGTTAGGGCCTATACATACATACATATAAACTTGCATGCAACCAGCATACATGAATGTATTCAAAGATAAGTTCATATAGGCATATATACACAAACATGCATGCAAAAAATGCACACGTGCACATATAGCCTACATTCATGCATACATACATAAATACATGCATACATGGATGGATGTATACGCTCTTTACATGCATGTGTACATGCCTATATGTTTTCATGCATGCTTACTTGCATGCATGCATGCGTGCATTCTTACGTGTATACACGCATTGATGTGTGTTGACTTTCTTACATGCATGCATTCAAGCATTCTGTATACGCGCATATCCACACACACGTATAATGCATACATGCATATACACATACCGAGAGGCAAACAGTCATACATAGAGACCGACATGCATGGATGTACACTTAGAGACAGACAGACACATACATACATGCATACATACATAGGAACAAGCATATATAGATACTGTAAGCATACGGTACGTTTGCGAGCGAGGCTTGAGGGCGACCGGTCAGTGTATTTATTTTGTTGCGCATGCCTCTTGGCGAGATCGTTAACCGCAGTGCGTTTGCAGGCGGTATATTAAAGAACATACTTACTTACTTACTTACTTACTTACGTTGGGAGAATTCGCCCATGTAAGTGACGGAGAGCGGAAATATCTACGTTTGCGTAGTAGTCGCGTCAGTGATAAGTTAAGTCTGTGCCAGTCCAAGTAACAGTGCATATTTTAAGGAATTTAGACTACTGGGATAAAATAAGCCAT
Organism: Allolobophora icterica; assembly: GCA_963556255.1. Lineage (NCBI taxonomy): Eukaryota > Metazoa > Annelida > Clitellata > Crassiclitellata > Lumbricidae > Allolobophora > Allolobophora icterica. The sequence continues at coordinate 29,904,626 of OY744613.1, forward strand.
GGGTCTAGTTCATGACCTTTTTTGGAACTCGTCTCTGAAAAACTTTTTTGACCTTTTTTGGGAATTCATCTCCCGAAAAAGTTGATGTAGGAATTTCTCTCCGAAAACCTTGAAGACCTTTTTTTAGGAATTTCATGACAATGCATTTTACTAATTCTGATTTTACTACTGGGGCAAATCTTTAAACTCCTGCAACATTTGTCCCACATAGTTATACTTTAAACATAAATTGCCTGGGACAAATCATCCTAACTACTGGGATAAATCCTAAGACTACCGGGACATTTGTCCCACTAGTTATACAGTTAAAATATGCACTGCCAAGTAAGGTGACAACTTATAGCAATATCATATAAACAACCAAATTATGAGCAAAGAATAAAGTAAAATAGGAGAACACACACGAGCTTAAAACGAACACGACTAACCGCTGTCACATACGGCGCTGATCAGAGTCTTGCAGAAAAAACGATCCTTCCTTTCGCGCAAATGATTTACACCTTGTTATTAAGTATATAAACACACGTTTGTGTAGCCTTTTGAATTCACATTTAAACAGTACTTTAACGTAGTAGATATCGATGTAGTAATTCTCCAGGCCTACCTTAATCTGTTATTGGATATGTAGTTATCGAAGATTGAACTTTAATCTACAATTTGTAAACGCCCACCAACTAAACCTATTTCAGAGACAGTGGGCAGTGGCAGAGAGAGAGAGATAGAGAGAGAGAGAGAGAGAGAGAGAGAGAGAGAGAGAGAGAGAGAGAGAGAGAGAGAGAGAGAGAGAGAGAGAGAGAGAGAGAGAGAGAGAGAGAGAGAGAGAGAGAGAGAGAGAGAGAGAGAGAGAGAGAGAGAGTGAGACAGACAGAGACAGAGACAGAGACAGAGACAGACAGACAGACAGAGACAGAGACAGAGACAGAGACAGACAGAGACAGACAGAGACAGAGACAGAGACAGCGACAGAGACAGAGACAGAGAGACAGAGAGAGAGAGAGACAGAGAGAGAGAAAAACACCCAGAGAGAGAGAAAGAGAGAGTTCCAAAATCTAGATCCAGTAACCAAAAACTGTCGTTCACCGAAAACAGTTCTATTCTTCTTCATGATCAGAGAAAGACAGCCAGTTACTAGACGGGTCAATATATGGCTGAACCCTCAAAAAATTGATACAAAAGGTTTCTCAGTTGATTTTGTTACTATTTGGCATGCTAATTAACATACTAAAAGTCTACTCTATTCTGACCACTGGAAAAGGGTTAATTTCAAGATGGCGTCCAAGATGGCTGCCGAGAGCTAAAATTGTCTATATCTCAAGCATTTATCAACCTAGAAAGGTGGTTATGGTGTCAAACCGTGGGTTTTATTGCTTAGCGTGCAGTTAAAACGTAGCTTCAACCACTTAATGCATCATTTCAAGATGGCGTCCAAGATGGCGTCCAAAATGGCTGCCGAGAGCTAAAATTGTCTATATCTCAAGCATTATTCAACCTAGAAAGGTGGTTATGGTGTCAAACCGTAGGTTTTATTGCTTAGCGTGCAGTTAAAACATAGCTTCAATCACTTAATGCATCATTTCAAGATGGCGTCCAAGATGGCGTCGAAAATGGCTGCCGAGAGCTAAAATTGTCTATATCTCAAGCATTATTCAACCTAGAAAGGTGGTTATGGTGTCAAACCGTAGGTTTTATTGCTTAGCGTGCAGTTAAAATGTAGCTTTAATCACTTAATGCATCATTTCAAGATGGCGTAAGTCACCGCGGGCGGTGGAACGGAGTGAACGGCGACCAAGGAGTGCGGACGCTAGAATGCAAAGCTCACGTATACATAAAAAAAGCGCGGCCAACCTGACACTGCCAGACAATAGAAATGACCCGATATGCAATGCGTTGCGAAAAAGGAAGCCAGTGGAGGACGTCACGCATGTAATCTGAGACGTAACCACACTTGGGGATGCGCCCAACGAGGCGCGCAGCAGAGCGTACGACGCGTTCAAGGCAATGCAGTCGAGTGTGAGGAAGACCAATGTAGAAGAACAGCTGTAATCAAGCCGACAGGTAATGAAAGCATGAACGAGGGTAGCCGCAGACTGGGGAGAAAGATAGCGGGAGATCACACGGAGCTGACGTAACTGGAAATAACTGAAGGTTTCAACCTCAGTTTATGACATCCACACCCTCTGTTTGCCCAACCATATGGAAGACGGTCTGGAGTTACAAATGATGAAGCAGGGACAACCTTCTTGCTGAAGTTGTTATATCGCATTTTCGCAAGGGAATCTGTGCACTTGCCACCCAAGAGGACAGTCATTCTGTGGATTATACATTTTTCCATAATCTTTTGTCTTGTCAGATCTGAGTTATAGACTCTTACAATGAGGCTTTACATAAAGAGGAGTAAGACAAGGAGATCGGTATCTTCTCCGGTTAGCGTAGTTGTGTGTAGAAGAGATGTCACTTCTGCAGCTTTACTAAGGCATCCTTACCCTCAGCATCCCCAGCTGCATTGACCACAGTTGTATTGTATTTATGCATTTATAAAGCGCCTCTCGCAGTACAACCTAATCAGAGGCGCTCCCAGTGCGCAGAGCTCCGTGAGAAAAGAAAAGTCTTAAGACATCGAGAAGTAGCAGAAATTCCCCCAGTTAGAATCTGAGAACGAGGAAGGAAGATCATTCCAAAGGGTCGGGCCATGCAGCAGATGCGTAGGCACGGTGTTGAGCCATAGAAGTCCGGGTCCGAGGGACCAAGAGGTCATGTCGGTCTAAAGAACGGAGAGGACGACCAGAGGCAACCGACAGAGGTCGACAGATAAGATCACAAAGGCAACGAGGAGCTTTGCCCTGGAACGCTCGAGAGGTAAGAAAAAGAATTTTAAACTGGATACCGTGCAACTCTTTTTCCGAGCTCATCACTCACCAACCACATCAGTTTCTGTTTATTGATAGCTCTTGACAGGAACTCCTCTTTCTTGCCTGAGAACTCTGTTTCAGCAGGGAAGCTGATAACGGGATAAATATTGTGTCCTCTTCTCAGATGCGTGTTGTCTTCAATGGATTCAAAGAGGGCAGGAGGGAAAGGACTGAGCTTGTAACTCAAAGCCTCCTTCAATGATATCTCTCCAGTTTTGGCAACTACCGGGAAACGTTCGAGACCTAGATTGTGCCAGTGACGTCCTGACACGAGGAACGAAGAGGTACAAACGGTCAGAGGAACGAAGAGGACAAAGAGAAGCAGCAGAGTGAGGGCGATAAATAAAGTCGCATAAATATTTCGGAGTGAAACCAAGTTGAGCCTTAGAGACAAGGATGAGGACCTTGAATCAAATGCGGGCAGAAAGCGGGAGCCAGTGGAGTTCTTCTGCCATAAAGGTGGTGGTACAAATGAGAGATTAAAGGAAGACGGGCAATTGGTCTAGCAGCAGCATTGAGAACGAGATGAAGATGAGCCAGAAGGACCTTGGGAAGACCAATGAGGAGGGAATTGCAGTAGTCAAGTCTAGAGCAGAGATATGCATGGACAATCGAAGTGAAAATTAGAGCTGAGACAGAGCGACGGATCTGGCGCTCTAAGGCGCCTTAGGTGAAAGTAGGAAGTGTTGATGGCTTTGGAAATATGTTCAGTAAAGGTGAGAGAATTGTCAAGGGTCACTCCTAGATCACGAACGCTAGACGAGAAAGTGAAAAGCGGAAACCTCTGACAGAGCAGAGCAAAGTTAAGTTTATGAAGTTGCTGAGGAGTGCCAGACCAGATAAATTGGGTTTCGGACGAGTTGAGGGAGAGGCGATTAGAAGACATCCAGGAATGGAGGTCATGAAAAAGAGCTTCGATGCACTCAGCAATATTTATAGGCTATTTCTCGAATCTGTTATTATTCTTTCCTTTATGCTAACTTTCAATCAGTGTGACTTGTCCACGGTTGCGGTTTGTCAACCAGGACATGATCAATAATAAAAACGAACATGATGAATGAAGAAGAAGTTGAGAGGAAGGAGGCCCATGAACATATGCCTGGACATCATCAGCAAACAGGTGGCCTGAAGCCCCATGGATTGGAGGAGATGCATCAACCCAGAACCTGTTCAATCTGCTAGTACTAGTAACCTAGCAACTTTCAACACGTTTTGGTAGTTCAGCCACAACTGTTTTGGACATAGCACCCATGGCAGTTCCATCTTCCTTTTCTGTAGCTGTCCATTTATTCGAATGAGAATTCCCGATTTGAACGCATTATTTAACGTTACTTCACGTTTCAGTAACGCAGTATAAATCAGTATAGACCACACACGAAGGATTAGGGTTAAAGTTATTTCACTGAACGCTGAGCAATAAACCATACGGTTTGACACCAAAACCACCTTTCTAGGTTGAACAGTGCTTGAGATATAGACAATTTTAGCTCTCGGCAGCCATCTTGGACGCCATCTTGAAATGATGCATTAAGTGATTGAAGCTATATTTTAACTGCACGCTAAGCAATAAAACCTACGGTTTGACACCATAACCACCTTTCTAGGTTGAATAATGTTTGAGATATAGACAATTTTAGCTCTCGGCAGCCATTTTGGACGCCATCTTGGACGCCATCTTGAAATGATGCATTAAGTGATTGAAGCTATATTTTAGCTGCACGCTAAGCAATAAAACCTACGGTTTTACACCATAACCACCTTTCTAGGTTGATAAATGCTTGAGATATAGACAATTTTAGCTCTCGGCAGCCATCTTGGACGCCATCTTGAAATTAACCCTTTTCCAGTGGTCAGAATAGAGTAGACTTTTAGTATGTTAATTAGCATACCAAATAGTAACAAAATCAACTGAGAAACCTTTTGTATCAATTTTTTGGGGGTTAGGTGGTTTTTTTTCGTATAATGACCCGACAATACCTGGTTGAATTATGCTAAGTCTGTGGAATGCTGTTAAATATTGTGGTTAGCCAGCGCCCATTGGTTCATGAACCACATCCCAATTTGTAATGTATCTATACTGAACAGGAAGCCAATGCAAATATTTAAGCAATATGTACATGTATTAGTTTTAACTGTAGTCAAAGAGTTCTACTCACACTCTTTGAAGTTTCGCATGTTTGACTTTGTGATGCAAACATAATATTTGTATGTATGTACATTTTTATGCATCTGGACATTTTTAAAACATAGCCAGTAAAAGAAACTTTTATGAATCTGGACATTTTTAAAACAAAGCCAGTAAAAGAAACTTTATGCATCTGGACATTTTTAAAACATAGCCAGTAAAAGGAAACTGAACTATAGTTTAAAAATACAGCTCGAATTTCGTTACATTACTTTACTACTACCGCCATACCTGAGGTCACCATAGCCATCATTAGGCGTATTCAATGTAACATTATTATGAGAAAGTGGATCTTCGCACACTGAAATCATAGCAAAACCCGTTCCTTTTTCCATCATGAAATAATGCTATTTGTATAGTATGAGATACGGTATGTATTCCTTTTAAACGTTCTGTTATACTGGCCATTTGGACTCGCTTAATATAATTAATTTTTAGGCAATTACTCGCATATACTTCAATGAACCTGTTTTGGGCAGAGAACTCATCATCATCACTCGCATGTAGTTAACTCTCTATGCTAATAAAAAAAAACAGTTGCGTAATGACCATACATCATTGTTCGCATATATGCACAATGTTGCACATACAAATTTGGTTGCAACATTTGTGATCAACCAAATCATCTCTAAAAGACATCTGTCGCTAGATCGTTGTGGCCGTGTTTACTGATCACCAAATTGAGGAGTGCCAACAACTATGACATATTTAACATTTTTATTGATTGGTCAGTCGATGACGATCAAACTTTTTAAGATACGTCCAGAATAATTTATATTACAAGTCTTAAACAACACCTCATTAGATAGTACTAACATTCTCGCCTAACCGTTAAGTTGAAATCAATAGGCGGGGCTCTAAGTGTACGCAGGATTTACTTTTCCAGCTCTCATATTTTTTCTGCTTTCTGGAGATCTTTTTGGTCTTAATAAACTTTTGCAACACTAGGTTAGTCCAGAAGTGGCTTTTCGAGGTTCTTGTTCTTATAAGGAATTATATTAAGTGCCAAGATATGCGCGCACACGCGAACACGCAAAGAAACGGATATATCTACAATTCGAAGCCAAAATTATTCCTTCGCAGCAGTATACTATTATTGCAATTGTAATAACAGTTTTGTATAGAGCTTCAAAGTCGTTCCTGACAGTTTCTCCATAGGATGTAGAGTATGCCTTGTTTCCGATAAGTACTCTAAAGCCGTTCCGTATTGCGATCGTCATCCTTTGGAGATTCGTGATTTTCCCGTACCTGAGGAGATGTTGATGGAGCGACGGTGTTGGGTTGCGGTTGGTTCAGTGGCATCGGTTGCTGTTGCAGAACGTACTGCACAGGTATAGAGTGCATCTTTAAAGAGAATACAAAGAAAAGTAAATTCCAGTACAGGTACTGAGATACAATGTTGCGATTATAAACGATATCATTGTTGAAACGTTTCCCCACCTTAGTTTGGCTAAGTTCTGCTTAGCTTATTACCTATCGTATGAATCAGCGACAATAGGCAGAATTAGAATTTGCTCTATTAGGCCTAAATAAATATGTTAATAGGAAATGTCGTGTAGAGAACATCTAATTGTGTTACAGCCAAATCGTGCACAGTGGATGGATTAACGAAACTATGAACCTGAGATTTGTAGTAACAGTAATTGTAATTGAAATCAGAAACTTGCAAACCTCGGTTAAAGAACTTAAGAATATTAAAATATATACTAATGAGACCTCACACACTTACCAAAATCAATGTCAGACAGCCGATTGACAATTTTATTTTTATTAATATTCTTTATTGATAAACCAAAAGCGAACCGCACATTGGTGAACAAGTATAGAAAAATATAAAACATAGAAGTAATAAGAAGATAATATTTTAAAAAATGAGTATAAATTTAAATTTAACAAAAATTAGAATATTACTAATAGCACTAAAACAAAGCATCATAACAAGAGAGAAAATTTAGATCTATAACAGTTACTATTATCTAAAAAGGGTAGCAGAATTTGAGAAGTTTTAATAATTAAACAACATAAACATCCTAATAATAAAGCTTTTTCTAAATAGATTATCAGAATGAGGTAAAGTAACATTATGGCCTCTGGGGCGCAACAAGTAACCTGTTAATTTAATATGAGGCAATAGACCATGAAGGACATGACCATTAAAGCTTCTTATGGCTAAGAAGAGACGGGTATCAGCTAGTTAACATAGTTGAGCATAGGAAGGATTGTCTTCAGGTAAGTAATGTCCTCTCATAAGTCGTCTTATAATGATTGAAGATATATTATCCGATCACTTTGGTTAGTAAAGCCCCACCAGGCAGGAGAAGCATAAAGTGAGCTATATATATATATATATATATATATATATATATATATATATATATATATATATATATATATATATATATATATATATATATATATATATATTAGAGTGGTCCAAAAAAGTAAAATTTAGAAATTTGTTTCTCCACATGGCTGCCCTTGTTACATGTAATATTGTGAAATTTGTGACAAATTTTGAAGTCAATCTGAGAATATTTAGGGGTCGCTATGAATTATCACTTTTTGGATAAACAGCGAAAAACAGCAAATAATGAGTTAATTTTGATAATTACATCCTTGTGTTATTTTTATTTTTTGACATTCAGTAATAGGATGTGAACAATAAGAAAACAATTGAAAAACTGTTAACTGGTATCCTAAAATGTTAACAGTAAGAAGCATTAGTTTTGAAAGTAGTCTTTAAGATAAAAGTTACTGGTGACATTGACACGAATGAATGCAGAACGAATGCAACATTTAAAAACTGGTTAAATGTAGTTTGTCAAGTCTGAAGGATAGAGTGTGGGTATGCAACTATTCACAGCAACCGTTTAGGCCTACAATGTTTTTCTTTTAGTGATCATCAGCTGTCAAGGCTGCTTTGGATGGGGTGGGGGTAGAGCTAGCGGTGGCGCTTGACAAATTGGAGCAAGAAATGCTTCTGATCTTTATTTTTTGTGATCGTTTCATTACATTTCTGGATGAGCGCAATGCCACATTCAGTGCTGAATGTTTATTCGGTAACCACACTGTTAGCTTGGACTCTTGCTTTCAATTTCTTGTAAGACTCGTCTTCTTTCCATTCTTCTGGGTCCTTTGAAAGGAAAACCTCAGCCTCCTCCTTCCCTGTGATGCTCAGCAACTTGAAGAGATGCGTGGTTTGCTTGGTCACAAAGTTCTACAGTATCCAGAACTTAGTGACTTTGGTGGCATTCACCCTCCACAGAGCCGATGGAGTCTTTGCAAGCTGGAGGTTGGCTCCTAAGGCCCTCTTGACATTTGCACAGTGCCAGTCCTATGCGGTGTTCAGAAACGTACCATAGAGGACGAGACAATGCTGCCGCCTCGGCATCGGCAACAAGGCGATTCGGATACATCTTGAACAGACTAAGCATCTTGGCATCATTCCGTGCAGCATTCGATGGCATTGTAGCTTCATGCCAGAAACGGCCATGCACAAGTGCAACAAAAAGGGAAAGCTCTGTCAGTCAACTTTTCTCTCTGGCCATCAGCATCGGCTGGTCTTGGAAAAGTATGAGCATGGTGTATTGCTCCTGCAGCTCGGAACTTGATGGTCTTCACAGATCCCCATGGAAGATAAGTCACAATCGAAGGTCAAAGTAATCCTCCCTGGGCTGTTGGTGGTTGAAGGCAGTTGTGTAAAATGATATCATCTCCCCCCCTCGTAGGCTGTGATTTCATCACCAAAGAGCCCATCTTTTGCGGGTGTGTAGCTCACTTGCTGTAGCCTACGTATGGCCATTTCTTTTGGAATCTCTTGAATAGGCCAATCTCGGGTCCCCTAGTTGCGCCATACAGAGCTGTGAAGACATTGAGCAGTGAGAATGACCTCCATGACATGATGGCGGCAACCAATCATCACGAGCTCATGACCCACTGCTTCTTCAATGATAACACAAGCTCCTCTATGGACACTTGTATTGGACAAAGTAGCAACAAAATACTAGCCCCTTTGCACCAATGCAACCACAAACACAGCTCCACGATCTGGAAAGTTGACCCTGTCTGAGGCACGAGCAACCTCTGGACTAGAGACTATGTTCCTCCAGCAATTATTTGTCTTTGGAGTAGACATAAATGGAGCAAATGCCACTGCAACAGTTTGCAGGCACTGTTAGCAGGGACGTGAATTCAACTTTTTCGTGGGGGGCGGGGCAGGGAGGTCATTTGAGTATTTTTACGGGGGAACTGCCCCATTTACTCATGGTAAATCCAGCACTGTGTACCTATATATGCCCATAAGTTAGTCCATACAGTGCAGGCCTACACCCTTTACATATGTCCTTGAATTTGAGTATCATTTTTTTTCCTTTTTACCCCTTTGTTCTTCCTTTTTTTCTTGTTCCATTCCTTTTCCTTTTTTCAAAAATTAAGGGGGAATGCCCCCCGCCACCCAATGACATCCCTGACTGTTAGTGCCTTCACAATGCAACATTTACATGTTCTTATTGTTCTAGTCATTTGAAAACAAAATTCAAAACATTAATACAACCAAAATTTAATCCGAAATGCGTATATCAGAAAATTGTTGAAATCATAGCGACCCCTAAAACTACTTCGATCGTTTCAATTTTTTGCTTGGTTCCTCTGTATACATAGTGAAATAAGGGCAGCCTTGTGGAGAGAGTTTTTGGACACTTTCAAATTTTACCATACGCATGTGGACCACCCTAATATATATATATATATATATATATATATATATATATATTATATATATATATATATGTATATATGTATATATATATATATATATATATTATATGCTGTCGACAAGCGAGCTTCACGAATAGATAACCCTCGAGCTTCCAATTATCAGCTAACCTTTAGAATAATCTTGTCTAATTGATAAATTATAATCTGCTAGATCTACAGAAGTATCTACATGTAGGCCCCTATATATTATTAGCAAGATCTATAGCGGCGGTGAACATAATCAAATAGCGATATGGACCGATGTCAAGTGGCAATTAAGTCAACTTTTGGGCTAATTACATGCTAATTAAGCTTCTGGAACATACACAGATTTTAGATAAACAGGGATTGATGTCAAACGGGACTTGAATGTGGAGGTGCCCGCTGCCAATTGACCTATATCTGGTATACCATGGAGACTCAATTTCATAGTTAATTAATGTAATAAAATTACACCAAAGCTATGTGGTTTTTGCTGTACGCTCATTAATTTTACTTCTCATAACTTGATGCTTTGTGAGTAGCTTACACGCATGTAAGGGCGTGGTGGCTCAGTGGTAAGTTCGGCGCCTTGTGACCGGAGGGTTGCAGGTTCGAATCCCACTCTTGCCGCTGCGTACGGACCTTGGGCAAGTCCTTCACCCGCAATTGCTCGTGGCGCTTCGGCGTGAAAACTCTGACACAGTATCAATGCTGTAGTCGGAAGCGCCTCTGAGTAGTAGTTGACTTCGAGAGGCGCTATAGAAATATCCGAAATAAATAAATAAATAAAATATAAATATCATACATAAATATATTAAAATTAATATTGGGGTTATTGGCCGGAGATTTTTGACTGAGGAGTTATATTTCTCGGAGGTAATTGGCCATCGGGGTTAATTTCACAGAGGGTTCTTGTCCAGGATTATCGGCCGCGATTTATTGGCCGGGTGTTGTTACCTAAGGGGCTATTGGCCTGATACCGATAAGTGTTGAGTGCGCTGCTATACGGATCTGAGACCTGGCCGTTGACGGTGGCAGACAAAAAGCTGGCTACGGCACATGGTGTGTGGCTAGGGAGAATTAGGGATTTTTCGTGGCTTGGACAAAATGCCGAATAAAACCACAAGATATAAGCTTAGAGAACATCAGAAAGAGAAGAATAAAATGGATGGACCATGTGGTTCGTATCGATAAGCATAGAAAATCCAACCATTTATGAGCTGGATCTCTGAGGGAAACAGGAAATGGGGAAGACCACGAAAGAACTGGACGGACGACTTGAGGTACTTTGAGATGTCGTTGGACGAGGCTGAAAGACTGGCATTGGACAGAGACGAACGGAGAAGGGTATCCTATCATAAGGGCGACTTCGAAAGGGCGACCATCAAAAGGGCGCGTACAAAAATGCGCCGCTCATAAAGGCGCATGTTTAAAAGGGCGCTGATCAAAGAATGCGCAATCATAAGAGCGAGCTATTAAAAAGGCGAACAATAGGTTTAAGTTCTGTTCTTCAAATGTTAGTCCTACGTAACTTTATTGATATTTCTATAGTTATTGCTGTACTTAGAAACAATAACAACAATAACAGTGTCTGTTTTCAAATGTTAGACCAACGCTATTTTATTTATATTTTAAAATGTTGATGTTGAGATTATGAGCGATCCCTCTTAGATAATCCATGATTGTTCTGTTGCCATAATCTTCAACTATGGTCTTGATACGTTTGGCAACTTTCCTGTAGATTTTCCTCTACAAATTCTAATTGCATTCTCAAACTTTTTCAGCAACTTATTTTCGATGAACTTCAACCAAAATGTACTATAAAATGTTGTACTTCATGAGAACCTAACATGTGCGAATCATAAAACCAGTGTGATTCTCCTTACAGATTTTATTTTAGTTATAGTTACAGTTATAGTTAATGGTTTTCAGTTATAGTTAGTATAATTTTTTAGTTACAGTTACAGTTATAGTTAATGGTTTTCCATTTTAGTTATAGGGTAGTTACAGTTATAGTTAGCATTATTTTTTAGTTAGGCCTATAGTCATAGATACTGAACTTTTATTTTAGTTAATTTCAGTTAATACATAACTATAGCTACAACTGGCCTAATGGTGCTCCGCCTGGTCCCTATGGGGTCATCAATTAATTATGTGAACAAATTTTAGGCCGGTTTTCATCTCCTCCCCCTTGTCAACAACTGTCAAACATTCGAGGAACCCCTAACAAAATTATGTCAAAGAAAATTAGCAGAAAATTTCTATGACTCTAACAAATGCAAAAACTGAAATTGTCGAAAAAACTAAATATTGTTATAAACCCCGTTCTCTAATTCAGATTTGAATGTAATACTTAATGAATACAGTACATGTGGAATCACTGTATGCCACAGATATTTAATGGATATTTTCCATTCAAAAATACAATCTCGTTTTCTTTAAAATTTGTATTCAATTTGATTTTTATTATGAACATTTCTAATTTGAACATGAACATGCTAACGTTTTTATAATATTCATTATAACATCGGAAATTAAAATCAAAACAAGTTTCTCACTCTTTAATATTAACAATTGAAAGAAAAAATTATCTTTCCATCAAACAGAAGCTCGAAATGTTAGATTTTCGAAAAGATCCCAGGATATCCGCTAAGAGAATATGCAGCACATTTTCTTATTTTAGCTGAGAACAATAAACAGTATAATTTAAAGAAAATATCGCGTTTGATTAAATTACAAACAAAAATGAAATAGATCACTCATAAAAACTTTCCGAATTTATGGATGCTTTTTGATTAAATTATTGCTGACGTCAGTTTTGTATTGTATTGTATTTGGATATTTATAAAGCGCTTCTAGCGGGAGGGCCATTCAGAAGAGCTCAATTTGTCTTGACCTCCCCTTGTCAAGAATTGTCAAACATTTTAAAATTTTCGCCCCATTTTGTTGATATAAGAAATGGACGACTTCATGTGTAATTTAAAGATTGCTCTTTTTCACGTTCTCATGTTTATCGATATTGCACTTTTTTTAATTTCATTAACGAAAATAGCGATGTATTTTCGTTAGTGTTTTTCTCGTTATAGTTATAGTTAATGATATTTTTAGTTACAGTTATAGTTATCGTTAACGAAATCATTTTTTGTTCGTTAAAGACCGAATACGAATAGTGGTCACATGACATCGGTTTCTGCATAATTTATGTGGTGTTCTAGCGAGTGGAGTGAACGTTAAGTAATTGACAATTTCTGTTTAGTTAAATTAGTTCCATTCCTAGTTTACAGAGACTGGCTGAAATATGCAAAATTACATGTAGTTAACTGTTTACTTTTAGTTTATGTATTAAATTTACTGAACTGAAACTTTTGCTTACATTTGAAATTTTGAATGTTATCGGTAGACCTATAATTTTGTACACTATTCGTATTCGTATTCGGCCGAATAGTTGGTCCAATTATTCGTATTCGGCCGAATAGTGATAATCACCTATTCGGTACAGCCCTAATGAAAATATCAATGTCATCAAAGTGTTATACAACATTTCGTATGTGCGAATTGTTCTTTAGCTTTGAACTTTTAGTTGGTTTCCAAGTTTGGGTTTTAAAGTCTGTGCTTCTTCCAACTGCGAACAGTGTTTAATCTAGTCCCCCTCTTCTGTGGGGGGGGGGAGACAAGGTTTGTCGGGGGGGGGAGCAACAAGGGCGACCTTTTTTGGGAAATGTCATCCGTGTTCCAAACGTTTTTGAAAATTTTACCTTTTTTGTAATTCATCCCACTTTCCTGACTTTTAACGGAAACTGAAAACTTTGACAACCTTTTTTAGGAATTCATCTCTCAAAACCTTTCAGATATCTAATTCTGTCATTTTATTCTTTATTGCTCGTTTAGGCCTACTCGTCGCTGGGGGAAGCGCAACATCTATCTTGAGGGGATTTCCCCCCAAAAAGGTGTCTACATTAAAATATTGCTGGCCTCTGGTGGGAGGGGGGACATAAATCCTGGGAGGGGGAAATTCCCCCCAAAAGGTGTCTAGATTAAACGCCAAACTGCGAACCTTCTTGCCTTTTCGATTGTCGCCTTTTTAGTAACGCGCTCTTTTGATCAGCGCCCTTGTAAACATGCGCCTTTATGACCGGCGCCTTTTTGAATGCGCCCTTTTGATGGTCGCCCTTTCGAAGTCGCCCTTACGATAGTAAATCGTGTAGAAGATCTATTTCCGAAATGCAGACTTGCATATGGGAAGGACTAAGTAATAAGTACTAATTCATAGGTAATACTTCATAAAATTAATTTTCGCACAAGGCGGACAACTTAATTATACTAAACGTCGGTTTGTTCTCATAACAGACGATATCCGATCGGAAGCCAGTAAAGAGAAACTACACAGAAAGCCACGTCCATTAAGCCAATAGCTGGCATGAATGACATTTGCCACTGGTGGCAAGCCTGTGGCAGTCATGGACCCATTGTAATTTCACCGAACGTGTTTGTCAGAGTAGAGCCAGACACGTGACTGACGCCAAGCATAGAGAGTGAGCTATACAGCGTTTTCACTTGACTAATAGCCATGCACAGAGTGGTGCTCTGAGCGAATTTGGTAGAGGCGCTATACAGATGTCTGTTGCAATTAACGTACAGAAAACGAGAGACAAACAGCGAAAGAAATGAAAAAGTTTTTCTAAAACACAAACCTACCGGTTGATTTCGATTTTCTTCAGTAAAATTGGGCTGTGAAACATTCAGAATAAGCTGAACTGGCACTTGGAAGACCTTGATAACAAAACAACATGAGAACGATTGAGACAGGCACTTTGATTGTCTATCTATATTATATCTACCTATCCATTAATAGTTATCTATCTGGCTATCGATCAATAGGTCTACAAGGCCTTTGTTAGTTATGGACCTATAAAAAACATTGCTAAAATAGTAGGATATAGGCTCGATGAACGCAACAGATTTGACGAAAGAAATAATGAAACTATTAAAAACGCGTATCTTTCCGTGACCTGTATAAACTAAACCGTTGCTATCTTTATCCGTGGAAACCGTAGCTAACGATTGCTATCATTATCCGTGGAAACCGTGGGCGAGATAAACACGCTGCGTAATAAACAGAAATGTTCGACAAACAAAATAAAAAACCTGTTGATTTGGAATCGTTGAGGGGGTCATCGTCTGCAGCGGAATGTATGAAGCCGGCATTTGCACAACCTATATATAAGAAAACAATTTATGGAGTTAATTTAGCCTGTCGAAAATCGATCATCTAATGTCTTTCTTTGACAATCTGGTGTTGGATAAAATGTAAGAAACTAAGAGCAAATATATCCAGTTAAGTATTGAAGCACTTCAAATGCGTTTTTTGCAGAGTCATGCAAATCAAGAAATGACTCAGCAAAAAACTGATTCCCAAATTTTCGTGAATATGGGGCATGCTATAATATTATGCGATAAACGAGTCTTCAAATGGTCTTTTTCTGTGCCTATATATGGTATCTCCATTAGAAATCGACAGTTTACTGAAGGGACAACTTCCTTGATGTGCCTGGATACGTAAACGTGTAAAATGTACCTATACAATATTTACCTAAAACAATTCCTTCACACCAGTTGTTATTATAAATGCAAATTTGTGCAGCACCATTTCAAGAGAAGTTCATCTAAGTTTCTATATTGGATGCAGAGAATGTTCTATTTCGGGTTAAAAGTCTAAAGGCGTTCCGCATCGCGACTGTCATCCATTGGAACATTATGACGTTCGTGTACCTGAGAAGACGATGACGGATCGAAGGTGTTGGGTGGCGAATGGTTCTGTGGTATCAGATGTTGTTGTTGTTGTTGCTGCTGCTGCTGCTGCTGTTGCATGTGCTGAACGGGTGTAGAGTGCTTCTATTAATAGAAAGAGTCAAAAGGAAATTCCAGCACATACATCCATCCATCCATTTATCTATTTATCTATTTATCCATCTGTGTGTCTGTCTGTCTATCAATTTATCTACCTGTCTATCTGTCTATCTGTCTATCTGTCTATCTGTCTGTCTATCTATCTATCTATCTATCTATCTATCTATCTATCTATCTATCTATCTATCTATCTATCTATCTATCTATCTATCTATCTATCTATCTATCTATCTATCTATCTATCTATCTATCTATCTATCTATCTATCTATCTATCTATCTATCTATCTATCTATCTATCTATCTATCTATCTATCTATCTATCTATCTATCTATCTATCTATATGTCTATCTATCTATCTATCTATCTATCTATCTATCTATCTATCTATCTATCTATCTATCTATCTATCTATCTATCTATCTATCTATCTATCTATCTATCTATCTATCTATCTATCTATCTATCTATCTATCTATCTATCTATCTATCTATCTATCTATCTATCTATCTATCTATCTATCTATCTATCTATCTATCTATCTATCTATCTATCTATCTATCTATCTATCTATCTATCTATCTATCTATCTATCTTCTCTATCCATCTATCCATCCATCCATCCATCTATCCATCCATCCATCCATCCATCCATCCATCCATCCATCCATCCATCCATCCATCCATCCATCCATCCATCCATCCATCCATCCATCCATCCATCCATCCATCCATCCATCCATCCATCCATCCATCCATCCATCCATCCATCCATCCATCCATCCATCCATCCATCCATCCATCCATCCATCTGTCTATCTACCTATCCATCTATCTATATATCCATTCATATAACATATATATATATATATATTTATTTATCAATGTATCTATCTATATATTGATCTATCTATCTGTATATCTGTAGCTATGTATATCTCTCAATCTATCTGTGTATCTGTGTATTTGTCTGTCTATGTATATGTCTATATATCTATCTATCTATCTATCTATCTATCTATCTATCTATCTATCTATATTTAAATCCATAAATCTATCTTTCAAAGAGCCTACCTATCTGTCCATCCATCTGCCTATCGATTTATATGTCTGTGAGTTTGTCAATCAATCTGTCTATCTGTCTATCCTGTCTATCGATCTATCTATCGATCAACACACACACATACTCATATATATATATATATATATGAATAATTGTATATATATATATATATAAATCTTTTGATGCATCGATCTTTATCTAACCTGAAAGCTGGCTGGCTTTCTGCGGACAGCGAGACAACCAACAACAAGGAGCCATACTCCAGCGATGAAAGCCAACGATGCTGCGCCAACCAGTGTACCATCGGCCGCAACGGATTTTGTACTCTGTTCAAGTTAAATAATCTGTTTACCTCTTGAAAGCACTCAACGAATCTACAGTTCTATAATCATTGGTTATTAGTTTGATGATAGATGAATTTGCATGCGATTCATGACTTTCCTTTCAAGGATTTTATATATAAAATTCAAGGTTGAGGTGGGTCTATAATTTGGTAGGTCATAAGGGTCAAGAGAAGGTTTCTTAAGCAGCATATATACGATGATATGAGCAAAAGCACGTGGGAAAGATTCCTCGTGTAATGAGGAATTGATAAGCCAAGCAATGGTTGGATCCAGGACACCAAAGTCCTCTTTCAGGAACGAAGTAGGAAAGGTGTTAACGATACCGGTTTTGTTAGGCGAGGAAAATATAAGTATTGACCCTCTTTCACAGTAGCTGGCAGAAAGTTGTCCATTGTAAGAGGTGTAGGATTTGGAAGGAGGAATTTGTCCAATGCAAAGAACTGATCAGTTTAAGCCTTAACTATATGTTTTTAAATTAATTATATTTATTTATATTGCTATGCTCAGCTTTGTTCATCAAATTGATTACTCTTAAAAGTCACGACTTTTCTACGAATGTTTATTTTTTTAAAATCTGTAATTCAACAAGTTTTGTCGTTAAATATTGGTGCATAATTCAAGAAAACGCCAAGATAATTTATTTTGTTATTTCTTCACAATTAAGCCAATACAGCGAATGGGCAGCAGAGAAACAGCGATGTTAAATAAACGCAAGATATTTTTAATTTCCACACATTATATTATTAATGAATAAGTTAAGTTTCGGTCGAAGTCTTTCATACCCAATCATCGGCGTAACAGGGGCAAATATAATCGGGATAGTATGGATAACACCAGTGGTAACATTCATATACGCCGACATCATCATGAAGACCAACAGCCGATACAGACAGCTGCGTGATTGCGGCGACGACAGCTAAACCAGAAGTGACCGTTGTCCCGATAATCTGTTAACACGTTTAAATACGTAAAGGATTTACAACGCTGTGGCAAACCGTTCTCACTCTGTCTTCACATGCCAATACTAAATTGAATATCAATACAATTAGAACAGCTCCTTGATTCACACCGTTGGTTTAAGTGATTTTGTGAGGATTGTGGAAAAGATTTATGAAGTGACTTAATAACTAACTAGCATCGCACGCGTGTAACTGCGCAATAGGCTATTCTGACTGTACGTACATAATATCTTCCTCAGCGGCACATTTAGCGTCAGTGATCTGTTTCTTGTTATCAGCTAGGAAGCTTGTGGTTGGGCTAGCGCGTGTGCGTGAACCCACCACCGGTGACTTTTCTAGGGATCTGAGCAACTTTTCGCTAATTAATTATAGACAAATGTCCCGCTTAAAATTGACGTTTAACATAGTAGACCGCTTTCGTCAAGATTTTATTTTGTTTAGGCGCGTTATAAATGTCAGATTATTATTATTATTTTTTATGCCCCAAGGTACATATGATCCCTTGGGGACTTAAATATTAATTAAAATAAGTAAATTATCTGGAACGGCCTCTATTCCTCAGGATTCGAGAGAAGGAAAGTGCCGCGGAAAGCTAATAATAATAATAATAATAATATTATTATTATAAAGCTAATAATAATAATAATAAAAAAAATAAAAAAAATAATAATAATAATATTATTATTATTATTATTATTATTATTATTATTATTATTATTATTATTATTATTATTATTATTATTATTATTAGGCCTACATTTTAGCTTTTCAATTAGTGGACAATTTCGTAGGATTTTCCTTCTGTATGTATGTATAGATGCATGTATTCATTTCTCTTTGTATGTGTGCAGGAATGTTTGTATGCATGCATGTATTGTATATATGTATGTATAATATGTATGTATGTATGTATGTATGTATCACGATAATCAAAATAGCAATTTATTAGCTAACTCGGAAAAAGCGCTATATCGTCAGGACCCAACCAGTGGCGTGCAGAGGGGGGTGCGGAGGGGGCGACGGCCCCGGGCATCCAGCCGGGGGGGGGGCATCCAACGGTTGGCGTTGGCCCAGTCAAGTTACTAATAACCGGCCGCCAATAAATCGCCATTCAAATATTTATGTTTACAATACATCGCGAAGTAAGACATGAGTGCGCAAGTTTTTATGTCATGTTTTCGATACAGGCTATACTATGATTAGTATACAGTAGCCTAACTTCCTAAGCATAAAATACAAAGTCTACAATTCGGTTTCCGATCGTCAAAATAGGCTAAAAGTACCATACGGCAATGTGCAATTCTCTAAAATTTCCTGGGGGAAAGGGGGAGGGGGCAGCACACTGAGCACAGTGCAGTGGGAGGGGAGGGGGAATGAATTAGGGAAAGAACAATTTAGGGGCATCCAATGAAGGGGTTGGCCCCGGGCATTAAAGAACCTCTGCACGCCACTGGACCCAACCCATTCGTTTGCAACAAGAGATATATAATTTCTGTGTTTACAAACGTACGGCAATGCCTCCATTAATAATTAACCGTTTCGACAAATGGTCTCTGGTCTCTGGACCAGACAGATGTGCGAATAAATTAAACAACACCAGGCCAATAAAGTCGAAAGACATGCTAGGAAAGTCACACAGCAGTAGTTCATTGAGGATATAGAAAAACGTGTAGGGGCCTACATTAAAATTTAGTACTACTGAAAAATATATTGCACGTAGTAAAAGGACACGTTGAAATGTAAATGTAAATGTACGCGATTTTCTATTGCGACCGTATATGGCCTCGACCCTGCTAATATTTAAATGAATTGATCGGGTGAGATCCTTCAACACCGCTGCCCGTTTGAATGGGTGCCACACCATTGATTTTAAGGTTTTGTTACACCGTCGTTAGGATAATGCCATTTGCAACACTTGAGTTCATAAAACCGTCCTAAGGGCCTACGACATACAGATATTTTTTCTAGAAACTTGTCATACGGGACATAGGCCTAAACTAATCGCATGTTATCATATGCACACGGTTGAAGTCGATTGTCCACTCAAGTGAGATCGTAGAAAAATTAATTAATTCGAGTTTGACCTAGAATTTCTTGTTTCTGAATATATTGGAAATAACGTGATCAGCATTATGTATGGTTCCATGAACGAATTATATAAATATCAATATCTAGACATATTATGACTTCATTAACTGTAAACATTATGATGAGCATAGCTATGGTTATGTTGATCCTACCAGCTTTTTCGTTCCGTGATGAGCAGCGGCAATTGCGACAGCTCCAGCAGCCAAGAACTACAGTTTACAGAAATTTATTACAATTAGATAGACGGAATATGAGAAACAGTTAGGTTTTTACTATTTTGCTAAGATAGTAGGTCTGGTAAGAGCAAAATGATTGCTGCTTAAACGATTTATTACTACTTCATCTACACCTACCCCATTCCTTCAGCTACCATTAGTGCTCCGTTTATTCCATCGACGCTGCTGCTATTTGTTGCTACTACTTCTAATAATACTGCAATTACTACCACTACTACTACTACTACCATTACTTGTGCCTTAGGTGCAACTACTACTACTAATACTACAACAACAACAACTACTACTACTACTACTACATCTTACACTGCCGTTATTACTACTGCTATTGTTACTACTTCTAATTCAGCAATATTGAAACAAAGAGAGCATATCAAGCAAAGAGAAGAAATGCAACGCAATGATGCGAAGGGGTATGACAATAATATTGTGAGTGTGGGTTAACTTAAGCTTACCATATACCCGCACCAAAGTCCTGCTCCAACTTCGGAAAGACTTGCGTAGAATGTGAAAGCAACGGCTGCACCTGCCTGGGATATAGCACCGCTGGCCATCAAAACTGCTCCAAGCCAGATGGCGCTAGTTTTGCCAACCATGGCGTTGTAGCAAGACTTGCCAGAAGCAGGTGGTTGCTGCTGATGAGAAATTGCATACGTCTGAGGATAGGCAGCAACTGGAGATGTGTAGTATACTCCTGGGTTGACAGTCGATGCAACGAATACCGGTGCACCGTTCTGCTCGTGGTTATCCATTGAGTAGACTGCTCCTTTCGGGACACACCTTTGATACTGGGCAATTGTTGGCTAAAAGTCATATAGACACTGTATATAGTGAAGTGCTGAAATGTATTGAATTAATTGAATTGTACTTGAATTTGGCGCTTGGTGTCAATAAATGTCTTGTCTTGTCATAATAACTTTTCTGTTTAAACACGCGCAGTATTTTTGAAGTCATTGCGTGAAAATCTTTCTCTGTGGATTGAATATCCACTCAACAGCGAACGTCATTGCTCGCTTCACTGTGCATTTGTCAGTTAACCCAGGAAGCTGACAACTCTTCTTAAATATGTGCTACAAGTGCTCTGCCTTTATTTAATATGGTTTTTATAGACGGTTTATCATCCATCATGTTTCTGCCTCAAAATGTAATTTTGTTTTAATCTTCACTACTGGAAGTTGTCTGGATGAAGTCACTCCAATTTAAGCAAACCTGTCCGGAAAGTTCTAGTCCGAGAAGTTACATGTATATAAAATTGCACTGCGGGTCTTAAGATGTCAGTTGTGTTAGGATTTTGACTCTCAAAAAGAGTCTGCCGCTCCGTTTCCGAAAAGAGGGATGAAAGTGGAAGTGAACTCATATAATGCAACATTGCTACCTTCGACTGTTCAGCCCAGCTGAGGTGGCGGAAGACGGTCGAAGTATAGTGTTCCGTCTTCGACGTCTACTGTGTGTGCGTGTATGTGTGTGTGTGTGTGTGTGTGTGTGTGTGTGTGCGCGCGCGCGTGAGTGTGTGTGGGTGTGTGCGTGAGCCCATTAGTATAATCTCAACAAGATGCGAAGCTATCCGAGTAAGTCGGCTAAGATTGTTCTTAAAATATAGCGGTAACATTTCAAATTAAAAGCCTACCGTGTTTCTCGAGTTGTCCAATATACGCCTGGGTAGGCCTAATGTTTTAGGAAACGTTTTAGAACTTGGTCTGCGCTCTCATTCTGTGCATAGACTATATAACCCGTGTTTAAATGACGCATTATAAACCTACCAATGCGTCATTTAAACGCATGCACTAATGCCAATACTGAGATAAGTCTATATTGTGTGAAAGCATCCACTTACCCTTCCTACGTCAATAATGTCGTATCGTGAATTTGAGTATTACAGGCTCTGTACTGTCTACACTGCTAATATTGTCAGCTTATCGAGGACTGGACTTTCATCTGCACTATGGATTGGCCAAACAGATAAACGTACAACGAGTTCGCATTAGAATGGGTTAATATATTAGACCAAGACTACGCTGGATAGATAAAATAAAAGAGGACATAACGTCACTTGGACATAACATCACTTGGACTAACACTAAGAGGGGCAATGGACTTGAAAAAATGACCGAGGACAATGGAAATCATTTATTCGTACCCATCGCCGCCAAATGGCTGACGTCAGGAACTGATGATGATGAGGTTGAATGTATGAGACAAGACGACGACCTTACTGTGTTTACTTTATATGAAATAGTACATACATACATTCATGCATGCACAATTGCACATATATACATACATCGATACATACTCATATATTGGTGTATGTGTATGTTTCGATACAGTGACAACAACGTTTAGCGTCAGATTTTCAATGCTTTTTTCTACTGAAGATACCTAGAGCAGGCCTATCACACGCAGACTGTCTTTTTCAATGGGCAATGCATGGTCGTCTTTTGCGCTTGTCTTTGCGGTGTTCCACAATGAAGTGTGCTGGAACCAATTCTCCTTGAACTCTACCCAACTGACACATGCACATTTAAGTCGCCTTTTAAAGGCTCGCGTGAAAAGATTGAGACCATACCATGCAATGTTGCATTTGTAGAAATCTATGTATACATACTGTTACATAGCCCATCAAAAAGGCTACCTGGACTCAATTTGATGTAAAATATGCAGTTATCAAAGATTGAACTTTAGTCTGCAATTTGTCAACGCTCAGCAACTAAGTCTGATACGGAGGATTAGTACTGCCGCATATAAATGTTATGACCACTTTCTATTCACTGGGTCTTTCGCACTGGGAGCGCCTCTGATTAGCGAACACTGTGAGAGGCGCCTTATAAATGTTTAGATACAATACAATACTAATCTCTATTACTTAGTAAATTCTATCGCGCTGGTTGGTAATGCACAAGTCACCAATAGATGGCACGCCAAGCCAAACCATATTCAGGTCAATATTCAGTCCGTTAAGACAGGGAGAAAGCCAACGGTGGAGAAGCAATATAGAAAGGTACATCTTAAACTGAGCAGACCGAAGAGATACATGGACAGAGTTTTAGTCTAGCTCCAGTAATCGAGAAAGCTCGTTCACCGAGAACACTTACAGTATTCGGTATGACCATAGAAAGTCATTCAGATGACATGGTTGAATTATGATAAGTCTGAAAAATAAGGAATACTATTCAATATAATACGATAAAGACGAGGCAAATGAACTGGATTAGGCACACACCACGTGGAAATTCGCTTCTGAGGACAGTGTTTGAAGGAAGAATTGAAGGAAAGAAACCCCAAGAAAGACCAAGAAATATGATGTTGGACTGGACGATGGATGAAGGAAACTGAAACTGAGGTTATGAAGATATTTAAGAAAGGCAATTGAGAAGAATGGCGTCTGTTTGATTCCTGGACCTATGTAAAGGCACAACACTCAAGAAGAAAATCAAATATTGTGGTTAGACAGAGTTCACTGTTTCATGAATAATATCCCCAATATGAAACCTAAACACACTGAAGCAGTGCGAATATGTAAGTATAAGGGTTAGACTTTTATATTGTTAGGTACATGTATTAGTTGTGGATTTAATGAAAAAGTTCTACACCTTTTGGAGTTTCGCATGTTTGATTTTGTGATACAAACATGCTAGTTAATAACTCAATTGACATTGCACATATACACAGGGCTGTAGTCGAGCGTATACGCGGGTATACAGCGTATACTTACATCTAGAGAAATTTGAGAGCGTATACTCATGGCTGTAGACGAGGGTATACGCGGGTATACAGCGTATACTTACCTCTGGGAACGAAAATTTTTCAAAAAAGAGAGGTTTTTAAAGGTTTTTAGGGCGAATTACTAAAAAAAAAAAAAAAAAAAAGGTCATCAACTTTTTCAGAGACAAAATCGTAAAAAGTCTGAAAATTTTATGAGAATTGGTGAAAAGTCAGAAATTTTTGCTAAAAAAAGGTCTTCAAATTTTTTTTTACGCCGCTGGTCACCGGTAGCGTATACTCACCTCAAATTTTACCACTACAGCCCTGCATATACATCGCAAACTGAAAAACGAAAAGGCGTTTCAGCTTAAGTCAAAGGCCACTTGCCATGTACCTATGTATGCATTACTCATACATATACATTATACAAGAAGATATCGACGACGCACCTGGATGCGCGATATAGTAATAATGAATTGCACATTTGGCTTGTTATGGTGGAGTGGATTCGATTCACAGTCCTACTACTTGGACACTGCCTCGTGTATTTGTAAGAGCGACTTGTGTTCAGTTTCGAGTTAGCCTGGCTACCAGTTACTACTCTCAGATGTCCGTGGAGATTTACAGTTTCCTCCCATCCGCACATCAAATGCTCATCGGATTGTTTTAAGCACCGGAACTTCCTCTTGAATCAATCTTGTTCGAAATATGCGCGTTATGCAATGGTTTCAGCTCAGTACATATTTTCTGTTAGCCCTAATTTGCTCTTGTTAAGCTCAGTTAGATGATCGTTTGAGGTAGGCCTATACGGACAGGCTAGAAAGGCGCTTCATAATTTGTCCTAATTTCGTTACATTATTTTATTACCACTACTGCGCCTGTAAGGTAAGCATAGCCATAATTAGGCTTATTCAATATGATATTATGAGAAAGTGGATTTTCGCGACAGGAAACCAGTTAAGTACCCTTGCGTTGCAAATTAAACGATGATAAAACAAAAGAAAACATGTTAAGTTTGTCAGCATGAAATCATGCGATTTTATTATACAATAAAATAATAAAATAATAATAATCTTTTCTTTGTTTAAGCGCCTGCTAACCGCACTGCGCTGTACAGTGAACATACATATAGTAGAAACGGCAGCCACGCAGGGCGCCTTACATCCATGTATACAGTAGAAGCACATGATAACAGTTTTACAGGAGTCGAATATAACTGTTTAAACGGTAGCCAACGGGGCGCTAATCACGGCCTACAATTCATTAAACGACCGCCGCCACCTATCGAGTGGAAGGCTGAATAAACCCTACGAGGTCTACGGGGTTCGATCTTGGTACCTACTGCTCTTCACGTCAGTGTCTTATCCATTACTCTACGCCCCCCTCCGTAGATACGTCTTTGTTTTAGCAGTTAGTTTCCGGGACTCGTTTGTTATCTTTAAATAATAATACAGCGTGTAGTGTAGTACATCATAGAAGAGAGAAAGATGAGCAGTCGCTTAAGGTAGCTTTGAGGAAGCAATGGGCATGAAGTGCTAACGACTTCATTATCTAAGCCTCGGCATATGAGGGCAGATGGCCGGCCCTCTGCCTCGCCGCCTCATCTTTCCACCGACAGTGTACGGTCAGTGAACTCAATGTAGCTGATTTGGCTAGGGGGTACAGATGGAGATGAAATCTCGAGCCACATTTCTGCCCTAGTGGGGATTTGAACCCCGACATCTCGATTGACAGTCCAGCACGCTAACCATTACACTATCGAGCACACCCTCGAAAACATATGCTATTAGATATAATTTCTTTAAGACATACGTCATTGGTCAGACATAGGTACATAGAAATTGGGTTGCAGCGTTTGTGATCAACCTAATCATTACAAACAGGTGTCTGTCGTTAGGTTTATTGGACCGTGTTTACACATAAACCGAGTGAAGAATGCAAACAACTCTGCTATTTTTTATTGATCGATTCTTCGACAAGAACAACACTTTTAAGATAAGTCAACAATTATTTTAAATAAAATATCTTATGCCATTGGTCAGGGGTGGCGAACCTTTTTTTAAGGTGCGTGCCAAAATGCTGCTAAATAGTTTTTAAAAATACCGTCGCGTGCCCCTCGAAAATTTGCACAGTAAACAATTATTTTTCTCATATAGGTTTTAGTTAACAGAGCGTAACAAAAACATGAATTAAAGACGTTATATCAAAGATCGTTTTGAATGAAGTTAATTAAAATTAAGTCCTTCAACAAAGAAACTGTGGATTCGTAGGCCTACAGGGATTTTGTATTTCTAAGTTTGAATTTTGGGGGACGCTTTGAATCCCGCGTGCCCTAAAAATTTCAACGCGTGCCACTTTGGGTACGCATGCCATAGGTTCGGCATTGCTGCCATAGGTAAATAAAAAAAAGTACTAACATTCTCGCTTAACTTTCCATTTTGTGCTCACTACGTGTACGAAGAGCTGACCTTACCAGTTCTCATCATTCCTTGTTTACTGTTGAACTTTTTTGGCTTATGTAACTTTAACAACACTTTGATTAAATGAGAAGTTATATGAATGTCACGGCACAAGCACACATTCATGTGAATACCCTTCACAAAGGGTATTCACATGAGGTGAATACCCTTTGTGAAGCCTGAAGACCAATTGTGCTGAGTACCTAATGCGCTGATTTATCGCGACCATACGTTCATTATTGCAATCTAAACGTATCTGATTCAGATATCAATTAAACAGTTAGTTAAATTAGTTAAGATTGATCCATTTAATGTGAACATATTCACTAAATCTTATGATCAGTTATCTTGCTGCTCGGCCGGTGACACTGGGGTGCCACAACTAAGCGGGCTAACGCCCTTAGTGGCGTCCCATTAGAATTGCACTAATCATTATCTCCTTTTGATTATTTGTGAGAAACTTTATGTGTTAATTTAATTAACAGCATAATCCGATTGATGTGCTATTATTGAATGTGTTTTTCTAATAAAGCTATTTGATTTGAGTTGATTCACTCATATATGAAATTAGCAGTCACAACTATTCCTTTATAGAAGCATTTCAGCTTCTTTCTTGGATGTGTAGGATGTGTTGATTCCAGATAAAAAGTCTAAAGCTGCTGAATATTGCCATCGTCATCCTTTGGAGCTTCGTGCTGTTCATGGACCTGAGAAGACGTAGATGGAGCGATGTTGTTAGGTGGTGGATGGTTCAATGGCATCAGTTGCTGCGGCTGAAGCACATACTGGACGGGTACAGAGTGCATCTGAAAATAAAAGGAATGAAAAATAAATTCCAGTGAAGACACTGAGGTATAATGCACTGCCGTAGTGCCGCACTTTAGTTAGACTAGCCTAAGTCATGCTCACCATTAATGTACATGAGAGTCGTAAATGTCAATCTTTTATGAAGTTGTATGCGTGAATTGTCCATGTGGACTCTTACTAAAGCGCTTTTTGAAACGTCACAAAAGCGCCACCTACCACATAAATAAGATGTTGTGTGTGATTAAGACACACAACATTGTGTGTAATTAAGACAGAAATAGCCTACCATAAGCAAACAGAACGCAGACAGACACAGACAGAGACAACGAAAGCAAAAAAACAACTTTATTTCTGAAACTTAATCCAACCTGTTGATTTCGAATTTCTGCAGAAAAATTGGGTTGTGAAACATTCATAGGAAGCTGAACTGGTACTTGAAAGACCTAGGTAACAAACCAACATGAAAACGATTGTGACAAGAACTTCGATTGCCAATCTATATATCTACCTAATACCTATCCATTTGTTCCCTACTATGTGCATGGCTCCCAATGATCTTGCAAGTAAATTCTTGACCTATTTTGCGCACAAAATTTCTGGTATACTTCTTAAATTGATCAGTTCTTTAGCATTGGACAAATTCCTACTTTCAACGTCTCCTATCATGGATTAAGCTTTCTGTCAACTATTCTGGAAGAGGTTCGAATAGGCCTACTTATCTTTTCCTCGCCAAACAAAACCGGTCTCCTTGTCACCATATCTACTTGGTTTCTGAAAGGGTGCTCTGATGTCTTGGGTCCAGCCATTTACATCGATTATCAATTTCTCATTGCACGAGGGATCCTTCCCATCTGCTTTTGCTCATGCCGTAGTTTATCAGCGGCTTAAGAAATCTTCTCTTAATCCTGATGACCTGTCAAATTATAGACCCATGAATTTTATATCTAAAATCTTGGATCGCATGCAAACTCAACTATCATCAAACTCACTAATCTTCTCCTTTCACTCGGTATATCGTAACATTTATTGTTAGTGTATGGCGAAATGAAATAACTATTTCTGATTTTGAATTGGCAAAGGTCACGGCATTTATGAAATACAGTAGGTAGTACAGGTACACTATAGTTATTCCATAAAGACGGGCCGAAAACTGTATGCTGTACTGTTTCAACGCAGAATGGGGTGACATTCCGGTGTTTCGATGTTCAAATTGATTCACATTGCTCCATGAAATGGTGACTGCTCGGGATTTGAACAAATGTTCTTAAAGTGGACAAATATAACAAATAAATAATGTATGTACTACTACTATGTACAGCATTGTACAACTATAATGGCCATAAGATTCAGGCAGTACTAGGCTATATTGCTCATTTTCAGCAAAATGCGAAGTTACTAAGTCTTGGCTCTACAAATGTGTTGTGCATTTAACGAGGAACTCAAATCAAAGGATTGTTACCGATAACCGTGGAAAAGCGCAGCTAAGATAAACAGACTGCTTAATAAAAACAGTAGGCCCTACTCAGTAAACAAAAAACAACCTGTTGATTTGAAATCGTTGAAGTGGTCATAGTCTGCGGTCCTGTCGAAATGTATGGAACCTGAATTTGGATAACCTACACAACAAAACACTTTATGAAGTCAATATATCAAATATCGATCTTCTAATGTCTTTATTTGACCATAAGGTGAGGAATGTAATGTAACGAACTAAGAGCATATAATATATCCAGTCCAGCAACTAATAACTTCAAAAGAATTTCACAGGGTCATAAAATGAAGAAATATTATAATTCTCAAAAATTTGTGACTGTGTGATATGAGACAAGCGATGCTAAAAGGATTCGATAACAGTGTCTTAGGTGCCCCCAATGGAGACCAACAGTTAGCTGGAGGGACACCTTTTGTGAAGAGCTTTAAAAGCATTATATCTATTGTCAAAATACGCTAAAGTATGTTTACAATTTTCAGCCCAATCTATTCTTTCTTAGCAGCATGCTAATTGTTATTATAAATGCAAATTTATATGGCAAATTTGTATCTTCACTTGAACTATTCAGAGGTGCTCATGTCAGCTTTTTCCTAGGATGCGGAAAGTGTATTTGCTATTATACAAATATCATGAAGGCAATACAAATTGCTATGGCGAGCTTTTGAAGCTTGATGCTGTTCATGTACCTGAGAAGATGTTGGCGGATAGACGGTATTGGATGGCGGTTGGTTCAAATAGACCACTTGCTGCTGCTGCTGCTGTTGTTGTTGTTGCACGTACTGGACGGGTAAAGAGTGCACCTAAGGAGAACAGAACGAAAATTAATTTCAATACACATACTGAGGTATTACTCTGCAATTTCTTAAGGCGCTGCAAAAGCATTACCTTAGTTAGACTAAGTCGTGTTTACCTTCTTGCATCTCGCGTAAATGGGCTAGGCATGGTCCAACGAGCGTGGCTGTCAGGGTAAAGCCAGACACAAGACTCGGACTATTAGGTGCATACTGTCTACCGTTTCGATCTGACTGCGAATCCTGAATAGAACGTTTCTGAGCGAATCTGATAGAAGTTTTATGAAAAGGTTCTGTTATAATTAAAACGTTGGTCAATTAAACGAAATAATGAAAGAAATGAAGTTTTTTTCCTGAAGCATGAGATCACCTGTTGATGTCGAATGTCTTCATAAATATTCTGTTGTGAGGCATTCCCAATTAGCTGAACTGGCATTGAAACGCGCTATAGGTAACACACCAACATTTAAATGATTCAAACACAATCTTCATTTTCTATCTGTCTACCTATCTTTCTTGTCTGTTTTGTCTGTCTTGTCTGTCTGTTTGTCTGACTGACTTGCTTGCCTATTTTCTTGCTTACTTACTTGCTTGAATGAACTGACTTGACTGACTGGACTGACTGGACTGACTGACTTACTTGACTGACTGACTTACTTGACTGACTTACTTGACTGACTGACTGACTGACTGACTGACTTGACTGACTCACTTACTTGACTGACTCACTTACTTGACTCACTTGACTTGACTGACTGACTTGACTTGACTGACTGACTTGACTTGACTGACTGACGACTTGAATTACTTGATTGATTGACTGACTGACTGACTGACTGACTGACTGACTGACTGACTGACTTGACTGACTGACTTGATTGACTGAATTGATGTCTACCTATGTGTCTGTCAGCCTGCCTATGTGTCTGTCTGCCTGTCTGCCTCTGTGTCTGTCTCTGTGTCTGCCAATGTGTCTGTCTGTCTGCCTATGTGTCTGTCTTACTGCCTATGTGTCTGTCTGTTTATATGTCTGTCTGTATATCTGTCTGTCTGTCTGTCTGTATATCTGTGTGTATATCTGTCTGTATATGTGTATGTCTGTCTGTATATCTATCTGTCTGTATATCTGTCTGCCTGTGTGTCTGGCTGTTTGTATATATGTCTGTCCCTCTGCCTGTGTGTCTGTCTGTCTGACTATCTGTCTGTATATGTCTGTCCATCTGCCTATGTGTCTATCTGTTTGTCCGTCTGTCTATCGATCTCTGTATTCGTCTATCTATCGATCAATCTATCTAACGATCTTTATATCGATCTGACTTTTGATCTGTCTAACCTGAAAGCTGGCTGGCTTTCTGCAGACAGCGATACAGCCAACAACAAGGAGCCATACTCCAACGATGAAAGCCAACAACGCTGCACCAACCATTATACCATTGGCCGTAATAGCTTTTATACGCTGTTAAAGTTAAATTATCTGTTTACAGTTACTGCTTGAAAGCACTCAACGAATCTAAAGGTCTATAATCCATGGTTCTATATGAACTCGAGTGGAATACAACTGCAACTTCATCCAATCGTATGGACTGCCATGTTTGACTTTTAATCAACATTTAATTCACTTATTTCAGAACATAAATATAAACGATTAGCCTTCTTGCAATTCAATAGAACAGTAGATCATAAAAACAGCCTATAAATTATAACATTTGTCGTCTTTTATCTTACAATTAGATAGATGTAAACTCCATAATGTATTTCTAGTTTGAGGTAGGAAATCACAGATCAGATATGCAGACTAATAAATAGTAAGGATCAATGTAAGAGACAACATTAAGCAACGACCTGAAAGGTCATTAATTTAGGACCCTAATAGAGAATGACTTGCATTCATCATTCATCGTATGAAGGTAAAGATCGAGCTACAGTAAGGATGCATGTAAAATTGACCGAAAAAACTATTATTTAAATATATCTAATAATATTTGTACACATTTGAGGACTTCTGCATTTCTGCCACTTGGCGAATTGAACGAGTTGATACGTAAAACTGCACGAAAGTTTTGGCATGGAATGCTGGGAAACATCTTACGGTGAAACATCTTTTAAAAGACCTGTTTCAGTCATTTTAATTAAACGAAGAGGTGAATGAATCCTAAATTACAAAACAAGCATGAATTTCTACTACAATGTTAAGTTGTACTTAATATTGTAATAGATATTTTATTTTAAAATTGAGATTACATACCAAATGTGTTCATATTCATTATGTTGATGCATAAATCTAGTCAACTATGTTAATATTAAATTTTTAGCCCTACCTATAAGTTTTGACTTTCCTATGATTGTTAGTTCTGACAAAATCACGATTTGAACTAGAATTGTACTGTGGTCAAATATGTCTCTTTAATTTAGATGATACCAAGATATTATGCAATTTTGGCACACAATACAGGCCTATGACAACTAATGGCACCGCAGAAGAACACAGAGGTCTCAAGGAGATGCTGAATACAGAGGATGAAGGTTAATCAAAACAGGAAATACACCATGTACAATACACAATATTGCTAAATAAGCTTTAATTTCAGCCGAAGGTTTTCATACCCAATCTTCGTAGTAACAGGGGCAATAAAGCCAATATGGATATGGATAACACCATGAATCACAATTGTAATAGTTGTCATTTGCAAGTCCAATAGCAGTAATAGAGAGTTGAGTGATTGCGGCGAGGACAGCTACACCAGATGTGACTGTTGTCCCAATAATCTGTTAACAAGTGTAAATACATAAGTAAGTAAGTAAGTAAGTATGTTATTAATATACCGCCTGCAAACGCACTGCGGCTAACAAACAGGTTATTCACAAAAGAGGCGCACGAAAATAAACAGCAATTTTAAATAAGAGAGAGATAGTTAAATACGATGGAAATGAAATAAATACACCAGAATAGAAATAAAATAAAAAAAGCCGTGAAGATAAAAAAGAAGACAGACAGTCAATAATACGGACAGGAAGAAATTAATCGTTGCCATTTTCTGAATATGGGACCTAGAAGGCAACCAAACCCAGGGAGGACGAGCAACGGATTGTCAATGCTGTCACTTTGTCTTCACATGCCAACAACTCATTAAGTAGCAAAAAGCAATTAAACCTATATAAGGTGTTTGGTTTAAGTAATTTTGTGAGGTTTGTTTAAGCGATATATTAAGAGCCTGCATAACTATAGCTAGCAGCAGATACATGTTACTGAACAACATTCTTAGCGTGTGTGTATATATATATATATATATATATATATATATATATATATATATATATATATATATACAAGATATATATATATATATATACAAGATATATATATATATATATATATATATATATATATATATATATATATATACAAGACACAGTGAACGTCAACAGTTCTCTTTGTTTTTCTCAGTTTTTCATTTCGTCCACATATGCATTGGACTTCACCTTTGGAATTTCAAATTTACATATGTAATGTAATTTAATGTAATATAAACATTATTTTGTAATGCGTTCCTCGCAGCAGAGCTATTCATGTATGTATGTATGTTTGTATGTATGTAACTATGTATGTATGTATGTATGTTTGCACATAGGCGTGGCTACTTTGAGGCAAGAGTTGCCTCCTCTTATTTTTATAATATTAAAAATTTTCCTTGGGTTATTGCCCTGCACCTGGATGTTGCCTCCTCTTGAACGGTAATCATGGGGGAGTCAAAAAATGAATCTCCCCAAAAAGGTCATCAAAGTTTTCGTAAAGAATCTCTAAAAAAGTCTTCACATTTTTCGTAAAGAATCTCCCCAAAAAAGGTCATCAAATTTTTCGTCAAGATCAGTGGTTGCCTCCTCTTGAATTTAAGTCTGGCTACGCTCCTGTGTATGCATGCATTTATTTTCTATTTATTCCGTATTATATTTCTAAAGCGTCTCTCGAAGTCTACTGCTACTCAGAGGCGCTTCCGACTACAGCATTTGATACTGTGCCGGAATTTTCACGCCGAAGCGCCACGAGCAATTGCGAGTGAAGGACTTGCCCAAGGTCCGTACGCAGCGGCTAGAGTGGGATTCGAACCTGCAACCCTCCGGTCACAAGGTGCCGAGCCACCACGCCCCATATGTATGTATATGCTCCGTCTCCTCTCCAGTCAGTTCTCAATGCTGCCGCCAGACTGATTGCTCGTCTTCCTAAATTTTCCCATATCTATTTGTTTATGGTCAATCAACTTCACTGGCTCCCTCTCCTAGCCCGCATTCAATTTAAAGTTCTTGTTTTGTCCATAAGTCTAAACTGGGTGTTACTCCCAAATATTTCAGGGATCTCATCTGCCCCCTATTTCTGCAGTTTCCCACCGACCTCTCTGCTCTCGCAACCGGCATGTCCGCTTTGTTCCGCGTGCCCGGACTACTCTAGCTCAAACTAGATCTTTTGCCAACATAATCTAGGCCTGCAGTTGTTATTAATCGATTCACCAAACAAAACCAAGTCGTAACCAGGTCAATATCGAGAAGATCAGTCCGCAACGACAGAACATTTATAGTTGTGCATGCGTTATTGCGTAGTTAAAGTGTAAAAGTAGGCTACGGTTCGGTAATTCTTATTTGATTTAGAAATATGGTAACAATTCCACCTTCGCCAGCAAAAGTCAGTAGAATTCCGAGCTAGCGAAGATTATTTCCGTAATAATATGATGTCATAGTTCATCACTCTACAAAGTATTGATAATGAATTTTAAGTACTAAAATATAGTTCAAATTTAAATTTCATGAATGTTTTGCTCGTGTTATTCGAGTTTGCCTCAGGATTTCTATTTTCTGGACACAGAATATTTAAAACTTCAAAGTAACACGATCGGTTATATTTAAAATTCTGTAACCGCAATATATCACTGCTTAGGCGCATGACTTCATCTAACTGTAAACATTATGTTGAATGTAGCAATGGTTATGCTGATCCTACCAATTGTTTAGTTTCGTGAAGACCGGCGGCAATTGCAACAGCTCCAGCAGCCACGAACTAAAGTCAAAAGAAATATATTTAATTTGAATAAGCTGAAAGAGAGAAAGGTTATGTTTTTTTACAATTTTACTTAGATTGTAGGCCTAACTAGAGTTGGATGAGTACTATGAGTAGTGTCTAAACGAAATATTGCTACTAACTAGCACCTCTTAAAATACTATAACCTCTCCTTTTTGCCTTCTCTATTTGCTGCTACTACTATCACTACTACCACTTCTACTGCTGCAGCTAGGCCTACTACTACTACTACTACTACTACTACTACTACTACTACTACTACTACTACTACTACTACTACTATTACTACTACTACTACTACTACTACTACTACTACTACTACTACTACTACTACTACTACTACTACTACTACTACTACTACTACTACTACTACTACTACTACTACTACTACTACTACTACTACTACTACTACTACTACTACTACTACTGCTACTGCTACTGCTACTACTACTACTACTACTACTACTACTACTACTGTGGCGAAAATGGGCCTCTGAGTCTCTCTCTCTTGTCAGGCGCGGCAGTGGTGATGATTATCCTACTGCTGCTACGCGTGGATAAGGCCTCCGATTTTTGTCGAAGGGCTTAGGCAAGTCCGACAGACCGACTTCTTGAACACATGTGATCAGACGAGTAATTTGTGAAACACTTTTCTTTTATTATCCAAATGAACTGAATTTCCTTTAGGCTCTCGCCAGACAAAATATATTCCAGATCGATTCAAGAGATTCAAAACAGCCTCAATTAGATCACACTCAACGCACACAATACTCGCAAACCAAAATACAGAAATACTCCGGACAGAATGAACGAATAAAACTATAAAACTATCGACAACGCAATAATCAACTAACTGCACTATCAAACCCGAGAATAAAAGAACGCGCACACACCGCACTACAGAACCCAGAGCCCTGCGCAAGCCCCCTTTTATATGGGTATGTGGCGCCAACAACCCCCTTTGCAACCCCTACTCCAACCCCTCCTCTCGGGTTGCTCCGCCCATGGACCTCAGTGAGGCACCTCGGATTCCTATGTCTCTTTACATGGAACCCTTAAGCCCCGCCCATGGACCTAAGTGGGATACCACGGTTCGCGCCAGAACCCTTAGGCCCCGCTCATGACCTCTGTGAGGTACCTGGGATCCCCATGCCTTTATCGTGGGAGCCCTCTTAAGCTCCGCCCATGACCTCAGTGAGGTACCTCAATTCGCGCCAGAACCCTTAGGCCCCGCTCACGACCTCCGTGAGATACCCGGGTTCGCGCCAGACCATTTGGCTCGGCCCAAGACCTCAGTGGGATACCTGGGATCCTCCATGATCCCCGTGGGGTACCTAGGACCCCGTGTGGACCTCCCTGGGACCCCTCTAGGTTCAATTCGGTTCATTATCATTTATGCAGCGCCCAAATCCGCTACACTACTATGACTTCAGAAATTTGGAACCAAAGAGTGAATACTAAGCAAAGAACACACTCACATAACACAGAAGCGAGAAGGAGCATGACAAATGTTTACATGTGATATTTCAGCTTACCATATACCCACACCAAACTCCTGCTCCAGTTTCGGAAAGTCCTGCATAGAACCTGAAAGCAACGGCTGCACCTGCCTGGGATATAGCACCGCTGACCATCAGAACGGCTCCAAGCCAGATGGCGCTAGTTTTGCCAACCCAGACGTTGTAGCAAGACTTGCCAGAAGCAGGTGGTTTCTGCTGCTGCTGAGAAACAGCATAAGTCTGAGCATAGGCAGAATCTGGAGATGCGTAATATACTCCTGGGTTGACAACCGGAGTCGGTGTAACGAATACCGGTGCACCGTTCTGCGCGTGGTTATCCATGGATTGACCTGCAGAATGTAACACAGTTCATCGTTATACAGTTCAGGTCAGATTCAGTGGTACAATGAGAGCTTTTCCAGCACTAGTACTCATCATTTATGAAGTCATTGCATGAAAAACTTCTTTCTGATTTGAAAATCGTCGCTACAGATTAACTGTAATTGTAATGCTTGTCCTAGCTTATCGACGTCACGTCGATAGCTCTGAATAGCTTTCTTACGAATAGCTTTCTTATGAAATGGCGCTAAATAATTTTTTTCTTGTTACAACTGCAAATAGGATAAGAATTACAATTACAAGCTCATAGACAAAACCAAGTGCGGCAGAACTTGGCGAAGACGCTGAGTGGAGCTTCAACGTGGACTGAAGCCTTGATTTTTGAGCTGTTTATTTCTTTAATTGTGCTGAAGTGTGTAAGTAACCTCGTAGGAGCAGATCTAAAATCCGGTAGGGTATTCAATTAAGATGTTATCCAAGAAGTTAAGAGAGGTAGGACAGAAAAGAATATGAAGTTCGAAATAGGCTTCGCCGACGAGATTGATCGCTGTCAGCCAGGTTGACCACCGCTCCGATGGGAAATACGGACGCGATGCAGATATAAAAGCGCCTCAGGTTTTCCGTCCTCGTCTCTTTGAGCTAAGCTGCAGGTAGGTAACCCCTTCCATAAGTAAGACCTGCCATTTTGGCTTATAAGGCATCATTGTCAAAGTAGGTAAGCGCATCATCTAAATAGAACCCACCTTGCCCCATAAGCACTGCAACAGAAATAACTGAGATTAACAAACATGAAACTAGAAGTAGGGAAGCAGTCAGACCGAGCTTGGCCTGTAGAGGGTTCGAGTTTACATTACAGTGACGTTCAACGTATTAATTCCTAGTATACATAGGGACACTAATGCCATTCTTTTGAGCAGATTACACCAGACTATGATTTGCAGCAAGACGTCTTAATCATCGTTACTCTCGCTATGATTGAACTTATAGTGCTCATATATAGCCTACACTCTCAT
This sequence comes from Allolobophora icterica, assembly GCA_963556255.1. Lineage (NCBI taxonomy): Eukaryota > Metazoa > Annelida > Clitellata > Crassiclitellata > Lumbricidae > Allolobophora > Allolobophora icterica. The sequence continues at coordinate 29,942,225 of OY744613.1, forward strand.
GTGGATTCTATAGGTAGGCCTATATGCGCGTCAAACATACAGTAACAATGAATGCTAAAGGAACATTCGTGTCCCATTTGTGTCCCATTATAGTGGCTGCCCTTCTAAGCAGACAGGGCAGCCTTATGGTAGTTCTGTTTTGTTAGATATTCGTAGTAGTTTGTCCTAATAATATAGGCCTACATTCGCTTGCCTTGTAACGGAGTGTACGGATTTTTTTAAAACTTATCCTGTAATACTAAACGTTCTAATTGTCCAGACTTAGCCTCTGATAACGTAAGCCCATTAGTACACCTGACTAAGATGCAAAGCTGTTCGAGCAAGTGAGTGTGAACAAGACTGAAAATATAGCGGTAACATATCAAACCATAGACTTACCCCTGTTGCTAAGTTGTACAAAATACAGCTAAATATGACTAAAAGACACGTTTTCAAACCTGTTCTGCGATCTGAGTCCGCGTGTAGACTACAAAAACATGTTTTAATGACGTTCTATGACTTACAGCATAACTTAAATAGACCAAAATTGCGTCAAAGCCTCCATTCAATCTTCTCTATATCGTCAGTGATGTCACTGAAATCGAGGTTCAACAACCACGGTGATTGGTTATCTGTTAATATCAGCGGTTTATCTAAGGCTGAACTTTCACCTGCATTATTTATTCGGTCAGCAGATAAGCCTGCACTGACGGTCGTCTTACATGAGGTAATATTTTAGTCAAGACAACGACATTCTGATGTTCAGAGGATATAATACATACATTCCTCCATAATATATGTAATAGTAACATGTTGTTGTTAGCATGTTAGTTTTACGGTTATTCGCTGGGCAAATCTTCCAGCTGAGAACGAAATGACCTGAGAAGTACAAAATATAGGTTCGGTAAACAAAGAAGCTCTTTCAACAAGAACAATAATCCAGCTTCATGCATGACCAGAGAAAGGGAATTACATATAGTTATTTTTATTTTTTAATTACGATTGGAATGAGAGAAAAAGGCTGCAATGAAGAAATAGGACTGCAAGTTGAAAGTCACGGGATACTGGAAGAGGTAGATTTTCAGTATTGGTGCAGTTTATAAATTTTTGTCGTGAAGTAGGTCCAATTACTTGATCGTGAGCTGAGTTTGTACCGTACATAAATAATTTGAACTGCCTGCACGCTGCTCTCACCATCCACGTCAAATGCGCACTGGCGTAAACGTCCAAAATATTTGAGGGGCATTTGGTTATTCATTCTACACTTATTGCATCGGGAGCACAGTCCATCTCAATTATTGGGGGAAAATGCCCTGGCTGCTCCCCCCAGACTCTAGGCCTATGCAAATGCCTATATATATAATAAATAACGATAACAATGAAACCAGTAGCAATAATCATAATGAAAATATTAGTAATAATAATTAAAATGATAGCACATGGAACGTATATATACATACATGTACATGCATACATGCTAACATACATACACAAAAACAGGTATGCATGAATGCATGCATGGATATGTTCATACATGCATATATACATATATAAACAGACTAACACACACACCTTCAAAAATTCACATCCACATGCAGATTATATATATATATACAATATACATATATATATATATATATTCAAACAGACCTAGAGACATTTGGACATGCGTGCATACATACATGTACATGCATTCATAATAAATGTATACATACATACATACATACATACATACATACATACATACATACATACATACATACATACATACATACATACATAAAAACACGCTTACATACCAAGTGTAAACGTTCGTTGTGGTGGGAGGAATGAGGGCAACCGGTCGATGTAGTATTGTGTCACGAATGCGTAGTGGCCAGCTTGTTTGGAGAATTCGCCCACTTTAGTGACGGTGAGCAGAGAGCATTTTGCGTAATAGTTACGTCAGAGATAAGTTAAGTCTGTGTCAGTCCTAGTAGGTTAATAACTTACCTATTGCAATATCACACAAACACGAGTTATCTTTAGTGCAGATGATATACCGCTTCTTATGCGCTGGACTCACGTTCAAATATAGACTTTTGAAAGCACACTTTAAAAGAAATGCGTCACTGCAATTTTTGCTTTTTCACTGACCGATATAGTCTATCTACAGACCTACTTATTTGCTATTGGACAAGCAGCTGATCAAAGATTGATACACTGTCAACGCCCAGCAGATAAGAGACAGTGGCAGATTGTTAAAACCTGTTGTTATCACCCATCCAATATTAGAAGTCATTATATTGTGTCTATGTCTCTTGCAGAGCGCATCAACGATGCCGCACCAAAACCAAACCGTAATCAGATTGATATCCAGAAGATTAGTCCGTTTAAGTCTATGGTGGAACAAGAAATTTGGAAAATATATATCTTGAGTTGAGAACAAATGACTGTGCAGAAGGAACATTTGCAGAAAGAGAGTTTCCAAAATCTGTATCTATAGCATCCAAAAATGCTCGTTCAACGAGAATACTTCTAGTATTCATGCACCAGAAAATGATAACCAGATAACTAGGTCATATCAGTGCCGGATTAACTTTTTAGAGGCCTGGCGCAAACAATGCAACAAAACTAAAGTAGGCCCTCTATCCAATCAAATTATCAAAAAAAATGGGGAAAAATTAATTATATAGAAAAACATACTTTAATAATTTATGAACACAAAATGAAGCTGTGATAGGATCATAGGAGATTTTTTAATTTTACTTGTTACAGTTCAAACAAAACAAAATAAGCGCCCAGTTGATGGCGAATACAAGAGCCAATGTCTGAGAATTTTTCCCCGTTTGGTGTGATCGTAAAAAAAGCAGAATCGTTTAGTTTTCTTTTGGTACTATTCAATTTTACTTTATTTCCATGTTGTTTTATGGATTTAGAGTACATGCTATCTTGATTACGACATGGTTCAGGTCCCATCTGCAGCCAATAACTGACCAAATCTTCATTTATAGTCCACAGAGCAGCATCTGTTTGTGGCACGTTTCCAGCAGATTGATTCTCTTGTTTTAATGGTAGATCTATGGTAGTTTCAGATTTAGGCATATCAATGATATCATTGCTGAAATCAAGGGTGTCTGTTGTTGGCATTAGTGCTGACACTGCTGAGCGGCCTAAGCCTGAACTGCATCCAGCTTCTGACGCCGAGTCGACACCATCTATAAATTGCGGCACTTCTCGTGTTTTTACTGCCAGAAATTTATCAATGCTACCACGTTGCTGTTTGCCTACCTCTTCAAGTTCGCGTTTTCTTTGACGTTTCTGCCAACCGGACTCAAATTTATTCAATTTCTTTAGGCCGACTTATTTTATTTGTTTAAAAATTAAAATTAAAAAAAGAAATAAGCAGCTACATAAACACTAAATAGTAGATAATAATATTACATGGAACATACACTGTGTCGTCTGTACCGTACGCATATCTATATTTTATTTGGTGATGGGGTCGATCCGCGCATAAATTGATTACGTCATACGTCATCATTACAGTACACAATTAATTAGTACGTCATCATTATAGTAGTAGTACTGTAGAAGGCCTGTTTTTATAATGCCACCAAATTTTATATGCAATGCTTGTTTTAGAAATTAAACATTTTAAATAAGCCGGACTGTGACTTATATAAACAAATTCGATCGGATAATCGGATTTCCCAATGTTTTTTTAAATTTTTACCCCCGAAAGAAGGCCTGGCGCAAGTGCGCCAGTTGCGCCATAGTTAATCTGGCACTGGGTCATATTGTGATAAATCTGTGAATAAAGAATGTAATTAAATATTGTGGTTAGTCAAATTGTTTCATGAACCACATCCCAAAGTTGAAATATATCTATACTGAACAGGAAGTCAATGGTTAAAGCATAATGGTTAAACGTATTGGTTGTAGATCTAGTGAAAGAGTTCGACACCTTTTGAAGTTTCGTTTGTTTGACTTTGTGGTAGAAGCATGCGAGTTAATTAACCAATAAATTATTGATGTTGATATATATATATATATATATATATATACAGGGTTTTTTTTCAGCCGGAACGCGCCGGTACGGCGTTCCGGCACCTTTTTCAGCTCCAAAAAAATAATTTTTTTATTTTAATAATTAAAACAATAATTTAGTTATTTTAATTTAATTTAAGTGTTTTTGAACTGTTTTCAGTGTTTATTGAGACCCTCCCAACCCCCAATCCCGTTTTTCTCATGATTTTAGCCCGCCCATAATTGTTGCGTTCCGGCACCTATTGTTCCGTTCCGGAACCTTTTTTCTAGAAAAAAAGCACTGTATATATATATATACATATATACATATATATATATACATATATATATCTGTTTGTGGATGTGGGTGTGGGTGTATTGTATATATAAAAAAAAGTCGTTGATTCACCAGGACTAGTCAGATGGTATTCGTTAATTGAATCTTTTATAACACCTTTCTAAATATAGCCGAATGTATGGGTGCGTCTGGCTGTCCGCGTGTTTTTGAAAACATCTATAGTCCATTGTGAGATACTTCATACTACATACTTTTGGCGCCTCATAGGCTGCCACGGATGTTGTTTTTGAGATACATTTTTATTCCTTCAGTGTTCTTTTTATTTATTATTTCAATCTTCAAATCATTTCAGGACTATCCGATACTGATTCGCTTTCATCGGTGAAAAGCATTTTATCATTTCACAACTCTTTTTAATAACTTTTAGTTTATTACTCTGAGCGATAATTCAAGATATTAACTCTCAGCATGGTGTATGATTCATCTTATTCGATTTCTCGGGATTTCTCTACTAGAATCTTCGAATGAACCGTATTGTTTATTCTAAAGACAATTTATACGCCATTCGAAGAGGAAATAGTCGTTTCAGATTATTATATCAGCGAAATGAATCCAACGATCATCGTCGTATTCTACTTAAAGCCCTAGGTTTTAGGTTTGGCGGTTTCCCTCGTAGAATGAAGTGACCAACGACTGTAGGCGGTTCAAGTAAGCATCTGTCGGCCAATGGGCGTTGATTTCATTTTGGTTTACACATCTTACAAGCATAGGCTGCTGAATTTAATTATATGCATAGCCTAGGCAACATCGTCCGCTTTGTGGAATGGAGGCGAGGCGCAGGGACGGTCGGTCGATCGGTGGTAGCCCCCACCCTAGGCCCTTCACCCTCCCTCTGGCCCTCTAGCGGTCGGACGGATGGATGGAGATGCATCGCTAGGGCAGACTAGACCCGACAGGGCATACCCCGTACAGGCCCTACCTCGATCAATTGACCACTTGTATATATATAACCGAGCTGTGGGTCGACTAATTTGTGTATACGAAAGCCAGGTAAGCTGGCTAGAGGTCATACCTGTACTTCTAGAATGTATACAAGTTGTTCCAATTATCCAAATTTACCCCCCCATACACTCATATTACTATGGAGTTCATTGCTATGAAGATACTTACAGGGTTGAGAAACAAGTCTGTAGTTTCTATATGCGATTAGATTGCCATGAACAAATACGAACTTACTATTGTGGTAGATGGCGATCAAGAGGAAGCCATACGGGCATTTTTTGCTCACAACAACTGGAATTTTGAAAAAATTGGTAATTATGAAGACGATGCGTATATATATATATATATATATATATATATATATATACTGAAATTGTATAAATTGTTTTGTGTGGTGAACCCTGTACAAGTAGGCCCTATTGTTCTTCAGGTAGCGCTATACGTGCGCAAATAAGATTGAACTAAGATTTATAAATATTAAATTAAATTGCATTTATTATCCTTGCAAATATTTAGCTCAAACCATGCTATAGAAATACATAGTAATAATAACATCAGCAATGTTAGTATAATGACAACTGATGTGAACAGCAGTAACAGCAGTAATGATAATAAATGGCCAATTAAAAATGTAATTATTAAAATTACCATGATTATTATTATTACGATATGTAATAAGACAATAAACATATGCATAACCCAGCTAAGCTGTCGTTCAAGTCAAGTCGAAAGAGCTAATTGTATGTTGATGACATTATAAATATATCTCCAACCAATCGAAACTGCCTTTGTTCCAATTGCAGAGTTGGAACCACCAAAGAGAAGAAAATCTTGTATGGATGCCGCTTCGAAGGAGGTCTTGGTCGCGTCCAATGGAAATAGTACAGAGTCAGAAATTGAGGCTCAAAACAGTCATGACATTCAAGTGTCAGCTGATCATTTGCAGCTGCAGGGTGAAAATCATCAATCGGAAGGCGCCTGTCCTCTTTGTTTTCTCTCTCCGTGCGTGGGTTCTGCATCTCCAGGTTGGCTTGGCGGAGGACAAGCAGCGCATGCAGCTAACAGTCCAATACGAAGAGTAATTTATGGAAAATATTGGAAGATCATTTGCAACTTGGGTGGGTGGACGAGCCCATTATATCTGGCCAAGAAACTAACGGAATCGAACGGTGTACTTCACATGCGGGAAATAATGCCAGATTGCGTAGTGCGAAAAGTGAGATCGTTGTATCCGAATCCAACAGGCACGCCTTACATGGGCCACAAGTGGGAGTAACATTGATACTTTGGATAATTCGCCGGACTTTGTTTAGACAGAGAGATTTTTATTGTACACTTACTTTCTGACATAAAGCAGAATTTTATCGATTGTGAGCTGCTTATGTACACCTGTCATAGCTATGATTCAATGTAACATAACATTCCCCCATTTTAAATTTATATAGCGCCTCTTCAAGATTCCTACTCAGAGGTGGATTTAAACCTGAATTGCCCTCAATTGCTCGGCGCCACACGAAAACCACGTTACGGAGACTAGGTTTTTCATAAGTGCTATGTCAAATCAATTTTGCAATGGCCACAGTCCCTTGTCCGTTCAATCTTCTTTTTTTCTTGCTTGGATTAGGACCTCGTTGAGGGGGGGTAAGCCACAGATTCATTTTTATACAGATTGGAGCATCTTGTTACAGATCGGATGCCCTTCGTGGCATCAACCACAGTTTTCCGCTGTGGACCTAGTCTTGGTGATGAACACATGCCCGCTAGGCAGAGGGTCATCAGGCTTATTTAAATTGAGTCATGTGCTCCCATGTCACAAGGCTGTTATTGGATATTTGCAGCTTTTAGTTGTCAAGCAAAATGCCACTCTTTTTCTACAGTGTGCCCTACTAGCCTTGCCGCTGTTGGTCCGCGACTGCTTATTCGTCAGATATAACCCTGCTTATTTCGCAGCTGACCTCTATTTCTAGAGGTCGTTCCACTATCCGCCACCTGTGGACGCGTGTGATAGCAGTCAGCTCTGCCACACATCAGCTCTGCCACACATCTCTCTGTCCTATGCCAGGCCAAAATCCGGGGAGGTCAAGCAGAGTAGACAGCAGAATGCTAAGGTGGTTATGTGTAATGACGGTTGATGGTTATGTAGCACTGATATGTTTGATTTTAGTGTATCATACAATATTGTCACAGCTCTTACGGTTATTCTACTGTGTAGGGTGCATTGCTTTCATTTGAAAAGCTCTCACTGTCTCCTAATTGGTCGTCATCGGATTCGTCCGAAGAGATTTCACTCTGGCAGGTCTCCTTATCTGCAGAAGTTTCTGTCACAGACTCCGATATTGCTTTAGATGCTGACCACACGGCAATGTACAAATTCCAAATGTTCTCAACAAATACGTAGGTCTTGCGCCGATACACTTTTTTCCCGATTTGGCGACGTGGGTTTTTCGAACGAACAGTCGTGCATATAGACGTGTATGGTCTGTCGACGTGTTCGTTCCAGTCCAAGACAGCCAGATTGCTCCGCAGCTCGTACATTAAATTCCCGTAGTGTATCCGTTTATCCAGATAGATCAGACAAACGTTATTAAAACTTTCCACATAAAATGTGTCGTGGCCTTTGACATAATCTTCAGCGTGCTTGTACACTACCAACGACCGAAGAAAGTCCTGGAGCATTGTAATTGCAGCCTCATTTGAAACAATTCGAACTTCAATCATATGCCCCGGCTCTTTGCAGTGGGAAGTTTCATGGCACTTGCTGTGGTTGTTCTGAAAATGAGGGATGCATGATTCTATGAGCTTACGCAGGGTTTGGGCATCTCCATTGCAATTGTCCATACACCAATAGACGTGGTTTCGAATGGCAGCACCCTTGTCAGAAAGCTCGGGATGCCATGTTTTTCCAATGTTTTTTTGTGCTCCTTGCCCAATTTTTTTCACCCCGGCTGTTATAGGACGGGTGCAGTGCCAGCGGTCATTGGAATTCCTGGCTTGCTTCCTCTCACGTAGGCGCTTGTTGATTGTCATGTTTCGATCATGCACATGATGGGCAACTTTAATGTTGCTGAGATCCAGGCTCTCGTACATCCTGTCGAATCCCACTGCCTCGTGACGCTGTGAACAGTTATCATCATTCCCGTTAATGTGTTGAATATCAACGACTTTGTGAGTTTTCAACCCGATAGCAACATGGTCGGTGTGATAACTATTTCGTCTACAATGATGTCGTGCGTCAGTCATTATAGAGATAGCTCCATCAGGCGACAGTGAAGACTCCTGCGCTCTAGCGCCAAATATAGATTGCTTTCGCAGGTTCTCAGAAATGGCACTAAATGTAACCATATTCCTCCTGCGGAAAAGGTCTGACAATAGTCCAAACCGACTGAAGTCGCTAAAGCGCTCGTACTGTATGGGTGTCATACCAGAGGCCAGGTAGCTCAACATCACTCGGTGGTTGACTTCAAATTCCTTCCGCTCGCTGTCTATTGTGGATGAGGAACTCCACTGAAAGGAGTGTTTTTTCGCACACTCCATATCCACCGACAGCACATGACCACTGTGTGTCCATGACTTCACTGAATACGGCGTCACACATGTGGATGAATGTTGTGAGATTGTGTCGATCAACTGGGCAATGCTGGAGCACTGCCCAACAAAATTCTCATGTGCAGTCTCCAAAGCTGTTGCTGGAGCTGCTGATATTGCTGCTGTGACAGATGCTGGATCAGTCAGTGAAGTTGATTCACTTACTTCTTCCGTGACTGAAGACATCGTGAGTGTCTGCTGCGGATGTTGAGTTGCAGAAGAGAGCTTATTGGTGTCAACATCCATTATGACTTTCACCAGAACTTCTCTCAAACTTTTTACTCCCAACGCCAAGCGAATGTCCTCACATTTTTGCTCAAATTTAAGTTTATCACTGTCGGTTGTAAAAGTTAATTCAAAATGTTTCCTTACAGAAACGTAAGGGTAGCTATAACTCTTGGTAGATCCATCAGACAACCGTTTTTTAAATGTTCGCATGTTGCCAACTGCAACACCTGAAGTCGGTGTCGTTGGTACAGCGTAGTCTCCATCCATCTTTGGAAATAGTTCGATATAATGATACTAATATATGTCCACTAACGAAATACAATGTTATACTACTATAAGGTCCACTACTGAAATAAGATAATAATATAATATACAGACACGAGATATAAGCTGTATCGACTATGCGATTTAAAATGGCTATGAAGTGAAGAAATTACGAAGCTCAACTCTGCTGCAGCGAAATTAAAACTAGAATGAGTACTGCAAACCAAGACTCAATTGTGAAAGGACATTTCCTAAGTTCATTTCCTAAGTTCATTAGCATAATTTGGCATGTGACCTAGTCTCTCTTCCTTAGGCTGTATATTAGCATCTGATACTGGTGCAAATTCTTAGAATATGAAATACAGCTTATTGTCTTTAGTGTTCCGGGTATAATAAGGCAACGGTGACAGCATCAACAGCTGGCATTTATATACAGGTTTACGACCCAAAGCTCGGTTATATATACAAGTGGTCAATTGATCGGGGTAGGCCAGAGGGAGGGTGAAGGGCCTAGGGTGGGGGCTACCACCGATCGACCGACCGTCCCTGCGCCTCGCCTCCATTCCACAAAGCGGACGATGTTGCCTAGGCTATGCATATAATTAAATTCAGCAGCCTATGCTTGTAAGATGTGTAAACCAAAATGAAATCAACGCCCATTGGCCGACAGATGCTTACTTGAACCGCCTACAGTCGTTGGTCACTTCATTCTACGAGGGAAACCGCCAAACCTAAAACCTAGGGCTTTAATCTTATTGCTGACGCTGGTATTTTGCGCTGTAGAGGTACTAGAGCTGGATTTAAAGCCAACTCTCGCTTTGCGATTGTAGATTATCCACATGTTGGATCAAATATCACTCATGACGATGTCTTCAATCCAAAACAAAAAATATTGAAGTTGTTCAATGCAAGTCTCGCAAACTTAAAGTTCGTGATCATTTGAGAATTGAACGATGTCCTGTTCCAGTCAAAATCTCGAATTCTTCATTCAAAACTCATACTTCTTCAACACAATCGAGACAATTGCCAGGATTATTTATCATCAACACTAACTCATTGGGCCAAAGCCTCTGCTCTTGAACAGCTTCATGCAGAGTTAATTGGATACAATCTTGACATTGCAATAATCACTGAAACTCACTTCAGGACTCAACATCTTCCTAATTTATACAACATTGATGGCTTTCGTATCTTTCGTATAGAGATCGACTTTGCCGCAAGGCTGGTAGAGTTGCTGTCGTTGTAAACTCTAATCATTTAGCAAGTGAATACATTATTCCAGGTGACACTCGTTCCCTTAAGTTATAACAACTTAAGAGAACGAGTGTCACCTGGTTGTAGGTGACACTCGATGGTAAGATTATTTATGCTAATCTTACAATGATTATTGGATCCCTATGCCACCCTCCTGCTCCAATGTATGAAACCTCTATTCTTCTGAATAGATTTGAACTTTCTGTAAAGCATATCATGACAAATGAACCTGGAGCTATCATAGTTTTAGGTGTAGACTTTAATAGAATTGGTGAATCTGATATTATTGAAAGTACAGGTTTTATTCCTCTTGTTCATCAACCTACTAGAGGAAATAACCTTGATCGGCTCTTTGTTTCTTAGCCCAGTTATTCCTGTATCAAAATTATTGACTCTGTTATCAAAACAGACCATAAAGCTATTGTTGCAACTGTTCTACACCAGATCATCAATCACAACAAGCGACATCATCAAGTCAGTTTTCGAAGAAGAACACCTCAACAACATGCCATCCTTCTTCGAAACATTCATATCGTTGACCTTTCCTACATTCATCACATTGAGAATCCTCAAGAAGCTTGGAATAGTTTTTATCAAGAAGCAACAGACCGACTTGAGCACTTCTATCCTCTACGTACTGTTAAAATAACATCTGCTGATCCTCGCTTCATCACTCCGGAGATAAAATTTCTCTTAAGGAAAAAGAACAGACTAATGCAAGCTGGACAAATTGAAGAAGCCTCAGCCTGTGCTCAAAGAATAAGAACTCTCATTGACCGTTCAACTAGATCACTTCTGAGTCATACCGATCTTAAAGGTGGAATCAAGGATATGTGGAGTAGGCTCAATAGTCTAATTGGGAAAAAAATGATAAAGATTGTAATACTACTTTCACTACTGATGAACTTGATACTCACGTTGCTTCTACTTCTACTGATCAATCATATATTCCTCCAGATCGCAAATTTACTGTACCTCATAATTCTTAGTTCACCAATGAATTTAGAATATTTAATCTGTCAGACTACTTGCATCATACTGCTGAGGGATTAGACGGCCCTCCTGCTTGGTTTTTACTTTTTGCGTCTAACTGCCCCTATTTATTCTGAAGTAATTACCCATCTTATTAACTCCTCAATTGCTACATCTCATATGCCCTCACGATGGAAGACTGCTATAATTAGACCTGTTGCTAAAATTGATCCTCCTACTTCCATGTCAGACTTTATACATATATTTGTGTAGTACCTGTGCTTTCCAGACTTGTTGAGCGTGAGGTTGTTATTAAATATCTATTCCCTCTTCTCTTTGTACCTCCACTTCATCAACAACTTCTCGACCAATTTGCTTTTCGTCCTACAGGCTCTACCACATCGGCCCTTATTGCAATTTTACACCAAATCTGCAGATTATAACTAACTGAGCCTTCTGTTACTCTTGTTGCTCTCGATTTTTCTAAAGCCTTTGATTCTGTTTGACATGTCACACTAGCTCAAAAACTGTCTCGACTTAACCTTCCTGATAATATCTATAACTGGATAATTGATTTCCTTGATTAAAGATCTCATATCACTAGATTTGCTGGTAAATTATCTTTACTAAGGATAATAAATGCTAGTATTGTTCAAGGATCAGGATTTGGACCAATAGCTGTCATAGTTAACGCCTCTGTTCTCCACCCAATTTATTCACAGAACTTGATGAGTAAATATGCTGATGATACATACCTCATTATTGGTGCCTCAGTGAGGCATACTTTACTTCAAGAACTAGATTCTGTTGCTTTGTGGGCATCAAAACATAATCTTAAGCTTAATACTAAGAAATCTTGTGAAATGATTTTTACACGTCGCTCTTCGGGTTTTGACCTCCCACCTCTTTTACCAGACATTTCTCGTGTTAGCCTACTTCTATGATTATTCTTGGCGTAAACATTTCAAATAATTTAAAGTCAACTTCTCATATTAATAATATTATTAGTACATGCTCTGGTTCTTTACAAGCACTTACAGTACTTAGACTTCATGGTTTATCTAATGTTTCCTTACATGAAGTAGCTAGAGCCACTACTGTTGCTAGGCTTTTATATGCCGCCCTTGCATGGTAGGTGTTTGCATCGTCTGCAGATCGAGCTAAGATTGATCGCCTAATTCGTAAAATGATGCGGTTGGGTTTCCTTGACCACGATTTTCCTTCGTCTAATACTCTTGTTAATCAAGCTGATCAAAGACTTTTTCGCTCCATCAAACTTAACCCTTTTCATGTTCTATATTCACTATCCCCCACCCCCTCCCCCAATAACTATTACCATATGATCTTCGGCGTAGGCCACATAACTTTTTACTTCCGACCAAAGAGAGGCCTAATAGAAATTTTATTTCTCGTATCTTGTTTGTTAACTTCATTCATTATTCTTTGAAATTATTTTGACTTGTCTCTTACATATATCCTAATGCGGTTTGTGATTTGGTTTTTTGAATAAAAGAATATATATATATATATATATATTCATTCATTCATTCATTCATTCATTTTGATAATTTATATAGCCCCTCTTCAAGAAACTTACTCAGAGGTGCTCCCAGTCCAGCCACGGTTAAAACGAGAAGATTTAAGGAGACGGTAGAAAGCAGGTGAATTTCCTCGTGGAAATAGGCGCAAAGAAGGTGTGAGCCCTTTCCACGTAGAGGGGCCAGCCACTGAGAAGGCACGACGCTGTTTAACTGAGGAGCGGGACCGAGGTACCAACAGCTCACCTCCAGTTGCAGAACGCAGAACTATAATATATTAATAATATACATATTAACTCGCTGGGCAATAGTATCGTGTATATATATATATGTATATATATGTATATGTATGTTTATATATACATATATATATACATATACATATATATAGCACTTGAATGTGCTCATTTAGCGGGCCGTTGGGAAGATGTGAGACTGTTTCCCGCTGTGCAGATTTAATTAGTTGCTAACTCAGGTGTTTGGAGGCTCACGTGTGAAAGCGCGCGAAGTATTTTTCAGACAGAGTTGTTTTAAGTTTTCTCTGAGAAAACAATACATTATGGTCAGTGAACTCATTGTAGCTCATTTGGCTAGGGGGTGCAGGTGGAGCAGAAATCTTGAGCCACATTTCTGCCCTGGCATGGATTTGAACCGCCGTCTACTCGATTGAAAGTATAGCACGCTAACCACCACACTATCGAGCACCCCGTCGAAAACATATGCCAATACATATAATTCCATTAACGACAAGAAGGATTTGTTTTCCATGCATTTTAGTAGACGCTCGTCGTTACAGGTTAAGACATGCATCATTGGTACATAAAAATTGGGTTGCAGCATTTGTGATCGACCTAATCATTACAAAAGGTGTCTGTCGTTGGATTACTGCGCCGTGTTTGCAACCAGTGAAGAGTGAAGAAGGCAAACAACTCTGCTATATTGTTGTTAAGTGATTAGAAAAAGGTCAGCAACAAAAACTTTTCAAGATACTTCAACAATTATTTAAATGAAATATCTTATGCCATAGGCAAATAAAAAGTAATAACATTCTCGGTTAACTGCCCATTTCGCGCTCACTACGCATACGGAGCCTATCAGAGCCGACCTTTTCAGTTCTCATCATTCTTAGTTTACTGTTGAACTTTTTTGGTTTATGTAACTTTAGCAACACTTAGATTAAATGAAGTTATATCGAATGTTACGACACAAGCACATATTTACTCATATATACAATTAGCAGTCTCATCCATTCCTTTATAGAAGCATTTACGTTCCTTTCTTGGATGTGTAGAATGTTTTGTTTCCAGATAAAAAATCTAAAGCTGTTCAGCATCGCGATCATCATCCTTCGGAGCTTCGCGCTGTTCGTGTGCCTGAGAAGATGTAGATGGAGCGATGTTGTTAGGTGGCGGATGGTTCAATGGCATCAGTTGCTGCTGCTGAAGCACGTATTGGACGTGCATCTGAAAATTAAAAGAATGAAAAATAAATTCCAGTGAAGACGCTGAGGTATAATGAATATGATGTTGCGTGTCATTTAAGACAGAAATACCATTAGCAAACAGAACGCAGACAGACAGACAATCACACAGACAGAGAAAATAAAAGCAAATAAACAACTTTATTTCTGAAGCATAATCCTACCTGTTGATTTCGAATTTCTTCAGAAAAATTGGGTTGTGAAACATTCAGAATAAGCTGAACTGGTACTTGAAAGACCTAGATAACAACAAACCAACATGAGAACGACTGTGACAGGCACTCGATTGTCTATCTATATCCATTAATGGCTATCTACATTTGTTCCATACTGTGTGCTTGGCTGCCAATGATTCTTGCAAGTAAATTCTTAACCTTTTTGCAGACAAAATTTCTGGCGTACGTCTTACATTGGTCAGTTCTTTTTCATTGGACAAATTCCTCATTTCAAATTCTACACCTCCTATCATGGATTATGCTTTCTGCCAACTCTTCTGGAACATGTTCGAATATTTATCTTTTCCTCACCAAACAAAACCGGTCTCCTTGATACCATTCCTACTAGGTTTCTGAAAGAGTGCTCTGATGTCCCTTGGGTCCAACCAATACATCGATTATCAATTCCTCATTGCACGAGGGATCTTTCCCATCTGCTTTTGCTCATGTCATAGTTTATCAGCGGCTCAAGAAATCTTCTCTTAATCCCGATGACCTGTCAAATTATAGACCCATGAATTTTATATCTAAAATCTTAGTCTTGGATCGCATGCAAACTCACCTATCATCAAATTCACCCATCTTCTCCTGCTAGTCGACATATCGTAATATTTATTGTTAGTGTTTCTGATTTTGAATTGGATAAGGTCAGGGCATTTATAATATACAGTAGGTAGTACAGGTACACTATAGTTATTCCATAAAGACGAGTCGGAAAATTGTGTGCTGGACTGTTTCAACCTAGAATACAGTGAGCAGTGACACTCCGGTGTTTCGAACTTTCGATGTTCTAATTGATGCGCATTGCTCCATGAAAAGGTGACTGCTCGGGAATTGAACAAAATGTTCTTGAAGTGCACAAATAAATAATGTATGTACAACATAATAACCATAAGATTCAGGCAGTACTAGACTATATTGTTCATTTTTCAGCAACATGCGAGGTAGCTTGGCTCTACAAATTTGTTGTGCATTTGACGAGTAACTCAAATCAAAGGATTGTTACCGATAACCGTGGAAAAGTGCAGCTAGGAAAAACAGACTGCGTGTATAATAAAAACAATACTCAGTAAACAAAAAACAACCTGTTGATTTGGAATCGTTGAAGTGGTCATAGTCTGCGGTGCTGTCGAAATGTATGGAACCTGAATTTGCATAACCTACACAGCAAAACACTTTATGAAGTCAATATATCAAATGTCGATCTTCTAATGTCTTTCTTTGACCATAGGGTGATGAATGTAATGTAACGAACTAAGAGCATATAGTATATCCAGTCGAGCAACTAATAACTTCCAAAGTATTTCACAGAGTCATGAAATGAAGAAATGTTAGAATTCTCAAATTTTCGTGACTATGTGATATGCAACAAGCGATTCCCCCAATAGAGATCAACAGTTAGCTGGAGGTGCTTGAAGTGAAGAGCTTGAAAAGCATTATATCTATTGTCAAAATACGCTAAAGCATGTTTGCAATTTTCACCCTAATCTATTCTTTCTCAGCAGCATGCCAATTGCTATTATAATGCAAATTTATATGGCAAATTTATATCTTCATTAAAATAGTTACTATTCAGCGGTGTTCATTTCAGCTTTTTCCTAGGATGCGGAAAGTGTATTTTCTTATATAAATAACACGAAGGCAATACAAATTGCTATTGCGAGCTTTTTAAACTTCATGATGTTCATGTAGCCTACCTGAGAAGATGTTGGCGGATAGACGGTGTTGGATGGCAGATGATTCAAGGAGATCAGTTGCTGCTGCTGTTGTTGCTGCACGTACTGGACGGGTAAAGAGTGCATCTGAAGCAGAACAAAACGAAAAGTAATTTCAGTACTAGCTCTAAGATGCTGCAAAAGCTTTTCTGTGCCTTAGATAGACAAAGTCGTGCTTACCTTCTTGAAACTCGCGTAAATGGCTTATCATGGACCCAACGAACGTCGCTGCCAGGGTAAAGCCAGAAACAAGACTCGGACTATCAGGTTTGTACTGTAAACTGTTTCGATAAGACTGAGAGTCCTGTATTGAGCGTTTCAGAGAGAAACTGATAGCTTTATGAAAATATTTGTTACAGTTAAAAACGTAGATCAATTAAACGAGATGATGAAAGAAATGAAGCTTCTTTTCTGAAGCATAAGGTCACCTGTTGATGTCGAATGTCTTCATAAATATTGTGTTGTGAGGCATTTCCAATTAGCTGATTAGGCACTGAAACGCGCTAGGTGACAAACCAACATTTAAATGGTTCAAACAAAATTTAAATCTCAATTTTTCTATCAATCTGTCAGTCAATCTGTCAGTCAACCTGTCAGTCAGTCAGTCAGTCAGTCTGTCAGTCTATCAGTCTGTCAGTCAGTCTGTCAGTCAGTCTGTCAGTCAGTCTGTCAGTCAGTCTGTCAGTCAGTCTGTCAGTCAGTCTGTCAGTCAGTCTGTCAGTCAGTCTGTCAGTCAGTCAGTCTGTCAGTCAGTCAGTCTGTCTGTCAGTCAGTCAGTCAGTCTGTCTGTCAGTCAGTCAGTCAGTCTGTCTGTCAGTCAGTCAGTCAGTCAGTCTGTCAGTTTATCAGTCTGTCAGTCAGTCAGTCAGTCAGTCAGTCAGTCAGTTAGTCTGTCAGTCTGTCAGTCTGTCAAGTCAGTCAGTCTGTCAAGTCAGTCAGTCAGTCGGCAAGTCAGTCTGTCCAGTTAGTCAGTGGGCAAGTCAGTCTGTCAAGTCAGCAAGTCAGTCAGTCTGTCAAGTCAGCAAGTCAGTCAGTCTGTCAAGTCAGCAAGTCAGTCAGTCTGTCAAGTCAGCAAGTCAGTCAGTCTGTCAAGTCAGTCAGTCGGCAAGTCAGTCGGCAAGTCAGTCAGTCAGGCAGTCGGCAAGTCAGTCAGTCAGTCAGTCGGCAAGTCAGTCAGTCAGTCAGTCGGCAAGTCAGTCAGTCAGTCAGTCGGCAAGTCAGTCAATCAGTCAGTCGGCAAGTCAGTCAGTCAGTCAGTCAGTCGGCAAGTCAGTCTGTCAGTCAGTCAGTCGGCAAATCAGTCAGTCAGTCAGTCAGTCGGCAAGTCAGTCAGTCAGTCAGTGGGCAAGTCAGTCAGTCAGTCGGCAAGTCAGTCAGTCAGTCAGTCGGCAAGTCAGTCAGTCAGTCAGTCGGCAAGTCAGTCAGTCAGTCAGTCGGCAAGTCAGTCGGCAAGTCAGTCGGCAAGTCAGTCGGCAAGTCAGTCGGGAAGTCAGTCGGCAAGTCAGTCAGTCAGTCAGTCAGTCAGTCAGTCAGTCAGTCAGTCAGTCAGTCAGTCAGTCAGTCAGTCAGTCTGTCTGTCTGTCTGTCTGTCTG
Source organism: Allolobophora icterica (assembly GCA_963556255.1). Taxonomy (NCBI): domain Eukaryota; kingdom Metazoa; phylum Annelida; class Clitellata; order Crassiclitellata; family Lumbricidae; genus Allolobophora; species Allolobophora icterica. The sequence continues at coordinate 29,960,356 of OY744613.1, forward strand.
TCTGTCTGTCTGTCTGTCTGTTTGTCAGTCAGTCTGTCAGTCTGTCAGTCTGTCAGTCTGTCTGTCTGTCTGTCTGCCTGCCTGCCAGCCAGCCAGCCAGCCACCCAGCCAGCCACCCAGCCAGCCAGCCAGCCAGCCTGCCTGCCTGCCTGCCTGCCAGCCAGCCTGCCTGCCTGCCTGCCTGCCTGCCATCCATCCATCCATCCATCCATCCGTCCGTCCGTCCGTCCGTCCGTCCGTCCGTCCGTCCGTCCGTCCGTCCGTCCGTCCGTCCGTCCGTCCGTCATTCCATCCATCCGTCTGTCTGTATGTCTGTCTGTATGTCTGTCTATATGTCTGTCTGTATGTCTGCATGTATGTCTATCTATCTATCTATCTATCTATCTATCTATCTATCTATCTATCTATCTATCTATCTATCTATCTATCTATCTATCGTCTGTCTGTCTGTCTGTCGTCTGTCTGTCTGTCTGTCTGTCTGTCTGTCTGTCTGTCTGTCTGTCTGTCTCTCTCTCTCTCTCTCTCTCTCTCTCTCTCTCTCTCTCTCTCTCTCTCTCTCTCTCTCTCTCTCTCTCTATTTATCTATCTATCTATCTATCTATCTATCTATCTATCTATCTATCTATCTATCTATCTATCTATCTATCTATCTATCTATCTATCTATCTATCTATCTATCTATCTATCTATCTATCTATCTATCATCTATCTATCTGTGTCTGTCTGTCTGTCTGCCTATTTGTCTATCTGTCTGTCCTTCTGTCGATCGATCTCTTCATTGATCTATCTATCGATCAATCTAACGATCTTTATGTCGGTCTGTCTTGTGATCTGTCTAACCTGAAAGCTAGCTGGCTTTCTGCAGACAGCGATACAGCCAACAACAAGGAGCCATACTCCAACGATGAGAGCCAACACCCCTGCGCCAATCATCGTACCATTGGCCGGAATAGCTTTTGTACGCTGTTAAAGTTAAATCAAAACTATTTGTATTTAATAAAATCAAATGAAGTATATATGTTTACTGCTTAAAAGAACTTAAGTGGAATACAATAAATTGCAGGTTTATCCAAACTGAATGATTAGGTCGCAAACCTGACTGCCTTTTTTTTACTTGTTATCAACATTTAATTAACTTATTGAAGATAAAATATAAACGGTTGGCCTTTTTTGCAATTCAATAGAACAGTGGATCTTTTTAAATAACTTGTATATTGCAACTGTAACTGTAACCGAACACTTATATAGCGCCACTCAGATCAGCGGCGCTCTCTACCCGCATCAGTGCCAGAACCAACAAAAAGAAAGGTTACATATAAAGTTGTATATATGCTATCTATAATATTTAATCTTATCAATCAATCAATCAATCAATCAATCAATCGATCAATCAATCCTTTTATTAAAGCCATTTCTTAAGTACAAGAAATTACAACATAACAGTTTGTGCATTGGCAACCAGAGTAGACCCAAAATGGATCATGATCTCGCTTAGCAGGGCCCCTATGTTAACATTTATCGTAATGCAAGTGAATGGCAGCACAATCAATACTCTGAACGGTAACACCGAATTTGGCGCAACATCGTGCCTGTGCCATCTTTGGCCCTAATCTATAGAATGACCTTCTTCTTTAATCAGCAGTAAGATTTTGGCTAGGACCTCGTCCTCTTCTCTCCGCTGTCTGAAGACTTTTCCCTCGGAGTTGTCACGCTGAGAGTACCTCTGAATAATTTATGCAGTGAGCGGCGCTTAATAAATTTCCAGATACGATACGATGCAACATTGCTGAATGAGCTAAATTTAAGCTGAAGATTTTCATACCCAATCTTCGTAGTAACAGGGGCAATCATTCCAATTTGGATATGGATAACACCAAGGATAGCAGTTGTAATTGCTGTTGTCATGTGCAAATCCAAATGCAGCAATGGTGACCTGCGTGATTGCCGCGGCGACAGCTAAACCAGAAGTGACTACTGTCCCAATAATCTGTTCACAGGTTTAAATATAGAAAGGATTTTCAATGCTGTAACAAACCGCTGTCACTTTGTCTTCACAGATTACCAGTTCACTGAGTAGCAAAGGCAATTAGACCTATACAGGCTGTTTGGCTTACACTGTTTGGTTTAAGTGATTTTTTTAGGATTAGGACAATCGTTAGTTTTCTTAGTTTATCGTTTCATCGATTTACGACCCATATAAGTCACTCCGATCCTCTCTAGAATAGTTTAAAAAATTGCTGTGCATCGCTGCTTGTTTCCTGCTATTCCTCAGCATGTTTTGTCTGATCAGTTTGCTTCTCGTCCTACTGGAAGCACAACGTGTGCTCTTGTCTTGATTCTCTCTTATACCAAATATTTAGAAATTTGATGATAATTTCACCTTCACCAGTCAAACTCACTGGAATTTAGATCTAGCGAAATAGTTATATGACGTAATTATAAAGGAGCCGTTCATAAACTATACAAAATATTAATAGTAAATTAATTAAAGAGAGTTCAAATTATAGATTTCAAAATTTGTTCCTCTTGTTTTTCAAGTTTGCCTCAAGATTTCTTTTCTGAACATAGTCGTAATATTTAAAAATTTTGAAGTAAGATGATCGTCTATTTATGATTCTGTAAACGCAATATATCACTGCCAAGGCTTAGGGCCTATGACTCGTCTAACTGATAACAATATGTTGAATATAGCAATGGTTATGTTGATCCTACCAGTTGTTTAGTTTCACGATGACCGGCGGCAATTCCAACAGCTCCAGCAGTCACAAACTAAAGTAAAAATAAATATATTTCAGTTGAATAAGCTAAAGAGAGAAACAGTTATGTTTTATTTTCTTCTATTTTTTTTATGAGTATTGCCTAAATGTATACGAACTACTTACTTCTTCAATTACCCCGCTACGAACACAACCATTACCGTACCGCTCCCCTTCGCCTCCTCCGCTTCGTCTGTTTGCTGCAACTACAGTACTGCCACTACCACTACCACTGCTACTACTACGAATTGAGCAATGTCGAACCAAAAAGAGTATTTTAAGCAAAGAGAAAACAGAATACACAGAAGCGAGGAGTATGACAATTGTAAGCGTAGGTTAACTTAAGCTTACCAAGTACCCGCACCAGAGTCCTGTTCCAACTTCGGAAAATCTTGCATAGAATCTGAAAGCAATGGCTGCACCTGCCTGGGATATAGCACCGCAGAGCAACAGAGCAACTCCAAGCCAGATGGCGCTGATTTTGCCAGCCAAGACGCTGTACTTGCGAGAAGTAGAAGGTTGCTGCTGCTGAGAAACATTATACGTCTGAGGATACGTAGAATCTGGAGATGCGTTGAAAATCGGGTTGACAATCGGAGTCGGTGCAACGAATACCGGTGAACCGTTCTGCGCGTCGTTATCCATTGAGTGGGCTGCAAAATGTAACATAGTTCAGCTCGGTGTGTAATTTCAGATGTGATATAATTATTATTTAATCATTTATTTATGAAACAAATCATAAGAGACTAAGGTATCCAACTATCCATGGTACACTGCACTCATCACATAATAGGTTCTAGAAGTGTTCAACTTTCATTCAACTTCTGAAGAAATAAGAAATTTGCATTTACGACTTCAATAATACATACCGGCAATGTCATAATGTAAAATTTAAGTTGTCGTGTGGCACACCGAAATAATGGAATATTTTAAAAAGATTTTGCACATGAGTTTCTACTACCAATACGAAAAGAACTAGAGCTAGCCATTATTAAAAAAATACTTTTTTCACTACCACCCTAATACATACATATAATGTTGTCAGTCCTTCCTACCTAAGAGAATCAATTATTTCCATTATAGTGATATAACGAGGGCTTTCCAACACTATTCACTATTTGTGAAGTCATTGCATGAAAATATTTCTTGGTGCTTTGAAAATCCTCTCTACAGCGAGCTTCAATTTCAACGGGTGTCTCTTTAGTCATCAAGTAGCCACGTACTGGCCGACATCTTAAATAGGTTAAGTCTCTTCTCCGCCTTTAGTAAATGGTCTATATCAACCCTATACGTACATGAATCATCGACCATTCTTCTCCTTCGAAGATTCAACGGCGTCTTTTGCTTCGCCACTGGAAGTTGGTTGAATGAAGCAACTTCATTTTATGTAGGTCGCTTCACGTGTACTAATATCATAGCGGGAGCAATGGAATTGACAAATAATCGAGGACAGATTAGATAAGATCATGATTTGCAGCAAGCCGTCTTAATCATCGTTACTGTCGTTATGATTGAACTTGTGGTGCTCATATACTCCCCTATGGATTTTGGAGATATATGCATTGCAAGCAGACAATAACAATAAATGCTAAAGGAACATTCGTGTCCCATTTTGGTTAAGGCGACAAGGCAGGCCAACACAGTGATAGTTCTGCTCTGTTAGGTATTCGTAGTAGTTTGTTTTAATCGTAAACATTCGCTTGTTTTGCAACGGGGTGCAAGGAATATTTGTTTCCTTATCCTGTTACACTAAGCGCTCTTAGATGTCCGGATGTCCAGCTGTACAGGCATCTCACTAAGATGCAAAGCTATATTCGAGCATGTGAGTTTAACGGTAACATATCAAACTATTATAGACCTACCGCTTTTGTTCAGTTGTCCAAAATATGGCTAAGTACATATATCTAGAAGACACGTTTTCAAACTTGTTCTGCGATCTGAGTTCGCGTATAGACTATACAAAACATTTTTCAATGACGTTCTATGACTTATAGCATCACTCAAATAGTCCTAAATTGCGTCAAACCCACATTCAATCTTCTCACGTCATTGATGTCCCTCATAAAATCTTGAGGTTCAACAAGCATGGTGATTGGTTATCTGCTAATATCAGCAGTTTATCTATATACGGCTGAACTTTCACCTGCATTATTTATTTGGCCAGCAGATAAGCCTGCACTGGAGAATTGGAGATGGTTTTACACGAGGTAACATTTTAGTCAGTAATATTTTATATATGCGTTATAATATACACATAGATAATTACATGTATATGATCATATATATATATACCGAAATAAGGACAGCAACGCCTGACATCAGAGTCCACTCAGAGTGGACTCTGATGTCAGGCGTTGCTTCCTATAACTTACTATAGAGCACCGCATGCGAACGGTCTTTTTCAATGGCCAATGCATGGTCACCTCCTGCGTCTGTCTTCTGCGGCGTTCCACGATGAAGTGTCCTGGGACCAATCTCTTTCAACTCTACCCAACTGCATGACGGGGTATTCTCAGGGCTGTAGTCGAGGGTATACGCGGGTATACAGCGTATACTCACCTCTAGCGAAATTTGAGAGCGTATACTCAGCGCTCTAGACGAGGGTATACGCGGGTATACAGCGTATACTTACCTCTGTAGAGACCTGAGTAATGAAATTTGGAGGAAAAAGAGAGGTTTTGACAGGTTTTTAGAGGTTTTTAGGGCGAATGACTAAAAAAGGTCATCAACTTTTTCAGAGACGAAATCGTAAAAAGTCAGAAAATTTTAAGGGAATTTGTTAAAAGTCTGAAATTTTTCTTAGACGAATTCCAAAAAATAGGTCTTCAAATTTTTTTTACGCCGCGGGTCACCGGTAGCGTATACTCACCTCAAAATTTACCACTACAGCCCTGGGTATTCTTGTCCATTTTTATGATGATTACAAACAATTGTATCAACAAACAGATGACCTTATCTTCAAAGAAGCTTGTTCAACAAGAACAGTTCTAGTTTCATGCATGACCAGAGAAAGGCAATTAGTTGAATTTTTTCATCATGATTATACTGAGGGAAAAGGGCTGCAATTAAGAAATAGGACTGCATGTTGAAAGTCACGAGATTTACTGGAAAAGGCATGTATTAAGTATTAGTGCAGTTTACAAGACTTTTGCCTATGAGTATACCTATACCTGTTGACCGTGAGCTGAGATTCGCACCGCCAATAAATAAACTGCCTACAATCTGGTTCCACCATCAATGTCAAATGTGTGTGTATGTATATATATATATATATATATATATATATATATATATATATATATATATATATATATTAGGGTGTTTTTATGATGCACGTGATTTTTTTAACTCAAAGATCTTTTAACGGCCAGGTCGAATTATCATGCCAATTAGCGTATAAACGCAATATCCGAAATTATATCGCGATAGCTGAACATTTAGGACTGGCGCACGGCGACCGAAATTAGGAACCCGGTGACCTGTCTCGGTTTGGCCAAAATTTTAGACGTTACGATTAATGTTCTTCGTGTTTTCGATCTTCAACATAATTATAGTAATTAATTAAGCTATTGTGGTTTTCTAGAGGAGACACCTGGTGCTACATCTATAGCATGGTATTTAACGCGAGTGGCTGTCTCCCTTGGTAGGAGTATGTGTTTGATCCCCGAATGAGTTTGTGCCAATCAGATAATGTCGTGGTTTCCGATCGGAGCAATCTGTCTACAACAATAATCCCTCGCCCATGACAATATCGTGCAAGCATGGCGGTAGCGACGGAGGTTTCTCTGTTGGCAACATCATCTGAGGAAGAGGCGTCATCAAAATAATTAATAGCTCAGAAAGAGAACCAGAACCTTCAACGTCAGCTGGACCACCAAAGCGGCGAAAGGGAACAATCTCTGTAGTTACCCGTGATGTTGCAGCAGCTCTAGATCGTACCAAAACCAGCAGCAGGAATGCCTCTCACATTTTCTCTGCTCTCGCTGCATCCAATCTATATGCAGCACCCGCTGGTGAGCTGATCATCAATCCTTCTGCTATCCATCGAGCAAGGAAGGATAACCGTGCAGCCCTAGCAGCTGAGATTCGTGAATCTTTCGATCCGAAGGTTCCCCTTACTATCCACTGGGACGGCAAGATCATGCCAGATTTTACAGAAACTGGACGAGTGTGCGTTGATCGTCTTCCAATAATGGTATCTGGTAAGGAGGCAATGAAGATGAACATCTCGGAGCTGAGAGAGGCAACGAGAAATCGGAGCACATGGAGAAGGTTGACCATGACAGTCGCTAAGATTCAACGAATTGACAGCACAAGGTGACAAGGTGAAGGATGTGACCAAACTATTGGCCATCCCCAAACTCCAATCCGGGACTGCTGCCTTCATGGCAGATGCGTGTTTGGCCGAGATCAGAAGTTGGGGATTGGAAGCAGAATCGTGGCCATGTGTTTCGACACAACGGCGAGTAACACGGGTTGCAAGGGCGGCGTATGCATCAAGCTGGAAAAGGGAATTAGGAAAAGACCTCTTGAACCTTGCCTGTCGACATCATGTTTCTGAAATTGTTCTGGAAAAGGTATTTTCACTGCATGATTCTGTAAGGCCTCCAGAATTGGAACTCTTCAGTCATTTCCGTGACTTCTGCCCGCAAAACGATCAGACCAAGTATCGCACAGAAATGGAGGATAAAGACGCAGCACAAAAGAGTCAAAGAAATTCGAGAGAATGTCATCACCTTCGCACTGCAGCAACTGAATGCTGAATACCACAGAGACGACTACGAAGAGCTACTAGAACTAACAGTCATTTTCCTAGGAGGAATTCCACCGAAAGGAACAAAGTTCAGGTACCCAGGGGCATTTCACCGCGCGCGTTGGATGGCACGTGCGGTTTATGCAATCAAGATGTGGCTTTTCAGAGAGCAGTTTCCCATTCAACAACACCAGAGGGCATCTCGACAATCTTACTCTCAAAAGATGTGGAATCATCTACTTCGAGTTTCACTTTTTGTGACCACAATCTACGTGGAGTACTGGTTCACCTGTACATCACCCAATGAAGCCCCAAAGAACGATCTTCAATTCTTGAAGGCAATCCATACTTACCCAGACAAGGAAGTCTCACAGGTCGCCCTAACAGCATTTTCCCGACACCTTTGGTATTTGTCGGAGACCTTGGTTGGCCTCAGCCTTTTTGACGATTCATTCACCTTCGACGAAAAACAGCGCATGGTCTATAACATGCGCCACAATCAGGGATCCGACGAACCTCCAAAGAGGCTTCCTCCCATACATGATCCATCTACAAAAGCGCTATCCGATTTTTTTACCACTTCTACCATTAAACTTTTCCAGCTCCTCAAATTCGATTACGCTTTTCTTGATCGAGATCCACAACAATGGGAGTCAGAGCATTCGTTCAATGAGACGAAAGACATCATTTCCATCCTAAGAGTGACGAACGATTTAGCGGAGAGAGGAGTGGCTCTAATGCAGTCCTTCAATGAAGCCCTGGTTCGAAATGAGGAAGAGAAACAATATGTTCTTCAAATGGTTGAATACCATCGAAATAGATTTCCAAAAGCACTAAAGGGACTAAGTAATGACAAATAACTGAAGGTTCTTGGTTTGCTTTTGCCTTATTTTTATGTTTAAGTGTTGAAATTGTTTGGATCTTCGGAAATTACAATGTATGACATTGTTTTCTAAGTGGTAATTTTTCCCGGGCTTTGCGCCAGTTCTAAATCTCTTTTGATTTTCATCTAATTTGGCAAATGTTAATGTTTCTCAAGGTGGAACACAAAAACAAACTGGCCGATATTAATTTTGAAACTTCAAATTATAGACACACCCTAATATATATATATATATATATATATATATATATATATACATAGATGACTTGCGATGAAAGCATAAACGAGCATCCTGGCAGTATTTAGTGTATGCGTGTACGTCAAACCATATATATATATATACATACATACATATAAAGATACATAAAAACATGCATGCATGAATGCATACATAGATATGTTCATACATGCATAAATACATAGAAACAGACAAACAAACACACAAACATACCTTCACAAATTCACACACGCATACATATATTCATGTACAAGCATTCATATTTTCGTGAATATATATAAATTCATGCATATATGCATGAATTAATGCATGCATGCATTCATGCGTTCTTCAATATATACGTAAGTACACACGACATACATACATACATACATATATACATACATACATACATACATACATACATACATACATACATACATACATACATACATACAGACAGTCATACATACATACATACATACATACATACATACATAAATACATATATACATACATACATACATACCTACATAAATACATACATACATACATACATACATACATACATATATACATACATACATACATACATACATACATACATACATACATACATACATACATACATACATACATACATAGTTTTACATACATACATACACGCTTACATACATAGTGTGCGTTGGGAGGCGTGGCATGAGGGCGACCGGTCGATGGATGTGTTGTATCGAGTGTGTAGTGGAGAGCTCTTTCACTAAATCCACAGCTAATATGTTTATCCATTATGCTTAAAGCCCTAGGTTTTAGGTTTGGCGGTTTCCCTCGTAGAATGAAGTGACCAACGACTGTAGGCGGTTCAAGTAAGCATCTGTCGGCCAATGGGCGTTGATTTCATTTTGGTTTACACATCTTACAAGCATAGGCTGCTGAATTTAATTATATGCATAGCCTAGGCAACATCGTCCGCTTTGTGGAATGGAGGCGAGGCGCAGGGACGGTCGGTCGATCGGTGGTAGCCCCCACCCTAGGCCCTTCACCCTCCCTCTGGCCCTCTAGCGGTCGGACGGATGGATGGAGATGCATCGCTAGGGCAGACTAGACCCGACAGGGCATACCCCGTACAGGCCCTACCTCGATCAATTGACCACTTGTATATATATAACCGAGCTGTGGGTCGACTAATTTGTGTATACGAAAGCCAGGTAAGCTGGCTAGAGGTCATACCTGTACTTCTAGAATGTATACAAGTTGTTCCAATTATCCAAATTTACCCCCCCATACACTCATATTACTATGGAGTTCATTGCTATGAAGATACTTACAGGGTTGAGAAACAAGTCTGTAGTTTCTATATGCGATTAGATTGCCATGAACAAATACGAACTTACTATTGTGGTAGATGGCGATCAAGAGGAAGCCATACGGGCATTTTTTGCTCACAACAACTGGAATTTTGAAAAAATTGGTAATTATGAAGACGATGCGTATATATATATATATATATATATATATATATATATATATATACTGAAATTGTATAAATTGTTTTGTGTGGTGAACCCTGTACAAGTAGGCCCTATTGTTCTTCAGGTAGCGCTATACGTGCGCAAATAAGATTGAACTAAGATTTATAAATATTAAATTAAATTGCATTTATTATCCTTGCAAATATTTAGCTCAAACCATGCTATAGAAATACATAGTAATAATAACATCAGCAATGTTAGTATAATGACAACTGATGTGAACAGCAGTAACAGCAGTAATGATAATAAATGGCCAATTAAAAATGTAATTATTAAAATTACCATGATTATTATTATTACGATATGTAATAAGACAATAAACATATGCATAACCCAGCTAAGCTGTCGTTCAAGTCAAGTCGAAAGAGCTAATTGTATGTTGATGACATTATAAATATATCTCCAACCAATCGAAACTGCCTTTGTTCCAATTGCAGAGTTGGAACCACCAAAGAGAAGAAAATCTTGTATGGATGCCGCTTCGAAGGAGGTCTTGGTCGCGTCCAATGGAAATAGTACAGAGTCAGAAATTGGGGCTCAAAACAGTCATGACATTCAAGTGTCAGCTGATCATTTGCAGCTGCAGGGTGAAAATCATCAATCGGAAGGCGCCTGTCCTCTTTGTTTTCTCTCTCCGTGCGTGGGTTCTGCATCTCCAGGTTGGCTTGGCGGAGGACAAGCAGCGCATGCAGCTAACAGTCCAATACGAAGAGTAATTTATGGAAAATATTGGAAGATCATTTGCAACTTGGGTGGGTGGACGAGCCCATTATATCTGGCCAAGAAACTAACGGAATCGAACGGTGTACTTCACATGCGGGAAATAATGCCAGATTGCGTAGTGCGAAAAGTGAGATCGTTGTATCCGAATCCAACAGGCACGCCTTACATGGGCCACAAGTGGGAGTAACATTGATACTTTGGATAATTCGCCGGACTTTGTTTAGACAGAGAGATTTTTATTGTACACTTACTTTCTGACATAAAGCAGAATTTTATCGATTGTGAGCTGCTTATGTACACCTGTCATAGCTATGATTCAATGTAACATAACATTCCCCCATTTTAAATTTATATAGCGCCTCTTCAAGATTCCTACTCAGAGGTGGATTTAAACCTGAATTGCCCTCAATTGCTCGGCGCCACACGAAAACCACGTTACGGAGACTAGGTTTTTCATAAGTGCTATGTCAAATCAATTTTGCAATGGCCACAGTCCCTTGTCCGTTCAATCTTCTTTTTTTCTTGCTTGGATTAGGACCTCGTTGAGGGGGGGTAAGCCACAGATTCATTTTTATACAGATTGGAGCATCTTGTTACAGATCGGATGCCCTTCGTGGCATCAACCACAGTTTTCCGCTGTGGACCTAGTCTTGGTGATGAACACATGCCCGCTAGGCAGAGGGTCATCAGGCTTATTTAAATTGAGTCATGTGCTCCCATGTCACAAGGCTGTTATTGGATATTTGCAGCTTTTAGTTGTCAAGCAAAATGCCACTCTTTTTCTACAGTGTGCCCTACTAGCCTTGCCGCTGTTGGTCCGCGACTGCTTATTCGTCAGATATAACCCTGCTTATTTCGCAGCTGACCTCTATTTCTAGAGGTCGTTCCACTATCCGCCACCTGTGGACGCGTGTGATAGCAGTCAGCTCTGCCACACATCAGCTCTGCCACACATCTCTCTGTCCTATGCCAGGCCAAAATCCGGGGAGGTCAAGCAGAGTAGACAGCAGAATGCTAAGGTGGTTATGTGTAATGACGGTTGATGGTTATGTAGCACTGATATGTTTGATTTTAGTGTATCATACAATATTGTCACAGCTCTTACGGTTATTCTACTGTGTAGGGTGCATTGCTTTCATTTGAAAAGCTCTCACTGTCTCCTAATTGGTCGTCATCGGATTCGTCCGAAGAGATTTCACTCTGGCAGGTCTCCTTATCTGCAGAAGTTTCTGTCACAGACTCCGATATTGCTTTAGATGCTGACCACACGGCAATGTACAAATTCCAAATGTTCTCAACAAATACGTAGGTCTTGCGCCGATACACTTTTTTCCCGATTTGGCGACGTGGGTTTTTCGAACGAACAGTCGTGCATATAGACGTGTATGGTCTGTCGACGTGTTCGTTCCAGTCCAAGACAGCCAGATTGCTCCGCAGCTCGTACATTAAATTCCCGTAGTGTATCCGTTTATCCAGATAGATCAGACAAACGTTATTAAAACTTTCCACATAAAATGTGTCGTGGCCTTTGACATAATCTTCAGCGTGCTTGTACACTACCAACGACCGAAGAAAGTCCTGGAGCATTGTAATTGCAGCCTCATTTGAAACAATTCGAACTTCAATCATATGCCCCGGCTCTTTGCAGTGGGAAGTTTCATGGCACTTGCTGTGGTTGTTCTGAAAATGAGGGATGCATGATTCTATGAGCTTACGCAGGGTTTGGGCATCTCCATTGCAATTGTCCATACACCAATAGACGTGGTTTCGAATGGCAGCACCCTTGTCAGAAAGCTCGGGATGCCATGTTTTTCCAATGTTTTTTTGTGCTCCTTGCCCAATTTTTTTCACCCCGGCTGTTATAGGACGGGTGCAGTGCCAGCGGTCATTGGAATTCCTGGCTTGCTTCCTCTCACGTAGGCGCTTGTTGATTGTCATGTTTCGATCATGCACATGATGGGCAACTTTAATGTTGCTGAGATCCAGGCTCTCGTACATCCTGTCGAATCCCACTGCCTCGTGACGCTGTGAACAGTTATCATCATTCCCGTTAATGTGTTGAATATCAACGACTTTGTGAGTTTTCAACCCGATAGCAACATGGTCGGTGTGATAACTATTTCGTCTACAATGATGTCGTGCGTCAGTCATTATAGAGATAGCTCCATCAGGCGACAGTGAAGACTCCTGCGCTCTAGCGCCAAATATAGATTGCTTTCGCAGGTTCTCAGAAATGGCACTAAATGTAACCATATTCCTCCTGCGGAAAAGGTCTGACAATAGTCCAAACCGACTGAAGTCGCTAAAGCGCTCGTACTGTATGGGTGTCATACCAGAGGCCAGGTAGCTCAACATCACTCGGTGGTTGACTTCAAATTCCTTCCGCTCGCTGTCTATTGTGGATGAGGAACTCCACTGAAAGGAGTGTTTTTTCGCACACTCCATATCCACCGACAGCACATGACCACTGTGTGTCCATGACTTCACTGAATACGGCGTCACACATGTGGATGAATGTTGTGAGATTGTGTCGATCAACTGGGCAATGCTGGAGCACTGCCCAACAAAATTCTCATGTGCAGTCTCCAAAGCTGTTGCTGGAGCTGCTGATATTGCTGCTGTGACAGATGCTGGATCAGTCAGTGAAGTTGATTCACTTACTTCTTCCGTGACTGAAGACATCGTGAGTGTCTGCTGCGGATGTTGAGTTGCAGAAGAGAGCTTATTGGTGTCAACATCCATTATGACTTTCACCAGAACTTCTCTCAAACTTTTTACTCCCAACGCCAAGCGAATGTCCTCACATTTTTGCTCAAATTTAAGTTTATCACTGTCGGTTGTAAAAGTTAATTCAAAATGTTTCCTTACAGAAACGTAAGGGTAGCTATAACTCTTGGTAGATCCATCAGACAACCGTTTTTTAAATGTTCGCATGTTGCCAACTGCAACACCTGAAGTCGGTGTCGTTGGTACAGCGTAGTCTCCATCCATCTTTGGAAATAGTTCGATATAATGATACTAATATATGTCCACTAACGAAATACAATGTTATACTACTATAAGGTCCACTACTGAAATAAGATAATAATATAATATACAGACACGAGATATAAGCTGTATCGACTATGCGATTTAAAATGGCTATGAAGTGAAGAAATTACGAAGCTCAACTCTGCTGCAGCGAAATTCAAACTAGAATGAGTACTGCAAACCAAGACTCAATTGTGAAAGGACATTTCCTAAGTTCATTTCCTAAGTTCATTAGCATAATTTGGCATGTGACCTAGTCTCTCTTCCTTAGGCTGTATATTAGCATCTGATACTGGTGCAAATTCTTAGAATATGAAATACAGCTTATTGTCTTTAGTGTTCCGGGTATAATAAGGCAACGGTGACAGCATCAACAGCTGGCATTTATATACAGGTTTACGACCCAAAGCTCGGTTATATATACAAGTGGTCAATTGATCGGGGTAGGCCAGAGGGAGGGTGAAGGGCCTAGGGTGGGGGCTACCACCGATCGACCGACCGTCCCTGCGCCTCGCCTCCATTCCACAAAGCGGACGATGTTGCCTAGGCTATGCATATAATTAAATTCAGCAGCCTATGCTTGTAAGATGTGTAAACCAAAATGAAATCAACGCCCATTGGCCGACAGATGCTTACTTGAACCGCCTACAGTCGTTGGTCACTTCATTCTACGAGGGAAACCGCCAAACCTAAAACCTAGGGCTTTAAGATTTGTAATTGCAATTATTGTTAACATAGATTAAAAAGTTTTATTCTTGACTGGCATATCAATAAAAAAAACGGTAAATATATAATTATTGCATAGCTATTTGTGCTTGTTAACGGATTGAGGAGCAAACACGGTCCCCAACATCTGACGTGAGACACCTTTTATAATGATTTGGTTGATAATAAATGCTGCAAACCATTTTAAATGCACTGTTAATAGGTTCTAAGCATTGTTTATGAGAATAGGTAGTTCACTACATGAGGTAAAATTAGTGAAAGACAGTAGGTTTGTATTGGCCAGTGTCAACACTTTCTTCTGTTGACACTGCCTCTGTATTCTTTCTCTACTTCGCCCAATGAACTGTTCACTGATTTCTCTACATCTGCATATAGGTAGCTCAATTACAAATATAACGTAGCCTTCGTTTCACGTAAACACAGTCCGAACAGTTTTCACAAATTTTCTTTCATTCTACACACGAATTCAAATCTATATCATAATATATTGTAAAGTCTGCACTGTGACAGAAATATTAAAAGAACTCTGTCTGCAAATCCTTCACGTGCTTTCACACGTGAGCCTCTGAACACCTGAATGAGCAACTAATTACATCTGCACAGCGGGTGACAGCCTCTCGGAATCCCAGCGCCGCTAAGTAAACACATTCAAGTGTTATATATCATATGTACATAGGCTATACACAACACTATTGCCCAGCGACTTATTCAACAATGAAGTATCTCACAATGACTTATAGCTGTATTCAAAAACGCGCTGACACCCACTATAATAGAACTTACTAAACGGAGGACGTCAGTTATGTGATACAATTCGCTTGATTTCTTAGACGTAGTGTTTCTCACATACATTCGATTATATTATAGAGAGATAATGTACAATTAACGATTACCATCGGGCTAGTCCTGATGAATCACCGAGTTTTTCTTATATATGCAATACACACACAGATATATATATAAAAGCATACATAGATATGTTCATACATGCATATATACATAGAAACAGACAAACAAACACACAAACATACCTTCACAAATTCACACACACATACATATATTCATGTACAAGCATTCATAATTTCGTGAATATATATAAATTCATGCATAGATGCATGAATTAATGCATGCATGCATTCATGCGTTCTTCAATATATACGTAAGTACACACGACATACATACATACATACATATATACATACATACATACATACATACATACATACATACATACATACATACATACAGACAGACAGTCATACATACAGACAGTCATACATACATACATACATACATACATACATACATACATACATACATACATACATACATACATACATACATACATACATACATACATACATACATACATACATACATACATACATACATACACGCTTACATACATAGTGTGCGTTGGGAGGCGTGGCATGAGGGCGACCGGTCGATGGATGTGTTGTATCGAGTGTGTAGTGGAGAGCTCGTTGGGATAATTCGCCCATGTTAGTGACGGTGAGCACAGAGCGTTTGCGTAAATAATACGTCTGAGATAGGTTAAGTCTGTGTCAGTCCTAGTAGCATAACAACTTGTAACAATATCATATCTATAAATACGACTACGACCCTACCTTTTGTGCATATGATATACAGTTTTTTATGCGCTAGGACTCACGTTCAACAGACTTTTGAAAGCACACTTCAAGAAATTCGTCACTGTAATTTTGGCGTTCTCACTGACCGATATAGTCTATCTACAGGCCTAATTATTTGCTATTGGACAAACAGGTAATCAAAGATTTATACACACCTCGTCAACGCCCTGCAGTAAAGACACAGTGACAGATTGTTAAAGCCTCGAGTTATCACCCATCCAATATTAGAAGTCATTACATTGCTAGTAACTTGTATCGTGTCGGTGTCTATGGTGTACAGCGCATCAACCGATGCCGCACCAAAACCAAACCGTAATCAGATTGATATCCAGAAGACTGGTCCGCTGAGTCTATGGTGGAACAAGAAATTTGGAAAACATATATCTTCAGTTGAGAACAAATGATATAATCGACTGAACAGAAGGAACAGTTGCAGAGAGAGAGAGAGAGAGAGAGAGAGAGAGAGAGAGAGAGAGAGAGAGAGAGAGAGAGAGAGAGAGAGAGAGAGAGAGAGAGAGAGAGAGAGACAGACAGACAGACAGACAGACAGACAGACATACAGACAGACAGACAGACAGACAGACAGAGACAGAGAGAGACAGAGTTTGTTTCCAAAATCTTGATCTAGTAACAGAAAAATGCTCGTTCACCGAGAACACTTCTATAGTCTTCAGGCACCAGAAAAAGACAACTAGATGACTAGGTTATATTGTGATAAATCTGAGAATAAAGAATATTATTAAATATTGTGGTTAGTCAAATTGTTTCATAAACCACACCCCAAAGTTGAAATATATCTATACTGAATAGGAAGCCAATGCACATATTTAAAGCCCTAGGTTTTAGGTTTGGCGGTTTCCCTCGTAGAATGAAGTGACCAACGACTGTAGGCGGTTCAAGTAAGCATCTGTCGGCCAATGGGCGTTGATTTCATTTTGGTTTACACATCTTACAAGCATAGGCTGCTGAATTTAATTATATGCATAGCCTAGGCAACATCGTCCGCTTTGTGGAATGGAGGCGAGGCGCAGGGACGGTCGGTCGATCGGTGGTAGCCCCCACCCTAGGCCCTTCACCCTCCCTCTGGCCTACCCCGATCAATTGACCACTTGTATATATAACCGAGCTTTGGGTCGTAAACCTGTATATAAATGCCAGCTGTTGATGCTGTCACCGTTGCCTTATTATACCCGGAACACTAAAGACAATAAGCTGTATTTCATATTCTAAGAATTTGCACCAGTATCAGATGCTAATATACAGCCTAAGGAAGAGAGACTAGGTCACATGCCAAATTATGCTAATGAACTTAGGAAATGAACTTAGGAAATGTCCTTTCACAATTGAGTCTTGGTTTGCAGTACTCATTCTAGTTTGAATTTCGCTGCAGCAGAGTTGAGCTTCGTAATTTCTTCACTTCATAGCCATTTTAAATCGCATAGTCGATACAGCTTATATCTCGTGTCTGTATATTATATTATTATCTTATTTCAGTAGTGGACCTTATAGTAGTATAACATTGTATTTCGTTAGTGGACATATATTAGTATCATTATATCGAACTATTTCCAAAGATGGATGGAGACTACGCTGTACCAACGACACCGACTTCAGGTGTTGCAGTTGGCAACATGCGAACATTTAAAAAACGGTTGTCTGATGGATCTACCAAGAGTTATAGCTACCCTTACGTTTCTGTAAGGAAACATTTTGAATTAACTTTTACAACCGACAGTGATAAACTTAAATTTGAGCAAAAATGTGAGGACATTCGCTTGGCGTTGGGAGTAAAAAGTTTGAGAGAAGTTCTGGTGAAAGTCATAATGGATGTTGACACCAATAAGCTCTCTTCTGCAACTCAACATCCGCAGCAGACACTCACGATGTCTTCAGTCACGGAAGAAGTAAGTGAATCAACTTCACTGACTGATCCAGCATCTGTCACAGCAGCAATATCAGCAGCTCCAGCAACAGCTTTGGAGACTGCACATGAGAATTTTGTTGGGCAGTGCTCCAGCATTGCCCAGTTGATCGACACAATCTCACAACATTCATCCACATGTGTGACGCCGTATTCAGTGAAGTCATGGACACACAGTGGTCATGTGCTGTCGGTGGATATGGAGTGTGCGAAAAAACACTCCTTTCAGTGGAGTTCCTCATCCACAATAGACAGCGAGCGGAAGGAATTTGAAGTCAACCACCGAGTGATGTTGAGCTACCTGGCCTCTGGTATGACACCCATACAGTACGAGCGCTTTAGCGACTTCAGTCGGTTTGGACTATTGTCAGACCTTTTCCGCAGGAGGAATATGGTTACATTTAGTGCCATTTCTGAGAACCTGCGAAAGCAATCTATATTTGGCGCTAGAGCGCAGGAGTCTTCACTGTCGCCTGATGGAGCTATCTCTATAATGACTGACGCACGACATCATTGTAGACGAAATAGTTATCACACCGACCATGTTGCTATCGGGTTGAAAACTCACAAAGTCGTTGATATTCAACACATTAACGGGAATGATGATAACTGTTCACAGCGTCACGAGGCAGTGGGATTCGACAGGATGTACGAGAGCCTGGATCTCAGCAACATTAAAGTTGCCCATCATGTGCATGATCGAAACATGACAATCAACAAGCGCCTACGTGAGAGGAAGCAAGCCAGGAATTCCAATGACCGCTGGCACTGCACCCGTCCTATAACAGCCGGGGTGAAAAAAATTGGGCAAGGAGCACAAAAAAACATTGGAAAAACATGGCATCCCGAGCTTTCTGACAAGGGTGCTGCCATTCGAAACCACGTCTATTGGTGTATGGACAATTGCAATGGAGATGCCCAAACCCTGCGTAAGCTCATAGAATCATGCATCCCTCATTTTCAGAACAACCACAGCAAGTGCCATGAAACTTCCCACTGCAAAGAGCCGGGGCATATGATTGAAGTTCGAATTGTTTCAAATGAGGCTGCAATTACAATGCTCCAGGACTTTCTTCGGTCGTTGGTAGTGTACAAGCACGCTGAAGATTATGTCAAAGGCCACGACACATTTTATGTGGAAAGTTTTAATAACGTTTGTCTGATCTATCTGGATAAACGGATACACTACGGGAATTTAATGTACGAGCTGCGGAGCAATCTGGCTGTCTTGGACTGGAACGAACACGTCGACAGACCATACACGTCTATATGCACGACTGTTCGTTCGAAAAACCCACGTCGCCAAATCGGGAAAAAAGTGTATCGGCGCAAGACCTACGTATTTGTTGAGAACATTTGGAATTTGTACATTGCCGTGTGGTCAGCATCTAAAGCAATATCGGAGTCTGTGACAGAAACTTCTGCAGATAAGGAGACCTGCCAGAGTGAAATCTCTTCGGACGAATCCGATGACGACCAATTAGGAGACAGTGAGAGCTTTTCAAATGAAAGCAATGCACCCTACACAGTAGAATAACCGTAAGAGCTGTGACAATATTGTATGATACACTAAAATCAAACATATCAGTGCTACATAACCATCAACCGTCATTACACATAACCACCTTAGCATTCTGCTGTCTACTCTGCTTGACCTCCCCGGATTTTGGCCTGGCATAGGACAGAGAGATGTGTGGCAGAGCTGATGTGTGGCAGAGCTGACTGCTATCACACGCGTCCACAGGTGGCGGATAGTGGAACGACCTCTAGAAATAGAGGTCAGCTGCGAAATAAGCAGGGTTATATCTGACGAATAAGCAGTCGCGGACCAACAGCGGCAAGGCTAGTAGGGCACACTGTAGAAAAAGAGTGGCATTTTGCTTGACAACTAAAAGCTGCAAATATCCAATAACAGCCTTGTGACATGGGAGCACATGACTCAATTTAAATAAGCCTGATGACCCTCTGCCTAGCGGGCATGTGTTCATCACCAAGACTAGGTCCACAGCGGAAAACTGTGGTTGATGCCACGAAGGGCATCCGATCTGTAACAAGATGCTCCAATCTGTATAAAAATGAATCTGTGGCTTACCCCCCCTCAACGAGGTCCTAATCCAAGCAAGAAAAAAAGAAGATTGAACGGACAAGGGACTGTGGCCATTGCAAAATTGATTTGACATAGCACTTATGAAAAACCTAGTCTCCGTAACGTGGTTTTCGTGTGGCGCCGAGCAATTGAGGGCAATTCAGGTTTAAATCCACCTCTGAGTAGGAATCTTGAAGAGGCGCTATATAAATTTAAAATGGGGGAATGTTATGTTACATTGAATCATAGCTATGACAGGTGTACATAAGCAGCTCACAATCGATAAAATTCTGCTTTATGTCAGAAAGTAAGTGTACAATAAAAATCTCTCTGTCTAAACAAAGTCCGGCGAATTATCCAAAGTATCAATGTTACTCCCACTTGTGGCCCATGTAAGGCGTGCCTGTTGGATTCGGATACAACGATCTCACTTTTCGCACTACGCAATCTGGCATTATTTCCCGCATGTGAAGTACACCGTTCGATTCCGTTAGTTTCTTGGCCATATATAATGGGCTCGTCCACCCACCCAAGTTGCAAATGATCTTCCAATATTTTCCATAAATTACTCTTCGTATTGGACTGTTAGCTGCATGCGCTGCTTGTCCTCCGCCAAGCCAACCTGGAGATGCAGAACCCACGCACGGAGAGAGAAAACAAAGAGGACAGGCGCCTTCCGATTGATGATTTTCACCCTGCAGCTGCAAATGATCAGCTGACACTTGAATGTCATGACTGTTTTGAGCCTCAATTTCTGACTCTGTACTATTTCCATTGGACGCGACCAAGACCTCCTTCGAAGCGGCATCCATACAAGATTTTCTTCTCTTTGGTGGTTCCAACTCTGCAATTGGAACAAAGGCAGTTTCGATTGGTTGGAGATATATTTATAATGTCATCAACATACAATTAGCTCTTTCGACTTGACTTGAACGACAGCTTAGCTGGGTTATGCATATGTTTATTGTCTTATTACATATCGTAATAATAATAATCATGGTAATTTTAATAATTACATTTTTAATTGGCCATTTATTATCATTACTGCTGTTACTGCTGTTCACATCAGTTGTCATTATACTAACATTGCTGATGTTATTATTACTATGTATTTCTATAGCATGGTTTGAGCTAAATATTTGCAAGGATAATAAATGC
Source organism: Allolobophora icterica (assembly GCA_963556255.1). Lineage (NCBI taxonomy): Eukaryota > Metazoa > Annelida > Clitellata > Crassiclitellata > Lumbricidae > Allolobophora > Allolobophora icterica. The sequence continues at coordinate 29,981,790 of OY744613.1, forward strand.
AATTTAATTTAATATTTATAAATCTTAGTTCAATCTTATTTGCGCACGTATAGCGCTACCTGAAGAACAATAGGGCCTACTTGTACAGGGTTCACCACACAAAACAATTTATACAATTTCAGTATATATATATATATATATATATATATATATATATATACGCATCGTCTTCATAATTACCAATTTTTTCAAAATTCCAGTTGTTGTGAGCAAAAAATGCCCGTATGGCTTCCTCTTGATCGCCATCTACCACAATAGTAAGTTCGTATTTGTTCATGGCAATCTAATCGCATATAGAAACTACAGACTTGTTTCTCAACCCTGTAAGTATCTTCATAGCAATGAACTCCATAGTAATATGAGTGTATGGGGGGGTAAATTTGGATAATTGGAACAACTTGTATACATTCTAGAAGTACAGGTATGACCTCTAGCCAGCTTACCTGGCTTTCGTATACACAAATTAGTCGACCCACAGCTCGGTTATATATATACAAGTGGTCAATTGATCGAGGTAGGGCCTGTACGGGGTATGCCCTGTCGGGTCTAGTCTGCCCTAGCGATGCATCTCCATCCATCCGTCCGACCGCTAGAGGGCCAGAGGGAGGGTGAAGGGCCTAGGGTGGGGGCTACCACCGATCGACCGACCGTCCCTGCGCCTCGCCTCCATTCCACAAAGCGGACGATGTTGCCTAGGCTATGCATATAATTAAATTCAGCAGCCTATGCTTGTAAGATGTGTAAACCAAAATGAAATCAACGCCCATTGGCCGACAGATGCTTACTTGAACCGCCTACAGTCGTTGGTCACTTCATTCTACGAGGGAAACCGCCAAACCTAAAACCTAGGGCTTTAACACAAGCCTTTGTCAAAACTATCGACCAATCTCTAACCTTTTCTTCCTCTCCCTTGAACGCCTCGTCTCTCCTCAGCTCCTCCCTTATCTTGAGCATTCTTAACTTTTCCCTCCTTCCCAATCTGGTTTTAGGGCTAACCAATTCACAGAAACTGCCCTACTCTCCTTACCTTACCTTAGACCTTAGTCCTTCCACGCGCTTGTTGCGCATCGGGCGACACAGCTCCTCCACTTCATTCTGTCTTCTGCAGCTCCCTCAGCCTCTTCCCATGTCATTTCTCCGTCCTTCAGATCTTGCACGATTGTGGCTCGCCAGGTCTTTCTCGGCCTCCCGCGTCTCCATTTCCATCCTGATGGAGTCCAGTTCAGTGACTGCTTCGCGATTCTTTCACTGTCTGATCTATGCATATGTCCCAACCAGCGTAGGCGTGTTCTCTTCAACATATCCTCCATTTTTTCCATAGCAGTTCTCTTGATCTCTTCCTTATATCTTCATTCTTTATCTTATCCTTCCAAGTGACCCTAATATCCTTCTCTGCCACCGGTGATGAGCCGCCTCTAATTTCTTCTGATTAGCTTTAGTCATAGGCCACGTTTCCGCTCCATACAGCAACGTTGTTAGGACCAAGGCCCTGTATAGTCTTGTCTTTGTTACTAGGCTTAGTCCTTTATCTTTCCATATGCTGTTCAGTCTTCCGAATGTGGCATTAGCCTTTCCCAGCCTGACTCTGATCTCCTTGTCGCAGCTACCATTGTTTGCAAGTACACTTCCCAGATAGCAAAAGTCCTCTACCTCCTCTATCACATCTTCCCCAACTTTGATGTTCTCTCTCGTCTCCCATTTTCCTACTTTCATGATCTCTGTTTTTGAAGTATTGATTCTCAATCCAACCAGTCCTGCTTCTTTTTCCACTCTGCCCGTGAGCTCGCTCATTCCCTCCCATGAATCTTCCAGTAGCGCTATATCGTCTGCAAAGTCCAGATCTGCTAGCCTCTCGTCTCCTCTCCACTCCAAACCCCATCTTCCCTCTTCCTTGCTTCGCCTTAATACCCAGTCAATCGTTAGCAGGAACAATAACGGCGACAGGATACATCCTTGCCGCACCCCTGTAACAATCTGGAACCTCTACCCCAGTCTCCCCTCCACTCTCACCGTGCATCTGCTTTCTTTGTACATTCCCTTTCCTTCTCTCCTTGCTTTCTGAAATTTATTCTGCCGTTGATAGGTGTCAACTTGCCCTTCTGGCGCTCTATGATGTCTCCTCAGCTTTCGACATGGTATAGACCATGCTATTCTCCCTCAGTGACAAGGGCCCCTTTTCTGGTTCAGATCTTACCTGCATGAACGCACTCAATGATTATTTCCGTGACTTCAGAACTCGGTGCACATGGGTCTGTTATATATGGGGCGTTCCTCAGGGCTCGGTTCTCGGCCATCTTCTTTTCATTTCTTACACGGCTGACCACCAAGACCCTCTCCTCACCAAGCACGGGGCTGCCGGTTACCTCTTCGTTGATGATGTCCAGATTATCCTTCATGGGCCTCCATCTTCTCAACTCCTTTGTGCCGGGCATATCGAAGCTCTCTCATGATCTCCACTTCTGGATGTCCTCCATTCGTCTATCCATAAACTCCAAAACCCAATTTATTTGGTTTGGTACCCCTCAGCAACTCCAGGAGTCTGATTTTGCTCTCCTACCTGAAAAGTTTCTGCTTTTCACTTTCTCGTTCAGTGAACGCGCATATGATTTTGTGTAACAATCTTCTCGTAAGGACGTTTCCTGTAAAGCAAAACACAAGAACTCTGGCTATTCAAGTTTCCCACTCCAACACTGTGGTAAACGACGCCCCTCCAGGTTCCATACTCTGTAAACGTCTCAACTTCCACCATTGGCCTTGGTCTTCTTGATTGTAGCAGTAAAAAGGATTTCTGCATTTTCATTCATGGTGACCACTAGCTTCGCAATCATTGTTTCCCCGGCAGAACAGTGACACTGACTTCCTCGGCTTCCGAGATGATCTTCACCTTTGAAGTGAAATTTCCATGCACACCATTGTACCACACAGTTACCGCAAGAGGTGAGGCAAATCAACCAGTGTTGAGCGGTAGGTAGGAACAGTTCATGTAGGGCATGTGTCTTATTACAGATCTTATTACAGCTTGAAGTAGTCTAGTGTCTGAAGATGCGACCATCGTCTCAGAGGATTCCACACCGGTCGGGAGAAGGATCATTCGCTGGAATTTGTCTCAGCAGGCGGTCAAGTGATGACCGTTCTTCAGCAGAAGTATAGCCCCACCAGGCTGTAGCAGCAATAGTAGGCGTTAGACAGTGGTCGCCCTTGCTACGACCTGCAGGGACTCGGGCGGCAACCCACGGGCTCTCAAGGCGTGGAGAGAACCGATGCCTGAACTTCGGACCCGCTCAATGGGAGATCCAGCACATAGGTCGCAGCTGACAGATACACCCACTACAACCATTGATGTAACTCGCCCCAGTTAGGGGTGGAGTGGTGCAGATATGCACCACCTGATCTGCGGAGCAGCGGATGATTAGCATCTCCCTTTATTTGCTGGTATTAAGCTCGAGGTTGTTCAGAGAAGACCCAAACGAAATCTCTTCAAGCTCTTCATTTATCGTTGTTCTCATCTCCGAGGCGACTACAAGGCAGGTGTCGTTGGCGAATGTGATGACCTTGTTCCGGTTGTAAACTGGGTGTAAGTCTGAACCGTTGACAATAAAAACAGACGGACCGAATCCGGATCCCTAAGCAATGTAGGATCGGAGAGCTTGGCTATTAGTTTTGGTCTGACGAGATCGTTTTATATTTTGTTTTGAAGCATTTGTTATCAACTAAATCATTATAGAAGGTGTCTGTCGAGAGAATGATGGTGGGCCTTGTTTGCTCCTCAACTCGCTGAGGGAGCATAAATAGCTATGCAATATTTACCATTTTTATTGATACGCCAGTCAACAATAAAACTTTTAAGTCTACGTTAACAATGACTGCAATTACAAATCATAAGCAATGGGTAATTAGAAAATACTGGCAATCTCACGCAAATTGACGAGTCTCTACGTGTACGCGGGTAGCCCAAAAGAGATCACTTTTCCAGTTCTTATCATTGTTTTTACTGGTAGACGTTTTGGTCTCAATGAACTTTAGCATTACTCAGGTTAGCTTATGAAAGGTTTTTGTGATGTAGACCCACTTTTAAGGCGCTAAGTAAGTGTCAACACATATATACATAGACACACAAATATATATACATACGTTATTTACACTTAAAACGATTTCTTCAATTCCAATTTAATTGGAATTTGTAAACATGTATAAGGTGTATTCAAGGGAATTCAGTTTCTATCTTGGATGCGTGTCCGATAAGAAGTCTAAAGCTTTTCAACATCGTGATCGTCATCTCTTGGAGCTTCATGATGTTCATGTACCTGAGATGACTTTGGTGAAGAGGTTGTATTGGATGGCGGATGGTTCAGTGGCATCGAGGACTTGTAATCCTGCTGATGCAAGCACTGGACCTGAAAGAGAACAGAATGAAAAGTGAATTCCAGATCAGATGCTAAAGCTACGATAATCGAAACCATAGCTTACCGAAGCTTATTTAGAATAAGGCATGCTTACTTTTTCTCCTCTCGTGTAAATGAGGGATACCCTATCAGTGTCCGTGAAAACACCGTAGCTAAGAGAAAAACACTACGTAATAAAAAATTAGTCTGTATATATACACACAATTTGTATATATATGCATATATATATACAATATGTACTTTATATATGTATATGTATATATACAATATGCAGTCAAAATGATTCCTTCATAACAGCATGCCAAATGTAATTGAAGGCCTAATTGAAAATTTGCAAAGCTTCGTTTCAAGAAAACTGATCAGAGACGTTGATGCGAGTCTTTTCTCAGTGATACGGGGAATGTTCTGCTTCTGATAAGAAGCCTAAAGCTATTCTTTTGTTCTGTTTCTGATAAGAAGCCTAAAGCTATTCCTGTGGAACTTCATAATGATCATGTACCTGAGACGATGTATTCGGATCGATTGTGTTGGATACTGCAACTTCATGCACGCACTGGACGGGTATGAGAGCGTGCACCTGAAAAGAGAACAAAATTTTAAGCTGCTGCCAGCACAGACACTGAGTTATAACACTGCGATTTCCGAAGCCACTGGTAAAGCCCTACCGTAACTCCGTTTGACTAAGTCGTGATTATCTTATTAGTTATTACCTCTCGAGGTAATGAGCGACAATAGGGTAAATCTGAATCTTCTAATAGGTTGTACTTTAACTGACCGACCGATAGCCATGCGTAGAACGCTTCTGAACAAGTACTCGAGGGGCGCTAAACGAATGTTCTACTGCAGCGGTTCTCAACCGCCACCCCCACTGTGGTCGTCTTACGATTTGCCAGGGGTCGGCTGCAGGGCTCTGGTCGAGGGTATGCGAGGGTATACAGCGTGTACTCACCTCTTGAGACCGGATACTCACCTCACAAAATATATGTAGGCCTACGCGCCTCTCATTTTTTAACTAACCGGTAGCGTGTATAGGCCCTACTCACCTCTAACTTGATTCGGATAACTAAACGGTAGCGTGTACTCACCTCAAATTTTACCACTACAGCCCTGGTCGGATGGAACCTTCAGAAATTTGTAAAATATATATTGTCAGCGTAGTGTCTTAATATTTAATTTTTAATGTAATTATGATTTCTGCGTTGTGGTCTTGCAAAGACTGCCATGAGAATTTCTGATCAGGTGAGAAGGATCCAAGCGCAGCTTTCTCATTGACGCTCTTCTTTGGATTGCGATACGCCATCATTTTTAAAGTTATAATTGAAATAATAAGAGTACTGTTGGCCTTCTGTAGCTTTGTTTTTTTTATTATTAAATCTTAATTTTTATACTTTAAATTTATCAGCTGCCATTGAAATTTATCTCTTAATTGTACAGTCATAGTACAATACACAATAAATATTAGACTTCAGGTAAACATTTTATTTACTAAATTTTACTTTTAAAATTTCCAAACTTATTACCACAAAAATACAAAAATTGTTTTGTTGGTCAATGATTTATTACGCTATTCGTAATCGTGATCTCGAAATTTCTACAGCACCCACAAAAGTGAAGTCGCGGGAACCAGCTTATTCACAGGTGCTATTATGCATGATGTGTATGGATTATCAAATGGTGAGAAGTGAAATGCATCATAATGGTAGTAGAAAGGCGGTGAAGGGGATTAACCCACTCATTTTCGTTGTTGGGGGTCGCCACAACTTTGGAAGTATTGTCAACGGGTCGCAGAACTAAAACGGTTGAGAACCGCTGTTCTACTGCAACTACACCATGGACAAAAAGAAATGAATAACGAGAGCACAGAAACTTCTTTTATAAAAAATTATGCCGCCTGCCTGCATAAATTTTGGGCTGTAAGACATTCGGATTAAGCTGAACTGGCGCTGAATAGCTAAACAGACTTACTATCTATCTATCTATCTATCTATCTATCTATCTATCTATCTATCTATCTATCTATCTATCTATCTATCTATCTATCTATCTATCTATCTATCTATCTATCTATCTATCTATCTATCTATCTATCTATCTATCTATCTATCTATCTATCTATCTATCTATCTATCTATCTATCTATCTATCTATCTATCTATCTATCTATCTATCTATCTATCTATCTATCTATCTATCTATCTATCTATCTATCTATCTATCTATCTATCTATCTATCTATCTATCTATCTATCTATCTATCTATCTATCTATCTATCTATCTATCTATCTATCAATCTATCTATCAATCTATATATATATATCATCTATCAATCTATCTATCTATCTATCTATCTATCTATCTATCTATCTATCTATCTATCTATCTATCTATCTATCTATCTATCTATCTATCTATCTATCTATCTATCTATCTATCTATCTATCTATCTATCTATCTATCTATCTATCTATCTATCTATCTATCTATCTATCTATCTATCTATCTATCTATCTATCTATCTATCTATCTATCTATCTATCTATCTATCTATCGATCCATCTTTCTACCTTTGTATCTGCCTGCCTGTCTGTCTGTCTATCTGTATATCGGTCTATCTATCGGTCTATCAGTCGATTTACCTATCTATCTGTCTGCATATATGTCTGCCTATCTATCGATCCATCTATTATTGTTTCAATCGATCAGACTTTCAACCTTTACTATCTGTTATCAATCTATCGATCTTTTGATTTCTGTCTCACCTGTAGGCTGGTTGACTTTCTGCAGAGAGCGATGCAAGAAACAATGAAGAGCCATGATGCGCTGATGAGAGCCAACGATCCTGCGCCAATCATCATACTATTGGCCGCAATGGCGTATTCCATCTGCTCAAATCAAATCAATAGTTCTTTTATTGCAATAGGGAAATCAGCAGTTAAGTAGGCACAAATATGTTCATTGGTTCCGTATGAAAATGAATTGCATAAAACATCAGGTTAATACAACAGAAAAGACTGAATGAACAATGAACTTAGGTAATTTAGCAATGCAATCTAATTATAGTAGTTCTCTTGAATGCATGTCTTATATATCATTTCCATTGTCCTTCATCTTGTGTTGTATAAGATGAAGACTCCATATAGTAATAAGTAGCTTGGATTTATTATAAATTGTTACTGTTACTAATTCATTAAGCGCCTTTACATAATGACCAAGCATCAATCGATGGCGCTGTGCAATTGTGCGTGAGAAGTCGCTCGAGGTCCCTACGCGGTAGCCGTCTAAAGGAAGTCTCGAGCCGTTCTCTTCAGGTTACAAAGCGACCGCTCTAACCAATCGGCTTCAGAATCTCACAAGGATGCAAAGAAAGATATAAGACAATAAACTTCATGGTATAATTATAGTCTTGAATCTCGAATAAATTGAAGCATGATTTGCATTTGTAAATCATCGAAGGGAACAAAAACTACAGTAAAGGTGCATGCTTAATGGAATGCGAATTGTTAACTAGTATTTAAATACATTTAAATTTATTTCATAATCATTTTTGGGCTATTGCATTTCTGCAAATCGGTTAGTTGAACAAATTTAGTTTGTGAAAAAGATGCACAAAAGCTTTTGGCATGTAATGTTGGAAAATATTTTTCGGCTTAAACATCTTGAAACGGACAAGGTTTATTGATATTAATGATATGAAGAATTAACTAAATTCCAAATTATAAATCAAGCATTTAATGCCTGCTAAAATGTAATCAAGTCACACAAGTTTCAAATCTGCATTAGGCCTACTAATCATATGCGTTCGAATTAATTACATACCAACAGGCGTATAAGTTTAGTCATACGTCTTGGCTTTCATATGAACATTTAAAATTTGCAAAAATATCGAGGTGAACAATTCTTGTCGTAAAATATTTGTGAATAATTTTTAAAATGCCAAGATATTATGTTATTTTGGCAGGAGCAGAGGAGATCTAATCGAAGCTTATAAGATTATCACTGGAAAGGAAGCACTGCAGTGGGAGACGTTCTTTACATTAGCACCAAACAAGGCAACACGGGGACACAGGTATAAATTATTTAAGAGGCCGAAAGGAACTTTAGGACAGAAATTCTTTAGTGCAAGAGTTGTAGACCTGTGGAATGGTTTGTATGATAGTACTGTCTCAGTGGACACAATCAGAGCTTTTAAGAAGAAGCTAGGAAAATTGGGCTATTAAGCGTTCGAGATTAATTTTGGAGTGGTTCTAACACAGACTACACGTCTTCTGAACCACTTAAAAAGTTAAAACCCTTGTTATGTTATGTTATGTTATGTTATGTTATAAATAAGCCCAGTACAAATAATCGTGATGTTAAAGAAATGTGTGATGTAAGAGGGACACACCACTGATGAATAAATTGTTTGAGCTGAAGATTTTCTTACCCATCCTTCGTAGTTGCAGATGCATGATACATCGCTTGGATAGCAGTAAAATCTACAATCGTATCTATACTCAATCACGTCCCCTGCAAGTCCATAACTAGCTAGGACGATCTGTACGATTGCGGCGGCGGCAGCTAAACCAGACGTGACTGCTGTCCCAGTAATCTGTAAACACGTCAAAAAAGTAAAGGATTTACAACGAGCAAACTTTTAGCAAACTATTTTCGCTGTCTTCACACGAGACAGATGCACTGAATAGCAAAAGCAATTACAAAACTCTTTGTTCACACTGTTTGGTAGGCCTATAAGCGATATAGTGATACACCTCTGGCCTCTCCCTGCTCCTTGCGGATCATGGTGCCTTGGCTCAGCTCTATGCAGATGACACGCAGGCGTACATGCATTGTCCGCCGCATAATGCTGCTTCTGTTGTAGCGGCTATGGCCCAGACACAGTCTGATCTGGAGATGTGGATGGCGTCAAACCGCCTCCGCTTAAACCCTTCTAAAACTAAATTTATGTGGCTGGGTACCCGTCAGCAATTGGCTAAACTCAACCTTCCCTCTCTCTCCACACAGTTTCCTGGCTTTACTTTCTCTGCCTCGGTCCGTGACCTTGGCATTCTATTGGACCAGGAATTAAGTTTTGCACCACACCTTCATCGCCTCAGCCGCGACTGCCTTTATCAGCTCCGTCAGCTTCGTACTGTCGCTCGCTCTCTCTCAGCAACAACAGCAACTACACTTGTTCACGCTTTCGTCACATCTCGTCTTGACTATTGCCTATCTCTTTACTCTGGCCTCCCTTCTGCACGCCTAGACTGCCTTGACCGCATCCTGCGCTCTGCTGCACGCCTTATTGGCCAAATACCATATTTTGGCCATGTATCAAATTATATGCTGGAGGTCCTGCATTGGCTCCCTGTACGGCAGCGCATTGAATACAGGATCGCCTCCTTTGGTTGGCGATGTCAACTGGGTCTCGCACCAAAATACCTGATGGATCTCTTCCGGCCTGTGTCTGCTTCTCAGACTGCTCGAGTCCTCCGCTCGGTGGGGAGGGGGATGCTATCCGTCCCGTTTGCCCGTACTGCTATCATGCAGACCCGCGCTTTCTCGGTGGTTGGCCCGACCATATGGAATGGCCTTCCCTCTGAGCTGCGCCTACATCCTAGGTCTTCCTCTGGTACCTTCTATGACCACCTGAAAACTGCTCTTTTTCGCCGTGCTGGAGTCGGGAGCGCCTCTGAGTAGTTCCCTTGAAGTGGCGCTATATAAATTTACGAATGAATGAACAATACAGTGCAACTGTATTTTGATATTGCCCTCCTTACAAAGTTCAGAAGTGCACACGATTATACGATGTCGCTGGATCGCTACGCAGCGGCTCGAGGCGTATTCGAACCTGCAACCCTCCGGTTAGTGGTTACAAGGCTCCGATCATACCACTATACCACCGAGTGATGTAGGTAGAGGCAATGTCTTACAACATTAAGTGCCTTGATAACCAATTGACAGCACATACATGCTGCTGCACCACATTGTTAATCATATAAACTCCTCGCCACCCAGCCATCCCGCTCTTCCCGGTCATCCTCGTGTCTCACACTCTCCCGTCCCCGGGTTCTCCAATCGATCCATTTCGCACACTGCACCTCAACTCTGGAACGATCCCAAGGTATACATGGTACATGTTTTTTCAGAAGTTGTCCTGATTACTAAATCTTGCTCTTTGGTGTATAAGTGGGGCTTTTGAAGAAACTATATACTACAGAATGCAGCAGCCTGATTAACATACGGTGCACGGAACTTTGATTACATTACACTTGTGCTACAAAGTCTTCGCTGATTGGTAATACGTAATAGTACTGTGTTAAAGTTGACTACACCGTTTTACAATTGCCTGCACGGACTTGAACCCTCGTACCTAACGGTTGATGGTGTACTGGCTTCATCTGTTCCGGGACGGTTTCGGCTGCTTTCTGTCACGAATTGCAACCCAATATGGACGGGGAAACAGCAGGTCTGGAGCAAGGACATTCGCAGTTTCTGGCCCAACAGCGTGGAATGGACTGACTGTTGCGCTTGGGGATCATGAGATATCGCTGGAGGGTTTTCGAAAGATGCTTGAAACTTATTTATTTGTCATCTTGTTAGTAGCTACAACAGTCATGAACTTCTCGTCTCTACCTCCTATCAAGGAAAATTTTAATGACTCAAGTTTTAAAAATCTTTTTATGTATCTGAACATCCATTGTCTTACCGACAAGTGCATTTATTTTCAATGAATGAATAAGCGATTATTATCGTAGTTAAGTTCGAAACGCGTAGCACAGTAATTCTGATTTTAATTAGAGATTCAATTCCGCCTTCATCAGTAGAGATCTATAGAATTTAGAACTAGCGAAGTATAGGCCCTACTTCCATAATAATATACGGTTTATAAACTATAAATATATTAAAAGTAAATCAGTAAGAAATTATATTTCAAATTTAAATCATAAATGTTTTGCTCGAGTCATTCAAGTTTTCCTCAGGATTAATTTTTCCTGCACACAGTATATTGAAAATTTAAAAGTAAAAAGATTCTCAAATGCAGTATATCAATGTCAACACATATAACTTCATGCAATTGTAAAGATTGTGGCGATCATAGCTGTGGTTATTTGATCCTACCAGTTTTTTAGTTCCATGATGACCAGCTGCAATTGCAACAGCTCCAGCAGCCACAGCCTAAAGTTCAATAAACAAATTTATTTAAATTGGATAGACTGAAGGAGGACGGGGAGATGGTGAAATGGTAGCAGGCTAACATGAAGTCAGAAGATCAAAAGTACGCGGGTTCGATACCCGCCAACCCTACAATGTAGACTCAGCCTTCAATTCCCCAGATGGCGACAGTAAAATAAGCAGATGGGCTTCTTGCAATTAAAGTCGACTCCTATTAAACTTATTATCGTCTGTTATCGTGTAATCTTACTGTGTGCTTGTGAGTTTGAATCAATAAACGATTATTATTATTACTGTTTTTATTTATTCATTAATTAATTAATAATTATTATTATTGTAAAGAGGAAACGCTTTACTAAGCTGGCAGGCCTCATAAATAGAAGAATGAGTAGTGCATAAGCTTTGCATTGCTACTAACGGCTACTTCCTCTTCAGCTACCCACTTCACTACAGCTCTCCTCAAACTACCAAAAATGAAGCTCTATGCTACTGCTATTACTATTACTACGATTATTTCTGAAACCGCCACTAATACAACTACCGCTATTACAAATCTTGCTAATACTATTACCTATATTCCAGCGCTACAACAATTACTACTACTATTACTACTACTACTACCACTACTACTACTACCACTACCACCACCACTACTATTACTTGAACAATTACTACTGCTACTATGATTATTTCACGAATGTTGGAACAAAGAAAGTATATCGAGGAAAAAGGAAGCGCAACACAGAAGCGAGAAGTTTATCAAAATTTTAATATCAGCGCATTTTAAACTTACCATATTCCCAGCCCAGAGACCTAGTGCAATTTCGTGAAAACCGGCCACGAATTTGAGAGCAATGGCTGCGCCTATCTCGGATATAGCACCGCAGACCACAAGAAAAACTCCAAGCGAGATGGCGCTTTTCTTGCTAAATGAGGCATCGTACTTTCCTGGAGCAGGTGGTTGCTGATGCTGCTGTAGAACAGTATACGTCTGAGGATAGGTAGCAACTAATGATGTGCTGTTGACAATCGGAGTCGGTGTAACGAATGTTTGTCCGCCGTTCGACTCGTACTTAGCCATCGATAGTGCTGCAAAATGTCATACATTCCACAGTACAGGTCGGTGTGTAAATGTAGTAACGATATTTTATGATAGTAACTGTAATCATAGACTCCAAATTTCTAAAGCATTACTCTGAAGCTACACGCAGGGCACCAGCTTATTGACGATCTTTTTGTTTCAACGCTACTCGCTCTTTATCAAGTTTCTGTTTGAGATATTTTCTTTGTGGGTTGAATACATCTCGAGAGCGAGCTTCCTTGCTTATGCTTCAACGATGCACCACGTTTAAATCTTGACCACTGGAAGTTCATTTTATGCAGGCCTATCCGGTTCCTTCCAGCCAAAGAAGCTATCTAGCTATGTTTGCCATGCGGGTTTTAAGATGTCATTTGTGCTTGGCTGTTGGCTATCAAAAGAAAGCATGTCGCTCCGTCTTTGCAATGTCGGATGGAAGAAATCCCAGGGAGTGTTCCCGAGAAAGCTAAGATCTAGAGCCAACATAATATTATGGACTGCCTACTACAGTGTCTCTCCACGAAGTTGAGTATTGAATCTAGCTGCAGTAGTAGGCCTAAATGACGCTCGTAGTGGTGTTCCGATTTGGGGACCTATTTCCGTGACAGTGGAATGAGCCACCGGGTGTTTTTACGTCGAAAAACAAATGCATGAATAAATTTATGCATGAATGTGTGAATGTATGCATGTATGTATGTATAATATATGTATTTATGCATGTGGAATGACACATCCATCCATACATCCATACATACATATATTTAGAGTTCTGGCAAAATACCTATCCAGAAAATTGTCTATTGACAAGGCCATTCAAACGTACGTCAGATACTACGGATATACTGATGGCTGCAGAGATAATATGGCTCAGCCGCCTCGACTTAAAAGCACCATTGCTTGGTCATTTGAATGCCCATGTTAGCCATGGTACAAACAAAGCTTTGAAATGTCACACTGCTGAAGGTGTAATCAGAAAACATAGTTCACTAAACGAGACATAACAAAGACCCGACGTTTCCCTTTAATACGAATCAACGTCAAGGAAGAACAAGTACAGCTAGGCGCATGTAGTGTTGCCATTTCAGTGCCACACTAGAAGCTGCGAGAGGTAGGACAGAAGAGAGGACGAGGTTGGAGATAAGTTTTATTGACATGAGTAATAAATTGCAGCTCGCTGTATATTTCTTGCCTTTGTACCTTGATCTAAACCGCCTCGGAGATTGAGTAGATAAGTGCAACTGATAAGCTTTCGAATTACGAACCACACTTAGCGAGATGAGGACTAAGTGTGTCTGCCGTAGAGAGATCACTCCCTTTATAATGACACAGTTCTTGATTCGGTGTAGTCAGAAAACATAGTTGACTAACGGAGACATTACAAAAACCCGACATTTCCGTTTATAAAGAATCATTGTCAAAATAGGTATATCAACCAATTGTATTCCACCAAGTGCCCTAAGGTTATAGAAAACAACTAGCTTAATATTCGTTGTAATTTGTAGTAAAGGGGTACACAGGAGGAATTAGTCGTAGGTCAAACAGCCTCTCAAAGACCTGCTGATTAGCATGAGGGTATGCTATGGAAAAGTTTGGCTATGTTTAGTATACAGAGACACTTATTTCGTCCGCTTGGACAGAATAGATCATGACTAGTAGCTAGCTAGCTGTGGAAATCATCGTCATTCTCGCTCGCTCTCGCTCTCGTCGGACTTATTGTGCTCATATATCTCGTATGGATTCTGGAGGTATATCTACGTTAGAGAAGTCAATGATAATGAAAGCTAATGGAACATCTATGCAGGGGCGGCGCCAGACACTTTTTTGTAACCAGGGCATAGCCAGGGCAGTCATACAAGTAACCAGTGCAGAGGGCGATTTATGGAGAGCGCGACAGCGCCAGCTTAGTTGACCATAATAAGATCGCGCTACCGCGCTTGCCATAAATCGCCCCAGCAGTATTATAGTTGTCTATAGTCAGGAGGTCCGACGGGCGAAGCCCCTAGAAGGCTGAACGTTTTTTACATTTGCAAAGCAAATTTTAACTGTTCAGTGAATTAGGTGAATTTATATCTCAGGATATAACAAATCATGCCCGAACAAATTCTGGACAGGGCAAAAATTCTGGCAGGGCATCGACCAGGGCAAAGGCTTTTTTACCAGGGCATTTGCCCTGGCGCGCCCTGGTGTAGGCCTAGCGCCGCCTCTGCATTTACGCCCTGTTTGTGGTCCAGTGATTGTCCTCATAAGCAAGCAGGGTACATTACGGCTATAGATATACTGATTTATTTACAATCGGGTAGTCATCCAAATATCTCATACATGTAAGCCTATAACGCGTAACCAACATAACTATTCATTGCCGTTAATTTTGAAAATGTCAGTCGGAATAGGTTAATATAGCAATATCAATAAAACACGAGCCTACCTTTTGTGCAAAAATTTTGTTCCTTAACTTGTATAGCTTGTTATGTACTAAGACTCAGTACATAAGCACACGCTTATGTAGCCGTTATAGACGTCGCTTGAAGAGAATGATATACTGCATTTTGAAATTCTTAGAAATCTATATTAGGCCTAATTAGAAAGGCAGGCGATCAAAGATTAATCCTTCAGATACACTTAGCCAGCAACACACAGCAGCTAGCCTACATTAGAGACAGGGTCGTTTTATTTAAGCCTCGTATTATCACTCATTCATTGTTATCAGTTATTGCACTTTGTAACTTTTCATAGCGTGCCTGCGTCTGATGCGAAAAGATTATGACGCAACAAAACCAAACCGCAGTCAGACATCAGAGGTTTATTTCTTTCAGAAGATCGTAATCGTAATTGTAATCTCGAAATTACAAAGGCGCTACTTAAAGCCAAATGCAGGGTAGAAGGCTACTCACAAGCTCTGCGGCGTGTTCGATGGGTTGTTCGCAGATGCCAAGTGGAGATCCAAGTACCGTTCTCAGGTAACCAGCTAGAGAAGACGGCAAAGAAACTGCTAAGGTGGGATTCCGTCTGGGACGAGAAAGCTTGAAGGGCTGCCAGGATGGATCTGGTTAATCGTTATCGTAATCTCTAAAATTTTAAAGCGTCAGTCGAAGGCCAAGCGTAGGGTTCCAGCCTATTCACGAGCGCTGCGTCAAATCAGATGGAATTTTCCAAAGAGTAGTTCAAAGGAGGTCCGAGTCCGGTTACCAGAGGGGCCAGATCAATAGAGGAGGCAGAGCAGCTGTTAAGGCGGGTGTCGTTTAGGGTGTGAAGAATTGGAAGGCAGAGGATCAGATGAGTCTAGGTAGGAGAGCTTGAACAGATGACACCAGTTTTGAGTGGAAATCCCGGTGGAGGAGGAGGATAGAGGGCGGGTTGCCATGATGATGGGAGAAGCGAGAATCTGCGGAACTCAGAGGGAGATCGATTCAGAGTCGTGGTGCTGAGTTGGATATGGCTCGGTTGGTGAACTTGAGATGAATAATGACTGGGGATCGAGAAAGGCTGAGATAGAAGGATTATCGGGTGGAGCGGGTTGTCTGAATGGTGAAGATATCACGGAGGTCCTTGCGCTGGGAATATTGTAGGGAGTTGTAGGTTAGGGATACAACTTTTTAGTGTATTCCTCTGGAATTTTTACCCAATGGAGTGATTTGAGGATGGGAGTGATATGAGGATGTTTGGGGTTCTAGTAAGAGCCCCGGCTAGTGAGTTTTGGATAAGTTTCAGACACTTGATTTGGGTGGATTCAAGGTTGAGGGAGAGGGAATTGCAGTAACCAAGCTTTGAATGAACAATGAAGGTAGCAATTGTGGAGGCAGTTTTAAGGTCGAGCATGGGACGAAAGTGGTGGAGGTCACGAATGTGCATGAAGCAGGAGCGCGAAAGGTTGGATATGTGGTTAGAGCAGAAGAGATGTGAATCAAAGTGATACGAAGATTGCAGACGTGGGAGTTGGAGGTGAAGGTAAGAGATGAAGAGTTAGTCGATAGGTGTATGGAAGGGTCAGGGATTTTCTTGATTTGATCAGGGAGGCCTAGGATGACGAATTCTGTTATGGAAGGTTTAAGGCAGAAGAGCCGCCCATGATTATGATAAGTCTGGGCAATAATTACTAACATTACGTATTTTAGGCTAATATTATTGGTCCTTACAGCTCACAGGCAACGAAGCGTCTATTCGAAAATATTACTCTGCTCTGGCTGTGCACACAGTAGTATCAACAGTTCTGATGAAACATCTTGCATAGACGAGTCATATTTTGCCAGCTTTAGTTCATGATGCACACACTTAATTGGACAATTAATCGACAACCTCAAATATTTTTGGATATAAATCATTCATAAGTGAATAATGCCACAAAGAACTTGAAATGGGTGACCGTTCCCTGACATTAAAATTCGGTTATGTTGGATCGAACGCAAATAAAAACAAAATCTGGAATTATTTAAAAATTACACATCGTTCTGTGTCTGATAGTGAACCTTTCCTAGGGAAACCATGTGGATGTCATATACATATGTCATGTCTGCAACAAATGCACTTGTACATTTGTTTCCTGTGTTTGTTCTATGAATTTGATGTGTGTTCTAATAAAAGACATTTGATTTGATTTATACGAGATAATATTTGAAATGGATTAGGAATGATCGAAACACTGTATTATAAAACAGTTCTGCTATTCTCCAGTGGAAGTTGACTTGCTGGTGGTAGGTCGGCAACCGAATCATAGTACTTCATAACTAAACATATGCCAAACCCTCTTTATAGCATGCTTCTTATGACACAAAATGCCTCTATACGTCGGTTCTTGATTTGATTGTAACCCAGTCAATTGTGGTGTACCTAGTGGAAGTCGGGGTGTTCTTCTAATAGGCCTAAATTGACATGTGTAGTCTGAGTCTGCATTTCTGATGTTTAACTAAATTACTTGCCTTCCCTTTATTGCATTGCTCAGTTAGGACATTTAAAATTCAGAAACTCGAAAAATATATTTGAAACTTTTGAAACTCTGGGATTAATTACATATGCAATATGCTATTATTTATGGTTACTTGATCTAGCAAGGAGAGGAGATAGTAACGGTGAAGAAAGAAATTGCATGTAATAAAATTTGTTTCACTGTTGCTGTTTAATTCAGCCAATTTGTTTATGCCGAAACAAAAAGGTCATTCATGAACGTCATTCATTAAAGACTTCCACAGAAAGTGCCAAATTCGTTGGACCTATCCTTCATTCCTTTTCCGCGTTTGTCCACCTTGACTTGAGAATAATTTTTAAATGCATTACAAATTGCCAAGTAGGCCTACAGTGCCGTGAGTTCGAATAAGAAAATGTTTCCAAAATACGGAAATAAAACTCAATATCTCACTTTAAATTCTGTTTTCAATATTACGTACATGTTATTGAATATATAATTATTTACACTGACTCTTCCTTAGTAAACTCTATTATACTTCATAATACAGTCCCTATCAAGGTTCAAACTGCTGCATAACCAAAAGAAACAACTTTCAAAATACACCTCATAAAATGTAATGTAATTGGACATTTATATATCTCTCTGAGGGCTGCATCCCTGCCTCGCAAAGAGGGGTCCTTGTTTTTCCCTCACTTAAAAAGCACAATCTTAACATAAGCCTTTGTCAAAATTATCGACCAATCTCTAACCTTTCCTTCCTCTCTGGTTGTAAACTGGGTGTAAGTCTGAAGCGTTGACCACAAAAGCAGACGGACCGAATCCGGATCCCTAAGCAATGTAGGATCGGAGAGCTTGGCTATTAGTCTTGGTCTGACATGATTGTTTTGTGTTCTGTTTTGAAACATTATTTTTGTTATCAACCAAATCATTATAAAAGGTGTCTGTCGTCTGATGGTGGGGACCGTGTTTGCTCCTCAATCCGCACAATTATGCAATATTTACCGTTTTAATTGATATGCCAATCAACAATAACATTTTTAAATCTACGTTAACAATGATTGCAATTACAAATCTTAATCAATAGCTAATTAGAAAATGCTGGCAATCTCCCGTAAATTGACTATAGTCTTTGCGTTTACGAGGGTAGAACAAAAGAGATCAATTTCTAGTTCTTATCATTGTTTTTCTTGGTATACGTTTCGATTTTAATGAACTTTAGCAGTACTTAGGTTAGCATAGGAAAGGTTTTTGTGGCATAGGCCTACTTTAAAGGCGCTATATAAGATGTCAAGACATACATACACCGACACACAAATATATTATACATGTATAATTTAGAGTCAACACGATTTCTTCAATATCAATTGTAATTGTAATTATAATTTGTATAAGGTCTATTCAAGACAACTCAGTTTCTTTCTTTCTTAGATGCGTATCCGATAAGAAGTCTAAAGCTTTTCAACATCGCGATCGTCATCTCTTGGAGCTTCACGTTGTTCATGTACCTGAGATGACTTTGGTGGAGAGGTTGTATTGGATGGCGGATGGTTCAGTGGCATCGAGGACTTGTAATCCTGCTGGTCCCAGCACTGGACCTGAAAGAGAACAGAATTGAAAGTGAATTCCAGTACAGACACAAAGGATACGATTATCGAAACCAAAGCTTACCGAAGCTGATTTACAATAAGGCGTGCTTACTTTTTCTCCTCTCGTGTAAATGAGGGATACCCTATCAATGTCCGTGAAAACACCGTAGTCAAGAGAAAAACACTGCGTAATAAAAGGAGTAGTCTTTGTATATATATATATATATATATATATATATATATATATATATATATATATATGTATATATATACAATATGCAGTCAAAATGATTCC
This sequence comes from Allolobophora icterica, assembly GCA_963556255.1. Taxonomy (NCBI): domain Eukaryota; kingdom Metazoa; phylum Annelida; class Clitellata; order Crassiclitellata; family Lumbricidae; genus Allolobophora; species Allolobophora icterica. The sequence goes on from OY744613.1 coordinate 30,001,205, forward strand.
TTCAAAACAGCATGCCAAATGTAATTGTAGGCCTAATTGAAAATTTACAAAGCGTCGTTTCAAGAAAACTGATCAGAGACGTTGATACGAGTTTTTTCTCAGTGATGCAGAGAATGTTTTGTTACTGAGAAGAAATCTAAAGCTATTCCTTTGGTACTTCATGAAGTACCTGAGACGATGTATTCGGATCGATTGTGTTGGATACTGCAACTTGATGCACGCACATGACGGGCATGATGGCGTGCACCTGAAAAGAGAACAACATTTAAGCTACTACCAGCACAGATACTGAGTTATAACACTGCGATTTCCGAAGCCACTGGTAAAGCCTACCGTACCTACGTTTGACTAAGTCGCGAATATCTTATTAGTTATTAAGACTTACCTCTCGAGTAAAGGAGCGACAATAGGGCAACTCTGAATCTTCTACTACTAGGTTGTACTTTAACTGATAGCCATGCGTAGAGCCATGCGTAGAGCGTTTCTGAACGATTACTCGAGGGGCGATAAACGAATGTTCTGCTGCAATTACACCATGGACAAAAAGAAATGAATAACGAGAGCACAGAAACTTCTTCATCAATTTTGGGCTGTAAGACATTCGCACTAAGCTGAACTGGCACTGAATAGCTAAACATACTTTCTATCTATCTATCCACATGTGTCTATCTATCTATCTGTCTGTCTGTCTGTCTGTCTGTCTGTCTGTCTGTCTGTCTGTCTGTCTGTCTATCTATCTATCTATCTATCTATCTATCTATCTATCGATTTATCTACCTGTGTATCTGCCTGTCTGTCTGTCTATCTGTATATCGGTCTACCTATCGGTCTATCAATCGATTTATCTATCTATCTGTCTGCTTATATGTCTTTCTATCTATCGATATCGATCCATCTATTATTGTTTCAATCGATCAGACATTCAATCTTTTTATATGTTATCTCTCTTTCTTTCTATCGATATTTTGATTTTTGTCTCACCTGTAGGCTGGTTGACTTTCTACAGAGAGCGATACAGCAAACAACGAAGAGCCATGCTGCACCGATGAGAGACAACGATCCTGCGCCAATCATCATACTATTGGCCGCAATGGCGTATTCCTTCTGCTCAAATCAAATCAAATAGTTGTGCACTAATGAAATCAGCAGTTAAGTAGGCAAAAATGTGTACATTGGTTCCGTTTGAAAATGAATTGCACACAACATCAGGTTAATACAACAGAAGAGACTGACTTAATCAACAATGAACTTGGGTAATATAGCAATGCAATCTAATAGTAGTTCTCTTGAAAGCACATCTTATATCCCATTTCAATTGTCCTTAACCTTGCGCAGTATAAGATGTAGACTCCATGCAGTAAAAATAGTGCGAATTTATTATAATTTTTTACTTTAACTCATTTATTTGGCGCCAGTACCTAATGACCAGACATCAATCGATGGCTCTGAGCAATTGTGCGTGAAAAGTAGCTCAAGGTCCCTACACGGTAGCCATCTAAAGGAAGGCTCGAACCCGTTCTCTTCAGGTTACTAGGCGACCGCTCTAACCAATCGGCTTCAGAATCTCACAAGGATGCAAAGGAAGATATAAGACAATAAACTTCACGGTATTTAGTCTTTGAAGAATGATTTGCATTTGTAATTCATCGAAGGGAAAAAACTACGGTAAAGGTGCATGCGTAATGGAATGCGAATTGTTAACTAGTATTTAAATACATTTGATTTTATTTCACAATCATTTTGGGACTATTGAATTTCTGCAAATTGGTTAGTTGAACAAAATTAGTTTGTGAAAAAATGCACAAAAGCTTTTGGCATGTAATGTTGGAACATATGTTTCGGCTGAAACATCTTGAAAAGGACAGGGTTTAATAATATTAATTATATGAAGAATTAACTAAATTCTAAATTATAAATCAAGCATTTATTGCCTGCTAAAATGTAATCAAGTCACACAAGTTTCAAATCTGCATTACTAATCATATGCGTTCGAATTAATTACTAACCAACGGGGTTATAAGTTTAGTCATACGTCTTGGCTTTCATATGAACATTCAATATTGGAAAAAATATCGAGCTTAACCATTATTGTTGTAAAATATTTGTGAATAATTTTTAAAATGTCAAGATATTATGTTATTTTGGCAGGAGCAGGGGAGATCTAATCGAAGCTTATACGATTATCACTGGAAAGGAAGGACTGCAGTGGGAGGCGTTCTTTGAATTAGCACCAAACAAGGCAACACGGGGACACAGGTATAAATTATTTAAGAAGTCGAAAGGAACATTACAGAAATTCTTTAGTGCAAGAGTTGTAGACCTGTCTCAGTGGACACTATCAGAGCTTTTAAGAAGAATTTAGACAATTGGGCTATTATGCGTTCGAGATTAATTTTGCTGTGGTTCTAACACAGACTACACGTCGTCTGAACCACTTAAAACCCTTGTTATGATATGTTATGTTATGTTATGTTATGTTATGTTATAAATAAGCCCAGTACAAATAATTGTGATGTTAAAGAAATGTGTGATATAAAGAGGGACACAGCACTGATGAATAAATTGTTTAAGTTGAAAATTTTCTTACCCATCCTTCGTAGTGACAGATGCATGATGCATCGATTGGATAACAGTAAAATATACAATCGTATCTATACTCAATCACATCCCCTGCAAGTCCATAACTAGCTAGGACGATCTGTACGATTGCGGCGGCTGCTGCTAAACCAGAAGTGACTGCTGTCCCAGTAATCTGTTAACACGTCAAAAAGTAAAGGATTTACAACGAGCATAGCAAACTCTTTTCACTGTCTTCACACGCCAAAGATGCACTGAATAGCAAAAGCAATTATAAAACTCTTTATTCGCATTGTTTGGTATACGCGATTTAGTGATACAATACAATACAACTGTACTTTGATATTGCCCTCCTTACAAAGTTCCGAAGTGCACAAGGCTGGGCCTATACGATGTCGCTGGGTCGCTACGCAGCGCTCGAAGCGGATTCGAACCTGCAACCCTCCGGTTACAAGGCACCGAACATACCACTACACCACCGAGTGATGTAGGTAGAGGCAATGTATTACAACATTAAGTGCCTTGATTACCAATTTACAGCACAAACATGCTGCTGCACAACATTTTTAATCGTATAAATTCATCGCCATCCAGCCATCCCGCTCTACTCGGTCATCCTCATGTCTCACACTCTCCCGTCCACGAGTTCTCTAAGCGATCCATTTCCCACATTGCACCTCAACTCTGGAACGATCCCAAGGTACCACAGTACATGTTTTTTCAGAAGTTGTCCTGATTACTAAATCTTGCTCTTTGGTGTATAAGTGGGGCTTTTGAAGAAACTATATACTACAGAATGCAGCAGCCTGATTAATATACGGTGCACGGAACTTTGATTACATTACACTTGTGCTACAAAGGCTTCGCTGATTGGTAATACGTAATAGAACTGTTTTAAAGTTGACTACGCCGTTTACAATTGCCTGCACGGACTTGAACTCTCGTACCTAACGGTTGATGGTGTACTGGCTTCATCTGTTACGGGACAGTTTTTGTCACGAATTGCAACCCAATATGGACGCGGAAACAGCAGGTCTAGAGCAAGGACATTCGCAGTTTCTGGCCCAAAAGTGTGGAATACACTGAATGTTGCGCTTGGGGATCCTGAGAGATCGTTGGAGGGTGTTCAAAAGATGCTTAAAACTTATTTATTTGTCATCTTGTTAGTAGCTAGAACAGTCATGAACTTCTCGCCTCTACCTCTTTTCAAGGAAAATTTCAATGACTCAAGTTTAAAAAACTTGTTATGTATCTCAACATCTATAGTCTTACTGTCAAGTTAATTTATTTTTATTTTCAATAAATGAATAAACGATTATTATCGTAGTTAAAGTTCGAAACGCGTAGCACAGTAATTCTAATTTGAATTAGAGATTCAATTCCGCCTTCATCAGTAAAGATCTATAGAATTTAGAACTAGCGAAGTATACTTCCGTAATAATAACAGAAAGTGTATATACTAAAAATATATTACAAGTAAATAAGTAAGAAAAAATTTTATTTCAAATTTAAATCATGAATGTTTTGCTCGAGTCATTCGAGTTTGCCTCAGGATTAATTTTTTCTGCACACAGCATATTGAAAATTTAGAAGTTACAAGATTCTCAAATGCAGTATGTCAATGTCTAAACATAATTTATAACTTCATCTAATTGTAAAATTGTGGCGAACATAGCTATGGTTATTTGATCCTACCAGTTTTTTAGTTCCATGATGACCAGCTGCAATTGCAACAACTCCAGCAGCCACAGCCTAAAGTTTAATAAACAAATTTATTTAAATTGGATAGACTGAAGGAGGACGGGGGATATGGTGAAATGGTAGCAGGCTACCATGAAGTCAGAAGATCAAAAGGACGCGGGTTCGATACCCGCCAACCCTACAATGTAGACTCAGCCTTCAATTCCCCAGATGGCGACAGTAAAATAAGCAGATGGGGTCCTTGCAGTTAAAGTCGACTCCTATTAAACTTATTATCGTCTGTTACTACTATATCGTGTAATCTTACTGTGTGCTTGTGAGTTTGAATCAATAAACGATTATTATTATTACTGTTTTTATTTATTCATTAATTAATTAATAATTATTATTATTGTAAAGAGGAAACGCTTTACTAAGCTGGCAGGCCTCATAAATAGAAGAATGAGTAGTGTATAAACTTTGTATTGCTACTAACGGCTACTTCCTCTTCAGCTACCCACTTCACTACAGCTCTCCTCAAACTACCAAAAATGAAGCTTTATGCTACTGCTATTACTATTACTACGATTATTTCTGAAACCGCCACTAATACAACTACCGCTATTACAAATCTTGCTAATACTATTACCTATATTCCAGCGCTACAACAATTACTACTACTATTACTACTACTACTACCACTACTACTACTACTACCACCACCACCACTGCTATTACTACAACAATTACTACTGCTACTATGATTATTTCACGAATGTTGGAACAAAGAAAGATATGGGGTTAAAAGAAAGCGCAACACAGAAGCGAGAAGTTTATCAAAATTTTAATATCAGTGGATTTTAAACTTACCATATTCCCAGCCCAAAGACCTAGTGCAAGTTCGTGAAAACTGGCTTGGAATCTGAGAGCAATTGCTGCGCCTATCTGGGATATAGCACCGCAGACCACAAGAAAAACTCCAAGCGAGATGGCGCTTTTCTTGCTAAACGAGGCGTCGTACTTTCCTGGAGCAGGTGGTTGCTGCGCCTGCAGAACAGTATACGTCTGAGGATAGGTAGTAACTAATGATGTGCTGTTGACAATCGGAGTCGGTGTAACGAATGTTTGTCCGCCGTTCGACTCGTACTTAGCCATCGATAGTGCTGCAAAATGTCATACATTCCACAGTTCAGGTCGGTGTGTAAATTTAGTAACGATATTTATGATAGTAATTGTAGGCCCTAATCATAGACTCCAAATTTCTAAAGCATTACTCTGAAGCTAAACGCAGGGCACCGGCTTATTGACGAGCTCTTTATCAAGTTACCTTAGGCGCCGACTTTTGCTTTTGTCTCTTTGTGCCACTGGGTGCATGGGTCCTCCCTCCATTTCCATACCCCCTCCCTTACGTAGGTGAGTTTTAGCGATTTGCGGAGAAAGAAAAGTGTTTTCTTGTCAAGGGTTCCAGTGTTATTATTTATTTATTTGAAATAATAAATAAATAAATTATTGTTTATGTACGGAGTGTGACTGTGAGATCATGCAATGTTGGGTATTTGTGTTGTAGTTGTACTTCTCACGTTGTGAGATTACTGCTTAGGTGTAGAAAAATGAATTTTGGGTCTGAATTCTTCTGGGTGCCAGGCACCCACTGAACTTTCTCTCTGGGTGCATTGGCACCCAAGGCCCCCAAGAAGTCGGCGCCTATGCAAGTTACTGTTTGAGACATTTTCTTTGTGAGTTGAATACATCTCGAGAGCGAGCTTCCTTGCTTATGCTTCAACGATGCACCACGTTTTAATTTTGACCACTGGAAGTTCATTTTATGCAGGCCTATCCGGGTCCTTCCAGCCACAGAAGCTATATAGCTATAAGATTGCCACGCGGGTTTTAAGATGTCATTTGTGCTTGGCTGTTGGCTATCAAAAGAAAGCATGTCGCTCCGTCTTTGCAATGTCGGATGGAAGAAATCCCAGGGAGTGTTCCCGAGAAAGCTAAAATCTAGAGGCAACTATGGACTGCCTACCACGGTGACTCTCCACGAAGTTGAGTGTTGAACCCAGCTGCAGTAGTACTAAGCCTAAATGACGGTTGGAGTAGTGTTTCGATTTGGGGAAATATTTCCGTGACAGTGGAATGAGCCACCGGGTGTTTTTACGTTGAAAAAAAACCAAATGCATGAATACATTTATGCATGAATGTGTGAATGTAGGTATGAGTTCCGTTATGAGCCAAAAGCTTCACAAGCCTTCATGTAATGTGACTCCACTTGATGATTCGATCTAAGAAAGACATAAAATCTATGTCCGTCTGAATGGGCGCTTGGTCATTTGAATGCCCATGTTAGCCATGGTCACTAACGTAGACTTGTCCAAAATATTGGGGGGCATGGGGTCTGGACCAGAGGTGCAAAAAACAAGTTGTTTCAAGACGAAAGTTGTTTTTCTTGTCTTCTTTTCGTTTTTTCGTTTTTATGGTGTTTTGTTGTTTTCCTTATTTTGTTTTTAAGATTTTCGGATTTTGGATCATAAAAATCATGAAAAATGGCATGAACAAGAGCTCCAACTGAGTTTAATTCAGTTTAGATTACAGAAAATTGAAAATAATTAAATCAATGTTATTAAAATTACTTCTACAAGAATAAGAAATTTTTTGTGGTTTTCTGTTACTTGTGTTTTTTAAACCAAAAACCGAAAAACCACTTTCTTCGCCTCTGGTCTGGATAATCAGCGAGCCTCAGAGGCTTCCGGTGTTACGTAATGCGCATGAAATGCGTGCGTTTTGTTTACATGTAAATTTGTTTCATATTGAAGATATTGAAGATAAAAATAAATCATTGTTTTCATTATGAATTTCTGGTAGAATTTCAGTTCTTTGTCTCTGTTTTTATGTTTCTGAAGAAATTTGTCTATATCGACACATAATATTTTGATATTAGTGGAAATTCTCCTCTCGATTATTGGGGGTGGGGCATTGCCCCTACTCCTCAATTATTGGGAGGCACGTGCCCCGGCTGCCCCCCAGAGTCTAAACGTATGGCCATGGTACAAACTAAGCTTTGAAATGTCACACTGCTGAAGGTGTAGTCAGAAAACCTAGTTCACTAATTTAAAAGGAGGCATAACAAAGACCCGACTATTTCCGTTTAATAAGAATCAATGTCAAGGAAGGACAAATGCAGCTAGGCACATTTAGCGTTGCCATTTAAATGCCCCTACTCCTCAATTATTGGGAGGCACGTGCCCCGGCTGCCCCCCAGAGTCTAAACGTATGGCCATGGTACAAACTAAGCTTTGAAATGTCACACTGCTGAAGGTGTAGTCAGAAAACCTAGTTCACTAATTTAAAAGGAGGCATAACAAAGACCCGACTATTTCCGTTTAATAAGAATCAATGTCAAGGAAGGACAAATGCAGCTAGGCACATTTAGCGTTGCCATTTAAATGCCACACTAGAAGTTGCGAGAGGTAGGACAGAAAAGAGGACGAGGTTGGTGATAAGTTTTATTGACATGAGTAATAAATGCAGCTCGCCGTATATTTCTTGCCTTTGTACTTTGATCTAAGCCGCCTCGGAGATTGAGTAGATAAGTGCAACTGATAAGCTTTCGAATGACGAACCGCACTAAGTGAAATAAGGACTAAGTGGGGTTGCCATAGGCAGATCACTCCCTTTTAGTGACACAGTTCTTGATTCGGTGTTGTCAGAAAACATAGTTGACTAACGGAGACATAACAAAACCCCGACATTTCCGTTTATAAAAAATCATTATCAAAATAGGTAAGCGTATCAAGCAACTGTATTCCACCAAGTTCCCTAAGGCTATAGAAAACAATTAGCTTAATATTCGTTGTAGTTTGTAATAAAGGGGTACACTGGAGGAATTAGTCGTAGATCAAACAGCCTCTCGAAGACCTGCTGATTAACATGAGGGTATACTATGGAAAAGTTTGGCTATGTTTAGTATACAGAGACACTGATTTCGTCCGCTTGGACAGATTAGATCATGATTAGTAGCTAGCAACATAACTATTCATTGCCGTTAATTTTGAAAATGTCAGTCGGAATAGGTTAATATAGCAATATCAATAAAACACGAGCCTACCTTTTGTCCAAACGTTTTGCTCCTTAACTTGTATAGCTTGTTATGTACTAAGAGTCAGTACATAAACACACGCCTATGTAGCCGTTATAGACATCGCTTGAAGAGAATGATTTACTCCATTTTGATATTCTTAGAAATCGATATTGGGTCTAATTTGATAAGCAGGCGATCAAAGTTCGATCCTTCAACTACGTTTAGTCAGCAACACACAGCAGCTTAGCCTACATTAGAGACAGGGTCGTTTTATTTAAGCCTCGTATTATCACTCATTCATTGTTATCAGTTATTGCACTTTGTAACTTCTCATAGCGTGCCTGCGTCTGATGCGAAAAGACTATGACGCACCAAAACCAAACCGTAATCAGACATTAGAGGTTTATTTATTCCAGAAGATCGTAATCGTAATTGTAATCTCGAAATTGCAAAAGCGCTACTTAAAGCCAAATGCAGGGTAGAAGGCTACTCACGAGCGCTGCGTCGTGTTCGAAGGGTTGTTCGCAGAGGCCAAGTGGAGGTTCAAGTAGGCCTACCGTTGTCATGTAACCACCTAGAGAAGGAGGCAAAGAAACTGCTAAGGTGGGATTCCGTCTGGGCCGAGAATGCTTGAAGGGCTGACAGAATGGATCTGGTTAATCGTAATCGTAATCTCCAAAATTTTAAAGCGTCAGTCGAAGGTCAAGCGTCGGGGACCAGCCTATTCACGAGCTGCCTCAAATCAGATAGGATTTTCCAAAGAGTAGTTCAAAGGAGGTCCGAGTCCGGTTACCAGAGGGGCCAGATCAAGAGAGGAGGAAGAGCAGCTGTTAAGGCGGGTGTGGTTTAGGGCGTGAAGAATTGGAAGGCAGAGGATCAGTTGAGTCTGGGTAGGAGTATTTGAAAAGATAGACCAGCTTTGAGTGGACAGGCCCGTGGGTGGTAGATAGAGTAACACGAGGAGGAGGATGGAGGACGGGTTGCAATGATGATAGAGGAGCCGAGAATCTGCGGAATTCTGAAGGGAGATCGTGCCAGAGGCGTGAAGCTGTACTGAATATGACTCGGTTGGAGAACTTGAGATGAGTAATGACTGGGGATCGAGAAAGACTGAGATAGAAGGATTATCGGGTGGAGCGGGTTGCCTGGATGGTGAAGAGATCACGGAGGTACTTGGGTTGGGAATATTATAGGGAGTTGTAGGTTAGTGATACAACTTTTAAGTGTAGTCACTCTGGGATTTTTAGCCAATGGAGGGATTTGAGGATGGGAGTGATATGAAGATGTTTGGGGGTTCTAGTGACAGCCCTGGCTAGTGAGTTTTGGATAAGTTGCAGACACTTGATTTGGGTGGATTCAAGGTTGAGGGAGAGGGAATTGCAGTAACCAAGCTTTGAAAGAACAATGAAGGCAGCATTCGTGGAGGCAGTTTTAAGGTCGAGCATGGGACAAATGTGGTGGAGGTCACTAATGTGCATGAAGCAGGAGCGCAAAGGTTGGGGATGTGGTTAGAGCAGGAGAGATGTGAATCAAAAGTGATGTCAAGATTGCAGAAGTGGGAGTTGGAGGTGAAGGTATGGGACGAAGAGTTAGTCAATAAATGTATGGAAGGGTCATGGATTTTCTTGATTTCAATCAATCGATCAATCAACTAGACATTTATATAGCGCGCTCTTCAAGGCAACTATTCAGAGGCGCTCCCAGCTCAACCTCGACGAAAGAGAACAGCCTTGAGAGCAGAGAAGAAAGAGGTGGCCGAGTCTCGAGGGAGAATCGATTTGATCAGGAAGGCCTAGGATGACGAATTCTGTTTTGGAAGCTTTAAGGCAGAGGAGCCGCCCATGATCATGATAAGTCTGGGCAATAATTACTAATATTACGTATTGTAGGCTAATTGATCCTTACAGCTCACAGGCAGCCAAGCGTCTATTCAAAAATATTACTCTACTCTGGCTGTGCACACAGTAGTATCAACAGTTCTGATGAAACTTCTGGTATGGATGAGTCATATTTTACCAGCAGTAGTACAGGTGAATCATTCACATACTTAGCTGACCTCTCGAATGATCGAACTGGGCCTTGTCTACAGTTAGGCAATCGAGTCATAATTCAACCATGACTCAGGTCAGGTGAACTGAGTCAACTGACGTAGGGTATTTAAAACTTCTTACGATACTTCTTGCGTTCAGTCAGGTCACAGGTGGAAGCCAAAGGGCGCATAAGATTTTACCATCCATCTACAAATACGGCGTTCGATTAAGTCATAATTAAAAACTAATCAGTGCCTGACATTTGAAAATGAGTTGAGTTCATATTTCAGATTCTATAAGAAAGGTCCTGTGCAGCAAGCTACAATGAAAGTTGGTGAAGTTAGTTATTACTGGTAGCGGTTACATAGGCGCCGACTTTTGCTTTTGTCTCTGGGTGCCAGTCAGGGGCGGATCCACAGAAGGTTTAAAAAAGTTTTACAGGACCGACGAAACTTTTTTTAGGAAATCATCTCCGAAAAAACTGATGACCTTTTTTAGTCATCCGGAAAAATTCCACATTATTTGGTCATTTTCCATCGTCTACTACGTGTTTACACATAAAATAGGGGGCCATGTCTCCTAAAATTTGACGACTTTTTTTAGGAATTCATCCCCAGAAAAAACGTGACGACCTTTTTTAGGATTACCCCAAAAAATTGAATTTAGGGTCTGAATTCTTCTGGGGGCCAGGCCCCCACTGAACTTTTTTCTCTGGGTGCATTGGCACCCAAGGGCCCCAAGAAGTCGGCGCCTATGAGCGGTTATATTCATTTACAGTCGAAAATGAATCTTTTGTGAAATCTTTTGATGTCAAAGAAACTTCGATAGAACAAAATGGTTGTTGGATGAGCATATTTGCTAATTTTAGGATATGAAGTGAATTTGTTTGCCCTAGGTAGTAGTGTTGATCGATTTGAAACTGTACTAAAAGCAGGATTTGAGTCTGATACATAGGCTCAGACAATATATATATAGACAAAGGCCATATATAATTATATATATAGACAATATAATTATATATAGACAATATATATAGACAATATATATAGACAAAGGCTATATACATAGACAACACATATATAGGCAAAGGCCTGGATAAAATTTGGACACAGGCAATGTCGAGGTCTGTATCAGAGTGTTTACGAAATAATCTTCAATCAAGTTCACAATATACGACTCATGTACTGCGCATAGAACTTGTCAGTATCAGACTAAACTACAGTCCATTATAATAGGGCTTGAATATCATTATCTTGAATCGAGTTCAAAATCTATGACTCATGAATTACTGCGTATAGAACTTATCAATATCAGACTAAACTACAGTCCATTATACTAGGCCTAAGCACGTCAAGGCCTATGGCATTTTATGGTCGATTTACAATTATAGCAGTCATAGAAGTGAGGATGAAACAGTGATGTACATAAATTTAAATCGATAAAGACACTGCGTCTTTTATGCTAATGTTACTGCTGCCCCTAGGGAGTGGAAGGCTGTGTCGACCTAGAGGGGGCTTGTGGGTGTCGAACCGCGTCTTTGAAGATCGTATGCTCGAAAAAAAATGAACAACAGAAATAAATTCAAAAGCTTTCAGAGTCAAGTAATCGCTTGCAGTTTTCAGATGTTCAACACAGAACTAGGCAGACATCTCATGCAAGAGATTTATGAGCTTTGGCGTATTCTAGTAAATATTCTTTGCTTGTAGTCTGATTTGAAAATAGTAAGCGGGTTGAAAATCGATCGTGCTGGATCGAGTAGGCGAGCGATATATATGCGGTCGTTATCTGAGTATGTGCCTCTGAGTAGAGCCTTTGAAGAGGCGCTATATAAATTCCATGATTGATTGATTGACCTCGGGAGCACTTGTGTACAGCGTATTTTGTGTATCGTATTCGTAATATTTCGTATCGCTGCATATGGTACTCATCTAGTAGGCCTATCCCACTTCAGTTCCGTTATCTGAGTATGTCTCTTGAAGAGGCGCTATATGAATTCTAAGAATGAATGAATGAATGAACATTCACTAGAAACCTACCATTGACGTAAGATGACGTGTGACGGCTGATTTCACAATGTTGGTTGAGCCTTCGGCATACGTTGAACACTCATTTTTAGCTTGACCTTTCAGCCGGCAATCCATTCGAATTTTATCGGCGTACTTTCTGCAGGACTTGCAGTAAATTTTGTTCGCAGTCCGACGGTTTTCTATTTCGACTACATCGACATTGAACGAGTCACCTAATTTCCATGACCGATACGTGCTAAAGTGTACATTTTTATTCGACTTACCTATCTATGCCGCCATTGTTGTTTAAAATAATTTCCGAAATTGGTGATGTTACGGATGATGTCACGGGGCGTGAGGTGTCGGCCGTGTTGTTATGGCCAATCATATTGCATGAAATTGGAGTGATCAGTCAGCAGTAATTAGGACAGGTCACGGCACGCATTCACCTCTGCCGCAAGTAAGTAAATCACAGTAATCTCAATTAGGTAAATAAATAAATAAATAATGGTCTGGCTCCAGGTTCGTCTATCGTCTTGGAGTCTAACTCAAACTCAACGAGCGACGACCGACGGTGAGAAGCCTTCGGTTAGGCGAGCGGTAAATCGCTCGCCGGTACCATAGCCAGGCGAGCGACCAAGATCGCTCGCCTTAAATCAGCCAAGGAATTGTTCGGATCATTGTTCGGATCATTTCATGCTTGTAGTGTAATTAAATAACTCATTCAGCCTGATACTTTACAGTAACGAACTTTTGCAACTAGATGTATCGTGTATATAGGATACATACAATGTATATTAAGTAATATCATCGTTTCATCGAGATCAAATTGCTTCAGAATATTATCCTAGGAATTAATATTATTCGGTTGCTTGGTCACGTGAAAGCCAACAAATTATTGGTGTTCCAGCTTTTATTACCACATTGAGCATTGATCCGTTAAAATTACGAAAAATTCATAATGATCCGAATAATTCCTTGGTTCATAATGAACTTCAGGCATCTTAATTTTGTTTTGGCTTCTAAGTTGATCGCTTCTTTCCATTCATTAGCACTGCCTTCCTGAAGCTAGATCGTACCAACTTCTCCGTGATTCTTCGATGGGGTCAGTACATGATTTTCTTAATTTTAGGCCTAATTTCCTTACAGAAGCACATAGATACTAGTGCTAGGTTGAATCAGGATGCCACTACTTTATTTCCAATCATTGGTTTTTTCTCGTGATATCAACTAATGACCTAAAACGATAGGAGTTGGAGCTAATAAATAAATGATAATTATAATAATAACCAGCTAATGCCCTTACTCGACACCACTTTAATAGTAGACTGTAGGCTAAATCAACAACAAAATTGAATCAGATTGAATACGGAAGGGCATTACTCATCAATCTGAATCAGTGCAATCTTAAATCAAATTATACATATTGTATATGTATGTAACTATGTATATGTATTTAAACCGCGACTAAATAGTACACTCTTTAGTTCTTTATGCATAGTCTGGTCAGGGCAATTTTCTTAATCACACAGCAACTTATTTAACCCCTTAGCCTCTTTCTAAGGGCATAACGCGCACAATTCCAGTGGCGTTATTAAATCATGCTATGTAATGCTATTAAACATTTATTTAACATCGAATTGAACAAACGAAATCACAAAAGTTATATACTTCAATAAGTTATATGTCGAATCCTATTTAAAATTAAATGACAACCGAAAGTGAGTCGACTTTGTATCGTAGACAATGAAGACTCCATTACAGTTCGGGTTACTGCTGAGAAACCGATCCTCAGTGTCTGAAACAATTCCAAATCAGGGTCTTTCGGGACTTCAGTTCTTCCGGTCTTCTTATGGATTCACATTTTCCATTTAAAAAGGTTACCATGGGCGTCCCTATGAATTTTTGTAGAGGGTAACATTTTTCTAGGGGGCGGCTGGGCAAAGGTTTTATACGGGGGAGCAAAATAACGTTTTTGCATAGCTATTCACGAACACAGAACACGTGACAATTTTAAAAATAAATGACGGTCAAGGACTTTACTGAAATAATTAAGTGTTTTCTCGCATTGAAAATCGTGTTGGGACTGTGGTAATAATCATAATAACCAAAAGATTTATTTTTTTAATTTGTGTAAAATCCAGGGCGGCAAATTCCCCTTGCCTCACATCGGACGCCCGTGAACGGTATAGAACGTGAAATTTCTTAAAGGTGCTGTATCTAAGCGCGGGATTTGCAAACTGCTATATTTTATATGTGGCGAAATTGCAAGACGTCTTTCGACATAGAATGATTTTTCAATAACTCAAAATCAAATCCCAGTAGATGGATAATAAAGTTAGTCATGCTCCCGTTCTGCATATTTTAGGAGTTCATGATTTTCGTTTGCCTCTGTTACATGTAAGTCAACGACTGATGGCTGATGATTCGATGCAGTCAGCTGTTGCGGATGCTGAGCGTACTGCACGGAAACAGAAAGCCTCTGCAAAGACAATAGAATGGCTTGGATAACATTAATCCATCGCCTCTACTTCAGACAGCCTGAAATCTTATCTAAAAACGCCAATAATGCCTTTGCATAATAATGCACACGGGAATAATTTCTGGTCAAACCAACCCAATCCGAATCACGACGTCAATCATTTGCGCAAAAACAGAGATATTCTGTTGGGTCATGATAAATTAACAGTTTATTTACCTGTATTTGCACATCAACCTTAACTGAACATCTTACGGTCAGCGAGTTTTTCCACGATGACCGAAAATATACGTCAAACTTTGGATGACAGACATTTCTTAACTTTACCACGATAAACTGCACAACATCCTTCTAATTCTCCAGAATGCAACATCAAGATCCTGTAAAATTCTCTACGGTCACTTTAGTACAGGAAGTGACTCAAAAAGGCGCATTCTGAATCCTCACTTGATTACAAAAATAGGTTATTTCATACATCAGCATTTTGTTGATTTGGCTCCCTCTGACCACGACACTACAGATACGATCCCGACCGTGGATTTCGAAAGTTAGGCTAGTCTACTTATTCAGTGATGAACGTTGGTACACAGCCCTTGATTATTAAAATTTGATTTCAGAATGATGATTCTGAATAAATTTGAAAGCAAGCAATTGACCTACAGTACCTGCTGATGTGTAATCTCTTCGTAAGGAGCATGCTGAGGTACATTTGATATCAGTTGTACGAGTGCCGGTATCATCTGCTGATTAAAAAAAGAGTCACATATGTAAAGGTATTTTTGGGTATTTATGTAGGCCCTGCAGCAGATTTGATAAGGCAAGACTGAATGAAGGAATTTAGGGTAAGGTATTATAAGACAGAACTCCTTGGGGTAGCATTTTTTAAGGTTGTATAAACAAGAGGCTAAAGTCCATATAAGGTGAAGCCATGTGATGTAAGGTGAGACATGTAAAGCTAAGCTAAAGTAAGATAAATTAGTGTTTAGTAGATACAAAACATAGCATTAATTTAGACTGATATTTCTTTTGCATATTTAAGCTTACTTACTTAGTACTTACATACTTAGCACTTAGTCATTCCTGTGCAGGTCTGACCATTGGACAACGCGACTCCTGCAATCGTCTCTGTCCAGTGCCAGTCTTTCGGCATTGCCCCACGATATCAGCTGGTTCCTCAAGACGTCTCTGACCTATTCTGTCGTTGTATTCTCCTCGACCTTCCCACTAGAGGTCCAGGTCATCACTTGATTGGCTCTGCTACCTATATCTATATGAACCACATGTCCATCCCTTTCGATACCATTTGCTAAAACTGTTCCATATAGGCCTACTCTCTTCCCGTCCACTCTCTTATTCGATATTTTATGACACCAGAATTCTCCTCAGCCACCTGTGAGGTAGCAGATGTCATCCACAGACCCAACTTCTCTGTCATAAATCATTATCCTGTGAATTTCATTTCATTTTTCCTGCCAACATGATCTTTGCTTTTTTCTGTGTTGATAGCGAGTCCCATTCATATACCTATTTATTGGCCTATTTACTAATAATTTCTTACGTAATATGTAAACAACTAACCTGTGGCGAATTTTTGAAGCAGCAAAGAGCTCTGCATCCGATTACGAAAAGGTAGAATCCAAAGATGATTGCGAGTGTTGCTGCGCCTGCCAACATACCGTTTGCAGCAATTGCGTAACTTTGCTGGCACGAACAAGAAAAGTGCATTTCTTCCTAAATCTTTACATCTTCAATTTACTGTAATTTATATATTTAAGTATTCATTAGGGCATACAGATGCAGTAGGCATGTAAGAATTTATGTATATAGGCCTATCTATGATATGTACTCATAGAATGTATGTGCTTTGTACGTATGTTTTATTATTTGTATGTTTTAAGAATGCATGTTTTCACGCGTAGAAAAATGCATTCATACAGATCAGTTTATGTGATGAAGATGTTAATGGTAATAAAAAATGCTATCAGTATTAATTACACAGGCCTACTTACATTATGAATTCACCCCAAAAGTCGTGTGTGTAAAAGTTAGATTAATCAACTGTTTAGAAATGAGATCAGAGAGAAAGAGACAGACACATATCGATAAAGAGACAGAGACCGAGAAAGAGACAGAGACAGAGACAGAGAAGGGTCTCCTAAAGCTGGTGGCAGTCAATGTCATAGAATCAGGGTTGTCCAACATACAGCCCGCGGGCCATAATCCAGTCAGCCGATTGGGTTCATCCGGCCAACCGGGCGTTTCAAAATATCGAGTTTTGTATGTCTAAAATTGTGAATTGCATAGGGGCCATCCATATATTACGTACACAAAAATCCGGGAAAATTGGACCCCCTCCCCCCCCTGTTCGCAAGCGTACTTTCTTCCACCACCCCCCCCCTGAGTACGTACGTTTGACGCACCCCCCCCCGATGACCAGCTGCAGAAAGTGTCTCCAGGCAGCCTGTCTGCACTTTAGGCCAGATTATTGAAGGGCCAATATAGACAAATTATAGGTGTCGTTCACAGCACAGAATAACTGCACATGGCTTTTATATAATGTAATAAAATGCCATGGGACGACTATAGGATAATACAGAGTTATAAATAGGCTAATGTGGACATCATAATTAGAAATTTATTTTGGGTACGTACACATTTTGTTACCCCCCCCTCCCCCCCGTTCGCACCCGTACGCAAAATCGCCAAAATCCGACCCCCCTCCCCCCTAAGCGCGTACGTAATATGTGGATGGCCCCATACTAATATGAATGTAAATCTTGAGGTGTTTAGATATGAGATCAGACAGAGGGAGAACTTGGAGAATGGTCTTCCGAGGGAAGTGGCAGTGAAGTCGTAGTTCAGGGGTTGTCCAACATCTGGCCCGCCGATGCTTTTAAATATGCTGTCTTTCATTCTCGTTTACGTCACTTCTCTCTCTCCGTACTACCCGCGATCTTTTCTTCTGTTTGTTACGTAATTTCTCTCTCTCACCGCTGTGTTTTCGTCTGTTTGCTTTGTCCCTTCTCTCTCTCTCTCTCTCTCTCTCTCTCTCTCTCTCTCTCTCTCTCTCTCTCTCTCTCTCTCTCTCTCTCTCTGTCTGTCTGTCTGTCTGTCTGTCTGTCTGTCTGTCTGTCTGTCTGTCTCTCTCTCTCTCTCTCTTTCTCTCCCTCATTCTCTCTCTGGTATCCACTCGCTTTCATTCTCTTTGTTAGGTCACTTCTCTCTTCAGCATCTGCTGTCTTTCAGTCTCTTTGTTACGTCACTGCTCTTTATCTCCTTGGTACCCGCTCTCTCTTTCATTCTTCTGGTTACGTCACTGCTCTGTTTCTCTTTCGCATCCGCTGTCTTTCATTCTGTTTGTAGCGTCACTGCTCTCTCTCTCTCTCTCTCTCTCTCTCTCTCTCTCTCTCTCTCTCTCTCTCTCTCTCTCTCTCTCTCTCTCTCTCTCTCTGTTAATCTGTCTGTCTGTCTGTCTGTCTGTCTGTCTGTCTGTCTGTCTGTCTGTCTGTCTGTCTGTCTGTCTGTCTGTCTGTCTCTCTCTCTCTCTCTCTCTCTCTCTCTCTCTCTCTCTCTCTCTCTCTCTCTCTCTCTCTCTCTCTCTCTCTCTCTCTCTCTCTCTCTCTATCTGTGACATCAGATCTTCTGTCTTTACGCCCATTTGTCACGTCATTGCTCTCTCCATTGCATCCGCTATTCTTCATTCTGTTTGTTACGTCACTAAAATTGTGAATTGTATACTAAGCTGCTAACAGGGAGCGGTCTTGAAAATTTCCCGTAATTCTTTGCGTCACAGGAAAATTTAATGCTTGCTGAGGAATTTATAAAACATTGCTTGAGGAGATTTATTAGGATAATATTTCTGAGGTAGAAAATACCAGTCTGCCACATCAAACTCTGGTGAAGCGGGTGGATTACTTAGCTTCCAACATCTAAGAGTTCACACACATATTTAAAGATTTAAAGAACAATAATAATGACATGAGGCTTTTCCAAATCTGTCCAATCTTGCACTTTGGTAACTTTGGTCTATTGCACTATTTGGCAATACTTACTGTAATGAACTTCTTTTCACTATAATGGTAAATATTGACACAAACTGGAGATCACTACTAACAGATGGACTTTAGGGCCTAACTGAACTATTTAGAATGGCTACATCAACTGCTGGAGCAGATATATAGTGATTTCGTAAACAAAAGCAATGTCAAACATCCCATTAGTACAAACAAATTAACAAAAATGTGAATATGTGGTATCTGATCGTGAGGTAGGCAAGTACAGTAAGTAGTTCCGTTGTTTTAATTAATGATGAATATTTGCCTTCAGCCCCGAAGTCTCAGAAAAATCGCAGCGTGGCTCTTATCCCAAAAAGGTAGGACACCTCAGTCATAGATGACCAGTATGCGTAGCAGCACGGGAACCACAAGCATTTTCGTAAGGGTCGAGGAAACTGGCCCTAAGTTAATCCTGGTGGGACTAAGCGTGGGTGGAATGCGCAGATTTTTAAGGTGGCTCGGTGTTTGACTATGAAGCGTCATGTATACAAAAACATTTACTTTAAGGTGTAACAGAGCTTGAAAATATAGCCGATTCTATTAAAGATCCTAAATCTGGAGTTAGAGACTTTAAGGAAACCAAAGAATAAGGTAAACAGCTTCACGCAACGCTGACTGCTGAGGAGTCGTGAAGTTGGCGAGTAAGAGAAAATTTGCAACAGGCCAGGCTTTAAGGATGAGTGACCAACAAGAGCATGAGCAGCATCATGAGTTTAAGACCCGACGAATTCCCAGGTTAAAGGTAGTTGATGTAAGCATTATGCAATTCCAATGTCAGTCACAAGAGTCACGCCTAGATAATGAAAACCTATAAAGTGTTGGTAGAATATGTATATTTTTTAGGAAAACGTGAATGCTGACCACAAAAGAGAACTCTAATTTGTTTCATAGAAAGACAAAGTCGTTTTGAAACATCCATTTATAGACTTCTAAAAACGTGTTTTGTTTTGGCAGCGTTCTGCTTCCGGAAACTGTATGTTGGTGAGTATTTTCGTCAGCTGCTTCTAAGAATGTGGTTGTCTGAAACTCAATGGGTCTGCATGTGGCAACAGTTCAGCAGCCGAGGGAAATAAACAAGATGAATATAATATTTGAAGGTCATCTAAATAACTAAGCAATAAGCATCACAATGGCGGTGAACTAACGATGTGAAAGAAAGCACAGGCATACCCAGTCGTCCCAGTAACAAGAACACGATTGATAGTCGGTACAGCCGAATTTATAGCAACTGTAGATATCCACATCAAAACATAGTCCACGTACAGCGAGGGTGACTTGTGTAATTCCGCAGGCGACCGATAAAGCACCTGATATCGTGATTCCTTTAATCTGCCCAAATAGTAAGAAAGCGACTTCATGCCTATTCTAAATTCATATTTACATGTAGACTTTAAATGACTCCATCTTCAAATCTGAGCAAATAATTTTATGTTGTAGGCGCAATCATAGTTTTGAGTTCTTTTCTTCAAATTCCCGGTAATCGCTTTTACTTCAAATTTAATCCATTACATATATGCATGAACAATTAATTCATTATTCACTGTATATCATTCCTCAAATTTCACTGGCATTTCCTACGTACCTCAAATTTAGATAAGTCAGTAGTGAGCCTAGGCCTACTTGTTCTTAACGTTGCAATAAAGTACTGTCTTCAGTGTTTTATATGTGGAAGAACAAAATTCCCAAACATAATCAGACCCACAGTATGAAATACCTTCAAGAGTAGAACCTTTTCAACGTCTGGACCAGTATAAAAACAATGTATCTAGATTAAATAAATATGTTAAAGCGCTTCAAACATTTATAGAAATCTATTGTACATGCTTTGTGCATAAAATGCTTATAGGCCCTTAAGTTTTCTAAATTTAGTATTAAATAAAAATTTGCCTAACTATTTAATATTAAATTAGTACATGACATTGTCCATTTTGGTTATCGGGCTTTGCAGAGTTTCTCAACGGCACGACAGCGTTGCAAATGTTGTCAGTATGTAATTCTTAGATGGTTCTTAAACTTATCAAAAGTTAAGGACAATCACTGGAAGGATGTTGGATTAATCACGAAATTGCTACTGTATTTTACATTGTATTCAATCTATCTACGCATGTAAGTTACCAACATTTATAGAGCAATTTATAATTTACAGAAATTATTTAGTTCAAACATGCAATTGCATCTATCGCATTATAAAACCACACAATGCTAGCAGTTAACAGAATACGTACCAGCGAATAAGTTGCGTCCTTACCGGCAGCAATTCCAACCGTTCCAGCGGAGAGAAACTAAAATTTAAAACGTTCATACTTAGTCTCTCATATTTACATGCAGATAACAAATAGATAAAGTATTTACAAGATTTTACATTACGATTTTAGCCTATTTAGCAATTAATCTAAGTTCCGCAAAGCTTCTATTAAGGTCTTTTAAAACACAATCTATCCGATGCTGGCTAGCATAGTGGTATAAGATAACAGCGAAAGCTCCTTCTAGTACCTTCTAGTCAAACTCATCAGTGCTGTTGTAACAAAGACAAAGGTCGCTAATCCTCAAAGGTCTGCAAATGGGTATCAGCGCATTTTTTGGTTGGTTAAAAGTTGTTCTGAAATTGGATTGTTGTGATTGTGTTGAAACTTCTGTCAGAAACCTATTCAACCACTGGACTAAAATTCTAATAAGTTCTGCAGAGGTGCAAAGCTTGTATGGCAATGTTTCGCAATTAATGTCTGTTCAGTCAGTTGTAATTATTGTCTCGAATTTCTAGTGGTTTTGCCTATGTACTGTAAGCTTATTATAACCTAAATCAGGTGAAGAGTTCAGTCAGATTTGATGCTATATAAATATTTGTTCATATGATAAGCTAAGAGGTAAAATTTTTATTCTATTAAAACTACCAGTAAATAAGATAAGAGCTCAAGGTTAAATTACTTTAACTCACCATGGCACCGCACCACAGTCCTGTTCCAATTGCGGAGTAGTATGCATAGTATCTAAAAGCAAGTCCGGCACCTGCTAATGATACAGCACCCATGAATACTAGAAGAGCACCAAGCCAGATGGAAGTAACTCTGCTAAGGGATGCCCCATACTTGCAGGGAGCAGGTGGTTGTTGCTGGGGAACAGAATACATCTGAGGATAAGCAGCAACAGGGGCTGAATAGAATGCACCTTGATTGGCGGCTGGAGCCGATGTAACGAATACCGGTTCACCGGTCTGCGTGTAGTAAGCCATGAGAAGTTGGCTGAAAAAGCCATAAAAACATATCTGTGTTGTCAATTATTAACAGAATTGAAGTGTTTCCTTTGTGTTTAATGCAGAAAAAAATGTTGCAAAAGACTGATAGCCTCTATTTGTCGAACGAAACTTAAGTGCTGAACGAAAAGTTTCAGCGAGAAAACGTTGAATATGTAACGCATACTTGCACGCAGTGTATATAACAGAGCCTATGCAAGTCATTTGTGTTTCACAAGTGTGTTTCACGATCATCGTCATCACCGTAAGCATAAAAATAATCACCATCCTACTCTATTATTTGATTAATTTAAAGTCACAACTGATCAAACACTGGGTTACGGTGATAAGTTGATTGCAATTCTTACAATAATGACAAACTGAATGCAATACACGGATAAAGAAAATTTAATTATAATCACATTAAGACACTTGTGAAATATGAATTCGACTAAAATGAGCAGTTGTCATAAAGTGATAAAATTTCTGTACCTTCCTGTTTAGCTGATTTGAATTCGAACAGTTGACAGGAAACGAAACGTCTATTCGAAAGTGTAACTTTGCTCTGCAGGCTGTGCACACAATACTGTCAACAGTTCCGATAAGACGTGTAATTATGTGGACAAACCTTTGCACCATCGTGAGACAGGTGCATGACACACACACTTAACTGACCTCATTAAATACTGGACCTTGTCTTCAAATTCGTAGAAGATACAGTTAGGCAATCGAGTCATAATTCAGCCATGAATCAGGTCATGTAAACTACACAGAGACCTAATATAGAATATTTCACTGTATACTTACAATGGGTCTAGTCATAAGAAAGCCAAAGGGCGATCTCAATCTTTCTCTCCTAATTGTAAATATGGGGTTCGATTACTTCAAAATGTACAAAGAATCAGAGGCTTACGTAACATTTGAAAATGGGTTGGGTCTATCTTAGCTTCTAAGAAGGGACCTGCACATTAGGCTTGGTTCAGCGGTGAAGCTCATTGCTATTGGTAGCAGTTTTGTTTATTTGCAGTCGAATGTACCCGTAGTCTTTGGGTGATTTTGTTTTACTCGACCATGTCGCTTTCTGGCTATTTTCATGACATATGGAAGTCATGCCACTTTGTAATCGTAATTGCATACTTAAAGCGCTACTATCAATTGGACAATGAAGGTGACAAACGGGGAGGTCCGAAGAAGGATGAATATAAAGGAAGATCTACTGCAAGCAATAATGAGAAGGAAACCGAGCTTGTTTGGGCATGTAGCCTATGTTGAATGGACGACAATAGAAAAATAGAAAATGTGATGATGGGAACTCTGGATGGAACTGGGCGACGAGAAAGGCCTAACAGGGAGTGCATGGATGATATCAGGGACTGGTCACAAACAAGATCTTCACATTCGGAACGATCAGTTCGCCCAGCACACTTAAGCAATATATTCTTGTGGAGCTATTCACTTAGTCACCATCAGACTAGCCAAATTTCCTGTGTCTGTAGGCCCTACTACCGCTGGTCTTTTATATCGTCGGCCTATGGGATTAGTTGAGAGACGCACGTGGGCTACCCTATTGCAGCTGGCTCGCTTAACATTCAAAGCAAGTATACTAATACAATTCATCGCTAGCGGCTTAAGAATGGTTTGTTAGCCCTAGCAACTTGAAACCACATTGGCATGTATGAACTTCGAAAATCACAGGTATTCTCTGATGATATAGCAGACATGGTTTCAGGCTACTTACTATAGGCTATATATGAAATCGTTGTCTGTAAAGTAGATCTAAATATAGGCACTGCGGAACATTTGTCAAAAGTAATATGTAAGTTAAAAACTAAATAATACATGTTTCAATCATTACACGATTCGTGTTCAATCTGTTGATTTCTTTGTAGATTCACAGAACAATCTCCTGGAAGCTGGCTGAGAACTCGCAAACGATGGCAAAGAGACCTCTACCTATCAGTGGACTATGGACGATTTCGAAGAGCTTGATGTTAGAATGAAAACAAGCAACACAAGTTAATGAAATTTGGATGAGACCGATAAACCTACAATACTCGACTTCAAACTGAGGCTTATAACCATTATTATTTTTTATGCCCCGATGTTCGCAGGATAGGGATTGAAGCATTAATTTAAAAGAGTGACATAACGTCTGGAACGGCACCTATTTTTCTTTTTCTTTTTCTTCTTCTTCTTCTTCTTCTTCTTCTTCTTCTTCTTCTTCTTCTTCTGCGTCTTCTTCTTCTTCTTCTTCTTCTTCTTCTTCTTCTTCTTCTTCTTCTTCTAATTATTATTATTATTATAATTATAATTATAATTATTATTTTTTTGCCCCGAGGTATACAGGATCCCTCAGGGACTTCAACATTATTTACAGTGTAGATTTGTCCGGAATGGGCCCTTATTATTATTATTATTATTATTATTATTATTATTATTATTATTATTATTATTATTATTATTATTATTATTATTATTATTTTTTCCCCCCAAGGTACACATGATCCCTCTGGGGCTTAGATATTAATTTGTTGGTATGTTATTCCTAGGAAATCAGGCCTCGTCCTCCGCTGAGTCATTGAATGTGCCACGGAATGCGATGGCACATTATTATTATTATTATTATTATTATTATTATTATTATTATTATTATTATTATTATTATTATTATTATTATAATTATTATTATTATTGTTGTTGTTATTGTTGTTGTTGTTGTTGTTGTTGTTGTTGTTGTTGTTGTTGTTGTTGTTGTTTCAGCTGCTTCTTCCTTCACGATCGCTTAATCGCCATGATCTCCTTGCCCCAAGAGCCAGGACCATTATGGCCAAAATTCGAGTCTTTTTTAAGATATTAGTACTACTTCTGAGTAGGCCTAAATGTAATATATTGCAATGTAGGGGAGACCGGGGCTATATGTTACAATTCCCACTTTATTGTAAATTGGCTGTTCCTCAGCACCTGAGTTTTCCTAAGACCAAGGGGGTTTAGTACTTCATTATGTTACACAGAAATTGGTCACTGTAGATTTTGTTGATAGTTAATGAATTTTGTGCAATATTGGTGTTTGGCAAGCTACTGGAATGTAACAAATAACCCCGATAAAGGGGTTACGTGTTACATTTCCCGGGGTTGCAATGTTACACAGGTAGAATTGACATTTTCACAGTAAATGTAAAGTGATTATTAAACAGGAACATCACTAACAATATAAAAGATTATTCAGAACTGATTAGGCCTATGTAAAGTCTGAAGTTCTTCAACAGTTGATGAAATAAAAACGACGAAAAATAAACTGAACTACTAGTTAAATCAGAAATCAGTTAAATGGGTCTACTTAAGCTACTTTCACTGGAGTGTCGGTCAGTATCGAAAATTTTCCACGCTTTCGACCACCTGGTTTCTGTACTCGATGCTCAGCAACAGGGAATGGTCGAATGATCTATGGTCTGATGTGACAATACTGATGATCATTCACAGCACCACTTCCTGACCAAACAATAAAGGCCTAGGCCTATTAATAAATCCAAAAATCACATTAATTTTACACACACATTATTGTGATAGGCCTACTATTGGTCTGCAACAGCCTAAGCATAAACAGAAACAACAAAAATCCTAATGAGTAATAAAGGCAAGTCGAGCAATGTAGTAGCGTAGGCCTGAAATGTGGATGACAATAAATTATGTTAGTTGGAATAGATATTCGTTCACTTACTTGTAGGTTCTCATTTCTGAAATAGGCTATAGAAACAAAAACATAGACCTCATTTTGAATTTGAAAAGACTTATTCAAACATTAACTTAGTGCCCGTTGCAGTTACACGGTTGCCTACAGCCTATTCTTAATGACATAGCAATCAAGACTTAGCCTATTGGCCTACATAGGCCAATAAGTCAATAGCACAAGTTAATAATACGGGGCTATATGGTACAAATGTAACATATAACCCCTAGGCACATCTTCGTAAACAACAAGCTTTTACACATACAATGGTCAAGCTACATCGCTAGTAATATTCTGTTTATAAACACATATCACCATGCCACCAACACGCAGAATATGACAACCGAAGTACTAAAACTGGCCGCAGAAATAACAAAAGTGCGCACTTACCTTTGAAAAAGATATCTGCTCAAAAAATGTTTATTTGCCGTAAATTGATCACGCTGTCAAATATATCATCAGCTCCGCCATTATACCTGCAGGCTAACTGTGCGCATGCGCTAGAACATAGATATACACTACAAATAAGTAAACTTAAATAAGTAAACACCGTTATAACATATAACCCCTGTAACATATAGCCCCGGTCTCCCCGATTTACCTGCACGATCGAAATTCTGGGAGCTCGAGAAAAGGAGGCAGGCCTATCACAGGTACAAAAAGAGCCATGTAAATTGAGTGCTACAAACAATTAGTATAATTTTATATTTATATCAATAGGCTACGTTTACTTTAATTCTCTAGTATTTATGCTGTTCTTTCATCATTATTATTTTAACGGTATTTCTATATGCTTGTTATGCACATAACAAGCAATTGTGGCCTACAAATGAACAAAGTCAGAAATAGTAGGCCTATTCGCTAAAAGCATGACTAAGATACTACAAACCCCAAAGTTTTGTTTTTTGCAGAAAAGTTTGGATTACAAATTTTGTTAATAAGTACAAAATTTGCCTAAATTGCCAGTAATATTATTTGAGATATTGCACCGCTGTCTATTACACAAGGTATAAAGCACTGAAACAATACCGTAATGAAGCCAATACACAGACGATCTGAGATAGCGAAATAGGCCTAGACTACGGTGAATAAGTAAACTGATAAAGGCAAGTTTTAAGCCGAGACCGAAATGACACGAGACGATGCAGGTGCGAATAGAGAGTTACAAAATTTTTGACCGAAAAACCAAAAGTCCATTCACCAAAAACCTTTTAAGTTTTAGTTATGGCCATAGACATTAAGTGAGATGACCAAATCGAATATAATGATAAGATTGCGGAGCAATTTTAAATACTGCGAAATGCTACAGTTGAAGAGTTTATAAAGCGATCAAATGTCCCACTTTAAAAGAGATTCTGTGCTAAATGGGAACCAATGCAATGATTTGAGGCGTTGCGACGAGTTACTATTTTGAAGAGCTAACGCAAATGACAATATTGGAATAATTACAACAATGCTATTATAAAGGCCAATAATAATAAAAATCAATTTCCTTTGGAACGGCCGTGTCCACGTGACAGTGTTTCCGCGTTTTTCGTTAAAATTCGTCTGAAATTGTCGGTTCTTTGCGTTGTTTACAATTTTTGGACGTTTACTTAAAGGACCTAAAGGATTGTGTCATCACCTTAGTAGACATATCGAGGTATTTCTTTTTGGATTCTAACTAGGTTCCTTTGTCTAGATTAATCCACAAATTTTCCTTTTCTACCCGGTTTTCGTGGCTAATATGAAAGCTGTGTTAACACCAACATTATGTTTGAAATGTACATTCTGAGCAAACATGCGAAGTTTAGAAAACATTAGTTGAGTTTGAACGATTAATTCGACTTTTCTCAACAATAAATTTGAATGCTTATTTTCGCAGACTCGCAGCGAGACATTAACATTGCTGATGTGAATATTCATAGTCAAGTTGCTTAGCATAGACATATTTTCTGCAAAACAAGAGGTTGATTAACTCCAAGTCATTGCACACTGTTCACACTTCTAGTTTTCTGTGGATTATGTAATAATATTATTAATAATTATCATTAGTAATAGTATTATTATTATTATTATTATTATTATTATTATTATTATTATTATTATTATTATTATTATTATTATTATTATTATTATTATATTATATTATCATTATTATTGCCAACACCTCCATCAACATTATAAACAGTGTTATCCTTTGGATAATATTATTAGAATCAGAAGAAATTCTCCGAATAACCATGTTAATTGAACCCATACTGTAGCGCCCTTTACGCTGGCCTCCCAGCTGCCCGCCTTGGGTGTTTGGACCGGGTTTTGCGTGCAGCCGCACGTCTTATTGGTCGCATCCCCAGATTTGGCCAGGTTTCTCTTTATATGCGGGATGTTCTGCGCTGGCTCCCTTTCCCGCTGCGGATCGCCTATAGGGTCTCTGCAATGATTAGGCGTTGTCTAGAGGGATTTGCTCCCCCATACCTGCGGGAGTTGTGTCGCTCTACCTCGGGGGTCTTGCGGAGATCTGCTCTTCGCTCGGCTGACCAGGCCGAGCTATTGGTCCCCCGCACGCGGACAGCCATTATGCAGCGACGTTCTTTCTCGGTCGCTGGACCTGCAACCTGGAATGGCCTTCCTGTTGCACTTCGCCTGGTCCCTATGACTCACTCTACCTTGTTTCTTGCAAACTTAAAAACTACTCTCTTTAGCCGTGGTTGGACTAGGAGCGCTCCTGAGTAGATAACCTGAAGGGGCGCTATATAAAAGCTCATTAATAATAATAATAATAATAATAATAATAATTGTCCCACTGAGTTGATAAGTTGATAATGATAAAGGTGAATTTAATTATTTATCTTATATCTTGTAATAGGTAAATTGTGTTTGGTATACACAATGTCAGACTCATATTTATCCGATCGACTCTACTGACTCAAACTCATCTTGACCATGGAGATCTCATCTGGATTCAGAAGAGAGCCTGCATAATTTTATAAAGGCTTAAAACCTACAGCTTTTATTCTCTTTGGAAAATATGTTTCGTAAATGTCCTATGGATAAGTATGCTGATACATCCGGGAGTTGAGAAGGGTTGATGCAATTTATCACCATTGAAGTTTTTTATATAAAATATTCTGAGAAATCTGTTTTCAATCCTTCCACGTTTTTCGTCAATCTAAAGATTTTCATGCAAGTAAGGCTTGGTGCCCATTTTTCGATCATAAAAATTAATAGTCTGTTTTCTTAATTTTCAAGATTTCCTTTCTTGCACCCTTTAAATTTTCACATTTAATGTTGCTTGTCCCAATTTTCCACAGTTTTGCTCAATCGATATTTCCATGCATATTTTAGATTTTTTAAATTTATTTGATTAACCCTTGTTGAAACCGGTTGTGGTAGCCAAATAAATGGCCTGGACCAGCTTCAATGCTAGGGCCCAACCGGATTCGCCTCCTTTTTGATCCGCCTTAATAAAGGGAGCCTTTGACTGTGTTGAAGATCTGAATATGCAAGCAAGCTTTTGTGACAAAGAAAACCGATGCAGAAGAACCCGCCTTGGAGAGAAACTATACAAGTGCAATATATGTAACAAAACTTTTGCGAAGAAACATCACTTGGATTACCATGCAAGAAGCCACACTGGTGAGAAGCCATACACATGCAACATATGTCACAAAGCATTTGCAGTGAAACATTCTCTGGAATACCATATAAGGAGCCACACTGGAGAGAGATCATGCACATGCAAGATATGTCACAAAGCATTTGCAATTAAACGATATCTGGAATGCCATGTTAGAATCCACGCTGGAGAAAAACCATATAAGTGCAGTTTATGTAAAAAAAACATTTTCTCAGGATGGTTATCTTAAAAGTCACTTGACAATCCACACTGGAGAAAAACCATTCAAGTGCAATTTATGCAAAAAAGCATATGGAGAGAAAAGATCTTTGAAATACCATGAAAGAAGCCACACTGGAGAGAAGCCATACACATGCAATTTATGTCACAAAGCATTTACAACTAAGAAATATCTGAAATGCCATACTAGAAGCCACACTGGGGAGAAACCATATAAATGCAATCTATGCCACAAAGCATTTCCATTTAAACAATCTCTGGAATACCATACAAGGGGCCACACTGGAGAGCAGCCATACACATGCAATCTCTGTCATAAAGCATTTCGAATGAAACAATCTCTGGAATACCATACAAGGAGCCACACTAGAGAGAAGCCATACACATGCAATCTCTGTCACAAAGCATTTCGAATGAAACAGCATCTGGAATATCATATTAGGAGCCATACTGGAGTTAAACCATATAACTGCAATTTATGCAAAAAAGCATTTGCAGAGAAACGATCTCTGAAAAACCATGGAAGGAGCCACACTGGAGAGAAGTCATGCACAAATTACACATGCAATTTATGTCACAAAGCATTTACAACGAAACGATATCTGGAATACCATACAAGGAACCACACTGGAGAGAAGCCATACATATGCAATCTGTGCGACAAAGCAGTTGGATTCAAACAATCTCTGGAATACCACAGAAGGAACCACACTGGAGAGAAACCATACACATGCAAGATATGTCACAAAGCATTTCAAATGAAACCAACTCTGGAACACCATACAAGGAGTCACACTGGAGAGAGGCCATACACTTGCAAGATATGTCTCAAAGCATTTGCAGTGAAACAATATCTGAAATACCATACTAGAAGGCACACTGGAGAAAGACCATATAAGTGCAATTTGTGCAATAAAGCTTTTGCAAATGGTAGTCATTTTAAACGTCACTTGAGAACCCACACTGGAGAAAAACCATTCAAGTGCAATTTATGCAGCAAAGCATATACACGGAATAGCAATCTAAGAATGCATACGAGAAGACACGCTGGGGAAAACTTATACAAGAGGGAACTCTGTGAAAACAATGCGGAAACATGCTTTGGAATTTCTTCAGAGGTGACATCTAACTTGTCTACTAAAGACGGCAATTGTGTTGAAGGAAAACAAATGTCAACATCGGCATGTGTGCGAGAACTTTCTTCTAGGCCGAGTAAAATCCCAAGTCCAAAAGAAACACTTCCCTCTGAAAATCAACTCATGTTTAGTGATGATATAGACGATTTTATTTCTCGACCTTACGGCTGTGGATTATGTGCAGAAATGTTTGATATTGAACAGGAATTTTTAGAACATTGTCATAATCACTATTGTGAGGATCCTCATAAAGACACATTTCTTGAACTATTCGAACTGCGACTTTTAAGCTACTTTCCTCAGGCAGATAAAATAGATTAGTTATCAAGTAGGTCTATTAGTTTTTGTCTGTAAATTTTACATCTATATTCGCTAGGTGCTCGCCTATCGAAAGTTCATCTGTGTTTTACAGTCGTCCATTAAGGACGTCCGCAAAGAGGAAGAGGCAAGCGGACAAGAGTGGGCTTGCTGTTTATTGTTTAATGTTCCGTGTAGACGCCAGTATTTAAAATTGGCAGCCTAAAATCAATCAAGTTAGGCCTATATTAGAAGTTAGGCATATATTAACCTTGCCTACTAAAGACGGCAATTGTGTTGAAGGAAAACAAATGTCAACATCGGCATGTGTTCGATAACTTTCTTCTAGGCTGAGTAAAATCCCAAGTCCAAAAGAAACACTTCCCTCTGAGCATGTGCCTTAAATACCCATTTATACTTCCCTCTGAGCATGTGCCTTAAATACCCATTTAGTCAAATGACATTCTGTGCCCTTTTGGGTCAGCAATGGTACTGCCCGCTCGCAGCTTAAGAATAATTGTCAACCTATCTTAAGTCGCATCTGTTAAATCTGTCGTGTTTAGAGCCCTTGTAAGAATAGGCAAAAGCGTCAGTCAGAGGTCCAGGATCTCAGATTCGGCTGAATTTAACCACTGGACCTACATGTATATGTAGGCCTATTTATTATCCGCGAGTAGCCTTGACAACTGAACGACGAGAATGTACTACAAGTCTATAAGTGACTTGGAAGCCAGTGCAGCAAAATGTTAATTGGCGGAATAAGTATATTAAATTCATACATAGGGAAGGGGAGAAAGGAAAGGAACGGCGGAGTTTGTCTATCACCACTTTTCGGGGAAAGCTACGCCCTTGGTTATAGCACTGTTATCTCGTATTCTTGCATAGTTTGTTGCGATTTGTAAAAATCCCGCTTCCAGCTGTAACTGCCGTAAAATTTAAGTTTTGAAATAACGCCTATTTCCTCTCATTCAGACTGTAATCAGTCGGAATGGAACAATTGTGGGGCGTGGTGGCTCAGTGGTAAGTTTGGCGCCTTGTGACCGGAGGGTTGCAGGTTCGAATCCCACTCTAGCCGCTGCGTACGGACCTTGGGCAAGTCCTTCACTCGCAATTGCTCGTGGCGCTTCGGCGTGAAAATTCCGGCACAGTATCAAAATTAATGCTGTAGTCGGGAGCGCCTCTGAGTAGTAGTTGACTTCGAGAGGCGCTATAGAAATATCCGGAATAAATAAAAAAAAATAGAACTGAAATGAATATTGAAGATATTACTCGGTGTCACAATCATCAGGTTAGGCCTATTATTCTGATTGTTACAAAATGTGGCTATTGTGCTCAGGCGCCAAGGTCAGAATTGACCACAATTGAGCTTGTACTTCAAGAATTTCTTTGTTTTCTTTTTTCATTTTGTTGAATTCGCATTCTAAAAAATCACAGGCAGGTGGCATCGGTGTCAATTATTTATTTCCCATTTAAACATAGTTTATTCTATTTTTGGATAGCTGAATGCTTCCCGGCAACAGTGTTTTATTCTGTGTGCGGCATCGCTGGCCACTACCTCAAATACCTCAGACTCGACTGTTCTCATGAATAAGGTAGTACACAGGGTTTGACTCTTAGGCTGACCAGATGCTTCGGTTTATCTTGGATTGTCCTGATTATCGATTGCAATCTGGTTCTTCGACGGCTTATGTGACTGAATTATGTCCTGAATCAGTTATTCTAAATATGATGCAATCTGTCATCTGGATTGGAATCCGTTAGTGTGTGTGTGCGTCTGTTTGTGCATGTGTGTGTGTGTTTGTGTATGTGTGTGTGTGTGTTTAGGTGTGTGTGTGCATGTGTGTGTGCGTGTGTGTGTGTGTGTGTTGTGTGTGTTTGTGTTTGTGTATGTGTGTGTGTTAACCTGCCACTTGTGACTCTTCAAGATTTCTCTTCAGTGCTTTGCTTACTGATAAAATTTCTTTTCGTAATGACATTTAATATCATCTAGACTAGCTCAGAAAGTGACGCTTTGTAAATTTTCTTAATAAATAAAACATTAACAAATTACTATTAGCGTCCCATAAAATAAACACTGATCAACGCAATCGATAATTGACGCTGCATCAAAAGCTTATAAGTATTATTATCAGTATTAAGAAGGACCTTATAAGCGTTGCCCCAACAAATGATCCCATTGATCGAATCGATCGACAATTTTGCAATTTGATCGACCAAATAAGGAGACGCATTTATGCCAATGTAGGCTACACGTCGTTCAGTGTAGAAATGTCGGGATTGGAGGTAATGAACTTTGAACTTAGGGTTTCGTGAGTCCTGGAGAGAACAACAGGGCGAGGCATCGTTCGCGACTGTTTGTCAACATAGAGTAACCAAGAGACGAATATGCAGCTTACTGGGATGCATCAAACTGCGAAACTAACGATGGCGCATAATTATAATATCTTTGCACTTTTCAAACGATTGAATTTACATTTTCAAATAATGTCCCTCCATCTCATGGGAAGTAGAAATATGGAATTCTGAGAGAGGGAGAGAGACAGACAGACAGACAGACAGACAGAGAGGGAGGGATGGAGGGAGATGGAGAGATTCGAGGCGAGGCTCCAGAAATCAATGCAGTTTGAAGCATTTAATATGGCGTTAAGAACAGTTAGGTTACATGATTCTGCTGCTATTAAAACATGTCATGCTGTTTTGTGAACATAATAAACAATGCTAAGAACTTCACGATGCCTGTGCAAACAGAAAAACCAATGCAGTTTGAAATATTTAATATGTCGTTAAGAACAGCTTGGTTACATGACTGTGCTGCTTTAAAGCACGTTATGCTGTTTTATCAACCATTGCACACATAATAATAATAATGATAATAATAATAATAATAATAATAATAATAATAATAATAATAATAATAATAATAATAATAATAATAATAATAATAATAATAATAATAATAATAATAATAATACATGTACTGTACAGTCATGTTATGCGATAAAGTAAACCTTAACTACTAACAGAACAGACAGCCTGCAATACACGGCGCAAATTGCAGCCTACAAAGCATGTCCGCCTATGGGACTCGATCTCTGTAAGTAGTTAATAGACTGATCGTTCTGGCTCACTTTTTACCGTATGAGTGATTGTTCTGGCTCACTTTTTACCGTATGAGTGATTGTTCTGGCTCAATCTATACCGTATGAGTGATCGTTCTGGCTCACTTTTTACCGTATGAGTGATCGTTCTGGCTCACTTTTTACCGTGAGAGTGATCGTTCTGGCTCACCGTATGAGTGATCGTTCTGGCTCACTTTTTACAGTATGAGTGTTCGTTCTGGCTCACTTTTTACCGTATGAGTGATCGTTCTGGCTCACCGTATGAGTGATCGTTCTGGCTCACTTTTTACCGTGTGAGTGATCGTTCTGGCTCACTTTTTACAGTATGAGTGATCGTTCTGGCTCAATCTATACCGTATGAGTATATGTTCTGGCGCAATCTTTACAGATAGAGGTTCTAACGAAATTAATTTTTTTATTTAATATAGTTTAATTATATTTGAAGTCTATTTTTGTACTCTTACACGATTTAATTATGATATTTGAACATTTCAGATGCTGAATAAACTTATTTCTTGTAGCAAGCTTAAAACTATTCAAATAAGAAAAAGACAAGCAATTTTTTAAACCCCACCAGGGCAGAAAATTTCCCGGATTAACGATGACCCTACAATCTACATTCAGAGTCATCTATACTGGTATAGATAGTTCTGCCTCCTTTTATATATTTTTATATATTATGTCCAACGTCGCATAACGACGTAACCACTAGCCTATATAACGTATAGCCCTATACCCACAATGTTCCGTTACTGCCCTGAATACTTAGGATGTCATCATCATCATTAGTTCCTGGCCCCAGCCATGCGATGGGTACGAAGAAATGATTTCCACTGTCATCTCTGCCTCACTAGTACGAGAATTGTAGACAAAACACTGGGGGTTAGACCTTGATTTATGTGGAGTTGGGGTGTGCAATGAAGATTTAACTATGGGGTCCTAAGAAAAACTAGGGGTTGAACTCCCCACCCCCCGACAATTCTTGCCCTGTGCTTCACCATATCCTGTTTATTATTCCAAAATCAGTGGTTATGACTGTTCACTGCATGGGTTTTCCGATTGTGAAAAAGTTCCCTGGGTTAACGATGCAATTCCCGGATTTATTCAGTTTCAAGAGGCTAATTAGTCACGAGAAGCAGCTTGTTTACAAGCGTTCATTCAATTTGACCAGTGGCATCATATGACATCAAAATGTGTGCCCGGGCACACAACAATAGTGGGTATCCTTAAACTTAATAAGACATGACTTGTCTGCTGGCAAATTCATCTTTCATCCATATAGAGCCCTACACATATTTCTCACGTAGGCCTATACAAAAGGCAAACAGAAAGACAAAACTAGGTCCAACTTTATGGAGCCGCCTATAAAATGATACGAATTAATAATGGTGTATGAAGAATTTGAGATAGTCAACTTGAAGCTCATATAGGATTCATATTCCCATACATACCCTCATAGAGTCCATTTGGGTCTGTCTAATGCCCATGGAAACGCTGGCAGGGAATGACCCACATTTAGGCTTGAAACATTTTATGATTAAAACAAAATTCAACTGAATATCAGTCCAAAACGAAAGAACACGAACTTCACTGTGGAAGACCATCAGACTCATAGACAGTATTTCACAGTAGGCCTGATACCATAGTTTGAGAATTCGCATTTTACGAATTTTAAGAATTTTTAAAATTCACGAATTTTAACGAATTTTAAAACTGCAGTTTTAAAATTCGTTAAAATTCGTGAAACAATAAAATAACAGAATTATTTGCCGTGGCAACGAATTTTATTATTTATTTACTTTTCAACTTTTTAAGCAAGTAAATGTCAATGTCATAGGCAATCAATCAATTAGCCGTAATAGATAGCTGACTAGCAACACAATAGTACTGACATTCAGATACTGTTCTACTTGGAGTCTCGAACTTCGATTTCTATCATAGTTGGGGTGTGTGACTGTGAGTGTCAGTCAGCAGAACGAAAACCACCAGTGCCCCTGCTCCAGTGTGACTAGTCAGTTACTAACACATCTTGCAACCAAACAACGTTCTTCTACTTCATCGTCCTCTGATTCTGAGTCAGGAGCAGCCCACTGCTCCCACTCGACTCTGGTTTCTGTATTTTCGCCATGCAACTGCTCCCGAATTCTGGCAGAACAACCAACACATTCCTTGTCACAAAAACAACACTGTATTTTTGGATTACGCTTTCCTTCTTCTCCAAAATTACTGCATATACTTTTACTCCGGTCCATGTTCTTTCATCTTTAAGAAATTTGATTTGACTAAATTAACTCGTTACGTAATAAACTTTGATATTGAATTTTACATTAAATTCTAAGCAGAAGCTTAACACAACAAATCATGATGGTGACTCTTCTCAGTTTACTATGCATTGTTTCGTTACATAACATATTCGGTCTCAATGACATTGTTTTAACATCTAACGCAGAGAGCGCCTCTGAGTAGATATCTTGAAGGGGCGCTATATAAATGTCTGATAAATAAATAAAAATAAATAAAATGATGTCATCAGATTTGTTGTTGCTGCTTACGTTGTTTTTGCAAAACGCCACTGTCAATGTAAAAAAAAGGCCCAACAATGGCTCAACGAATTTTTACGAATTTTTACGAATTTTAAAATAGACCAAAAATTCGCGAATTTTTACGAATTTTAAAACCAAAAGTCACGAATTCTCGAACTATGCATATGTGCATAGGCGCATGTGTTAATACTAAAGCTCTCTAAGTTTTACTATTTCTGATAAAAACAGTTGGTTTTCACTAAATTATCCAGCATTTCCAGCTGACTCCAATCTAACGTTAAACCAATTCTCGATTTAACCGACGTTAGCAAAGCTTTCCCAGGCATGGTCACATAAGCATAATATATTTAAAATGTCTCTTCAAACGGTAGCAATCCGGCTGTGGTGAAGAGTGGAGACGAGGCCAGAACGCCCTCCGCAACCGCCACCACCGTCTGAAAGGTAATCATGTTCCGCGGTAGACGGCGAGGCGTCCTGCCCTTCAGCGGATGACTTCTCTGCCGTTGGGTCTGCTTCTGTGAATTCAGCTTTTGCCGCCTCTGACAGCCGCTTGACGCTGAGACCAGGTACGATGATCAACAAGTTGCGGACGTCGCCTGACTCGGAGTAGCGGCTGAGGTATTGTGTAACGTGGCCGACTGCAGCCGTCATGGCGCAGAGGAAAGAGGACCCGGCAGCATAGAAAGCCCATCCGTAGCCGTATGTGAAGACCTGCGTCTCCGTTGCAGTCTCCGGCTTCTTCCACTGAGACACTTCGTCGTTCACGGCCGATATGTAGAAGATCTGACCCATGGCCAAACTCAAAGCTACGCGTAAACCACACAAATTTATTATGAACACTCATCTTCGTTATAGCTCAATATAGGCCTACATGGTGTAAGAAAATGATCCCTGCTTTTAAACCCTGCGGTCTCTCCCTCGAGACTCCTCCACCTCTTTCTTCTCTGCTCTTAAGGCTGTTCTCTTTCGTCGAGGTTGGGCTGGGAGCGCCTCTGAATAGTTGCCTTGAAGAGCGCGCTATATAAATGTCTAATTGATTGATTGATTGATTAACTAACTCTCATCTCTTAATTAACTCATCAGGCAATACTGAACTACAATGAGTTCTATAAGTACAAACTGATTTAAGAACTTTTAAAACTCGCTCTCTATGCATCTTCTGAAGTGTCAAAGAAGAGACCAATTCGGAATTTTAATTGACCTGCAGTTACGAGCATCTCCTTCACACTGGTATCTCCTATAATGTCCGCCATTCTTTCTGTGCGTCTAGTGTGCTATTAACGCTGTTAAAAGGAACTGTCCCTGACCATCAATCCAGAGTAATTAACGATTCGCTAGATTGGTGTTTGAGATGCCAGTAACACTGTGAAAGCTGCTAGGCTCCATGAAGTTTAGT
>OY744613.1:30041894-30121184 GCA_963556255.1 Allolobophora icterica
GTGAAAGAGATATTTTCTATTACAAAACTCACGCATTATCGACATGCTGGTATCTGCGCCATCGAATTTCTCGAATCCTTGTTCGAAGTAGGCGATGTAACTACACGAAGGAGGCAAAATATCGCCAGCTTCTGCACTCGCTTCTGACGTATCTGCAAAAAGTATATTATGTTTACCTGTCTGTCTGGCTGCCTCTCTCTTCCCTTCTCTCCCTACTGCTAATATTAAGATAGATTCGGCCACACTCGGTTGCTACTAAAAGCTATGTGTTAATCGGCATTATTCATCGGATTTACAAAATGTATCCCCAAATCGTGATGCCATAAATTAGCTTCGTGCGCGCATTTATCATCCGAAGGGAGGGCTCTAACCGAATCCCAGATTAGATTAACTCCAAACTGTCGGAGCTTTCCCTCGTGTAAATTTGTGATATCTGTACAGATATGTCCTCACCTATCCGACTACTATTAAGCTATTAGTGAGCTGAGCTAACCCTGGTTGAAGGTTCGTTCGTCCAATCGTGTCATGCCTCTAACTATTCCATAATTGAAACCTTAATCGCCATCTCTGTTCCCACCAAGATTGAGGGTACCTCTTCCTCCATTCTCTGGCACCTCAATCAGCTTCCGGGGAAGCTTGAGAGAAGCGAGGGAGGGTTCCGAAATTTTTTCATAACAAAATAACAACAGCTTACTTATTTTTATACATTCTTACCCACTCATGTCTACATTGTGATGATGATTATCGTAATGATCATAATGATCATGACATTATAAAAAATGCTCTCCGGAATGATCACTGCATTCAATCCAAGTTGATTTACATCGCCCGTATAGGTGATTATCCTTTACAGTAAGCAACACTAATAAAAATAATAACAATAATAGTTATCAGTATTAGAACGAGTGTTTAGGTGGTAACGGATCACACACGGTCTAGGCCTATTGCTGCAGCCCACGAGGCGTTTCTGTCGACAGCCACTTACTGGGCCGATGTGTTACATGTGTGATCCGATTGTAAACTTCTCCGCTGTGTTGCATTGAGCGAAATATCGTTCATTTGTGGAAATCTATCTCTCCCCGTGGCCTTGTAATTCCTCAGGGTTTTTGCCTTGCGCTGAATAATTTATCGTTTCCTAACTAATGTTCTGCAGTATTACTTTTATATTGTGTTCGATACGTGTTTGAGAAAGACAGAGACCCAGCGAAAACAGAAGCACCTGCAAGAAGACAGGAAGACAAATAGACATACAGACAGACACACAGACACACAGACGCACAGACCTGTGTAGTCTACTAGTCGTGTGAATGTTTGCATGTGTAATTGTGCATGTGAGAGTATGTAAATGCATAGGCCTAAATAATCCTATTTGAGGGAAATTCTTATCGACTACTCGAATAAGATTAGAAGCGTCGCAAGATCTACCACATGATTATCCAGTTCTAGCTGTGGATTAGAGGGATGAAAATGTAGATGGATGTACGGACGAACAGCTGGAAGGATCGAAGGATGAATAAATGAATGATTGGGAAGGCAGACGGATGGATGCGTGGATGCATTAATGAGAATGAATGGATGGATGACTACGTGTGCTACGGATGGAGGACAAAGCTACAGATCTCGTATTACGATAAGAGAATCTTTGTACGTTTTGTCCGCTCATTCAGATCTAATCTTAACACTCGTCTGCTTCAACTTAGCCACGGTAGCCTGTTTTTTTGTTTTCTCTGACCCATTAGAACTTAAACGTTACTCAAGAGGACTATGTTTTTTTTACTATGGCTTGTCTAGAAACGACCTTCAGTTGATGCCTTGAAACAAGAGCGGGACAGAAGAAAATCCCAGACCCGTCTATTTCCCTCAACCTTGACCCTGCATCCACCCACACATTCACTGCCAATTCTCCAGTCCGCAACCTAGGACCTAGGTGTGAACTTTAACCAAAAACTCAGCTTCTCCGATCACGTCACCATCTGTACCGCTCTTGTTTTATGCACATCCGTGACCTTTGCAGAATCCGCCCCATGCTCGACTTCAAAACTGCTTCCACAATCGCTACATCGATAGTTCACGCAAAATTAGACTATTGCAACTCGCTCTTCCTGAACATATCACTTCCGTCCTCAAATCTCTCCACTGGCTTAAAATACCCGAACGAATAGAATACAAAGTAATATCACTCACCTACAACACACTCCAATCCTCCCAGCCCTCCTATCTCCGCCAGCTGTACCCGGTCAACCCGCTCCTCTTCTGCCCTAACACTTCTCCGCCCTTCCGTCACCTCATCACTAAAATTTGCAAACCGTTCCATAGCCATAGCTGTCCCACCTCTATGGAACAAACTCCCACCAGTACTATGAGAAATATCACACCCATCCTACGAACTCACCAAAACTTCACCTCTTGCTTTCTCTCCACAGGTCTTCCATTCAAAACTGAAGACTGCTTTTTCACAAATCCTATCCTGATTCATCCTCTTCCACTTACCTGCATCGCCGTTTCAACCCCAAACACCACCTTCCTTAGCCGTCTGACTGTCTGCCTGGTTGACCTCTTAGGATCTTGACCTGGAACCGATTTCACCAACCCACTCCACCTAACGATTGAGATTTGATTGAGCGTCTGTGAATAAGCTGGTTCCCGCGACTTCGCTTTTGTGGGCGCTGTAGAAATTCGAGATTACGTTTACGATTTTACGAGACCGACGTTACAGAAGGCATTGAACTTTAGATTAGATCATTTGCCAGCTGAAGGAAGATTCGCTTCTCAGGGACGTTCGAATGTTTTAGGTGAGAACTACTACTAGCCTAAAATGACGAAAAACCTGAGAGACTTCATACATTCACTTCAGTTAGGGATGCATTTAGCCCACGTAAAGGAAAATAATTGGCTAGATTATATTACGACGCGTGGTTGTCTACTCCAGTTAAACACTGACGTGCATGGTGGCCAATGGTTTGGGAATGGTTTAGCTCTCTAATTACATAATGGTGGCAGGCTCATATTAGTCCGGACGATCCCCGAAGTGGGTGTGCTAATGGGTCCATCATCAATAGTAATGAGACTCGGCTCTGACCTCCCTGGTCGTATACGAAACACATTCTCCACAATCCGGAATTCATGCTGATGACTGTCACCGAAGACCCGCCGACACCTGCGCCCAATCCTCCTCCTCCTCCTGCGTCACCAGTGTCGACACCTGGCGTCGGGATCTCGCCCAGTGATGCCATCGGCGCTGCTGAGATGTCGTAGGGTTCGCTCGTGTACAGCCAGTTGTCGGTGCCAACGGCAATCGATAGGACGACGGTTGACACGAGACCGAAACCAAGGAGGGAGAGCGACAGGGTGGCCTCAAAATCACACCTTGTCATCGCGATCTAAAAACAAACAGTTTTCTTTATAGTTCAGAAATACCAGGTAATAATAATAATAATAATAATAATAAATATAACAATAATATATATAAAAAGAATAAATATAATCAGGGGCGTCTATCCCCCGTAAGTCATTGGAGCAACGTCCTTTCCCCCTCTTCTTCCCCCTTCCAGTTCCTCCCCCTAAAATGGTGGCGTACACACTAACAGATCCCCCTATTTCCTGGATGGGGCATTTGCTCCAAGGTTTCTATGGTGTAGACGCCCCTGAATATAATAATAATAATAATAATAATAATAATAATAATAATAATAATAATAATAATAATAATAATAATAATAATAATAATAGGGCCTAATAATAATAATAATATCGAGAGAGATATCGTTCATTTGTAATTTCGATGGATCGTACCTCTGTAAAAATAATTTGGCGGGCTGTCACTAGAGCCAAAATCCCTTCCCTCAAAGAGTCCAATGGTCTTTCCAGATCTGACGGTAAAAGACCCTGTGAAGTCACCGTTAGGCCTATACCTTGGTCCAGATGTCGCTTAATTCTTGGCATGGGATTTCACGGTGCCGTATAAATTCGCAGCATCATACGAGCATTTAAGATCGCAAAACGCAGGATCGGCAGCGGAAAGAAACAGTTCATAATAAAGAATCTCGCAGTAACACTGGAACACCGAGTCACTATAGCTTGTCGAAGAACTGGGAAGCACGATTGAAGTAGTGACAGGAGAATTGCGCGAGAATATAGCTATCTGTAGCTAAGTGGGACGCGGTGGTGTAGTGGTATGTTCTGTGCCTTGTAACCGGAGGGTCGCAGGTTCGAATCTACCTCAAGTCACTGCGTAGCGACCTTGGACAAGTTGCTCACCCACAATTGTCTGTGAGGAAGGCAACGGGTAACCACCTCACTCATCTCATCCCCGGGTGGCATAAAGCCAATGAACCTGCCTTCGGACAGAGAACTCATCATCATCATAGCTATCTGCTCCAGCGCCGATCAGTGGACCTTGTCTGTCCTGGGTACCTCGGTTTCGATCAATCAGAAGAAAGATGGCGCAACCCAACGTTAGATGACTCGCCATCGAAGAACGTCTGTATCGATGGCTGTAGCGAACAGTTCTCGAAAACTGGCTTAGAATGCTCCTGCAGTTCTGGATGAACTCTGACCTTTGACATCCAGCTGACCTTTTGACGTAATAATAATAATAATAATAATAATAATAATAATAATAATAATAATAATAATAATAATAATAATAATAATAATAATAATAATAATAATAATAATAATATGCGCCGCCCAGAAGAAGGTTTGCCAAGTTTGAAAAGCCGCCAGCCTATTACCAGTTCATCCCTCCTGCCTTTGAGACACTTCTCCTATTCAACCACCAGGAATTGGAGTTCATGGCCAGCCTAAGTCGCTATCCATCGTTGTCGTGGGGTTCTCGGACGCTATCGCCTGTCGTCGCTAAACACTATCGACGTAACGTGATCCACTGACTCTGAATATGATACAATCTGTCAACTGGATTGGAATCCAGTTAGTGTGGGCTTGAATCCACCGCGTGTGACTCTCCACATTTCTGTTTTATATTTTGGTTACTGATGCAATTTCTGTTCTTAATTTCACTTAACATCATTTAGACTAGCGTAGAAAGCTCCTCTGAATATATCTGTGGCTCTATGTGTATTTTCTTAATAAATAAATAAGTAAATAATATTAACTATTAGCGTCCCAGACAGGGGCGCCCGCAGGCTTTAAAAAAATGGACGCACACCCCAAAAAAATTGGACACACACTCCTCCCGTCCCCTCCCATCGTACCCGTCCTCTGTCCGCCGCAGCGGCGCCGCTGGTAGTCATACACTGAAAATGACTCAGAGTGACTCATTAGACACAATTCAATTTAGAAAACATCCAAATCTTTAACATGCCGCATTGTCGTTCATAAAAAATATCCATGCTCTGCCTTATATTTGTGTGGATTTGATCTGGTGGGTGGACGCACGTGCGTCCAGTGCGTCCGCCTGCGGGCGCCCCTGGTCCCAGAAGCACAAATATCTA
The DNA here is from genome assembly GCA_963556255.1 of Allolobophora icterica. Classification (NCBI taxonomy): domain Eukaryota; kingdom Metazoa; phylum Annelida; class Clitellata; order Crassiclitellata; family Lumbricidae; genus Allolobophora; species Allolobophora icterica. The sequence continues at coordinate 30,047,348 of OY744613.1, forward strand.
TCAATGCTACCGATAGTGACGCTGCATCAAAAGCTTAGAAGTATTATTGCTAGTATTAAGGAAGACCTTATAAGCGTTGCCTGAGCGTGAACGTTGAAAACGATCCCTCTGTTTGCATCGATCGACATTTATGCAGTTTGGGCGACCAAATACGGAGACGCTTTTATGCCAGTGTACAGTTTGTACACGTCGTCCAGTGCAGAAATGTCGGAATTGGAGATAATGAACTTTGAACTTACTGGTTCATAGGTCTTGGAGAGGACGGCAAGGAGAGGCATCATTAGTACGGCTATGCTGGCGACTGTTTGCCACTAGGGAGTGACCAAGAGATGAATACATAAATACAATGTGGAGCTTACTCTGATGCAAAAAAATGAAAATATGGATGGCGCATAATTTTAATATCGTTATTGTTTTCAAACTATTGAACCTACATTTTTAAAATATTATCTCTCTGTCTATAATAGGAAGTGGAAATATAGAATTCAGATAATAATAATCTTCGTTTAATATCTCAAAACTGACAATAACGCAGTATGATTACAACTCAGTATGAACGGATGATCACAATTTATTACAGGAGTCGAATTTAACTGTACACGGCAGCCAGGCAAGGCGCCCATCACGTCCTACATCTCATTTTAACATCGCGCCATCTCGCGAATGAAAGGCTGAGTGGACCTAAGATAGAGATAGATAGATAGATAGATAGATAGATAGATAGATAGATAGATAGATAGATAGAGAGAGAGAGAGAGAGAGAGAGAGAGAGAGAGAGAGAGAGAGAGAGAGAGAGAGAGAGAGAGAGAGAGAGAGAGAGAGAGAGAGAGAGAGAGAGAGAGAGAGAGAGAGAGAGAGAGAGCAATAATTACTAATAATTGTAAAATTAGTAATTACTGTCATATTAATTATTGTTCATTATTATTATTTTTTACTTACAAAATAAAATCCAGAGGGTCTGTAAAACTATGCAACGAAGAATACACTTCTTGAATATATTGTCTACTGTTTTGTTGTTGGTGTTGCACTAGTAGTAAGTAGGCTTAGTAGTATTTGCAACGTAAATCTTGTACCAAAGATATAAAGATATAGTAGGAGAAGAAATATGAAATACTAGAGTATTTGCCCGCCATATATGACGGGTTGACGGGTTGAAACGTCTCTCACGATTAAATCGTAATCATCGGTCTTGTGGACTTTCTTAATTCATGGGACAACGAAATTTTGAAGGACTATTCACCAACAATATGGCATTTTCCAAATTTTATGACGTCGTGCGGAGCACTGCCGACTGTTGGAAGAAATAATCAAGGACTATGTTTTAGGAAGGATAAATTATTATTATAATAAATTATAATAAATACATTATTTGCCCTGTATTGCATGTAACCAATCAATGCTTAGGCTAATAACTCTTCGCCTCGTCTGTGCTCCTCCTCCCCCTCAACCTGCCTTCAGATCTTGTGCCCAATATAAAAGACTAATGCCGGAAATGGAGGGAAGGAGTGAGTGAAGGAGGAACTTAGGGACAGAGCTAATGCGATAGGCAGTGAGGGAGGAAGGCAGAGACAGACTTACTAACCGCTGTTCGGCTGTCTATGAACGGTTATTAACTCTCCCTCCAATTGGCCTTAGGGACGTCGGCCAAGTGCATGTCAGGCATTGGAATGCGGCCAAGTGCCTGTCAGGCATAAAACATTCCAAAGCGTTTATCTTACGATGGACACACAGAGCTGGGAAATTGCATAAGAGATTAGTGACACTGGCGTCTTCCTATGCATAGCCTAGGCACTGTTTGTGAGATGTTCCTCGGTCCCATAGGAGTCACTGCTCCGGTGTTTGAGACTTCGGGTTCGAAACTTGAGTCAAACGACTTTGCTTTTTTACACAAATAATTTCGACTCGCAAGTTCAAAAAACTTTCTGCGCCATAAATTATTCTTACTGATTAGCTTTTACAGCAATGAATGGATGAGCATAGGGCGTATAATGAAATACGATGCGGGTTCAGAGAGGTTTTTAGATATTGTTTCCTGCATTCGGCTAAGCGGTTGGTGGCCAGAAGACTGTGACTGTGACTGTGAAATTAAAGTTGGAGGTTGCTATATTGGCAACCTCCAGCCGGTGTTTCATGAACCTAAGAGAAATTAGAACCTATCCATGAGTTCCATTAATAAACAGCAGTGTATTGCAATGCAATGCTGTGCAACAAAATGTGATATAATATACATTGCATATTCTTTCCCTCTCGCTCATGGGGAAGTATTGCTCGTTCGATTTGCGATTTGTGGTTCCAGGAAAACAGAGCATAGAAAGGATATGATTAGTCTTGGTCATTGTGGTCTTTTGCAGTGCACAATAACCGTAGGACTATATATTTTTTCTTAAAAACTGTAAGGTGCATTATTGCAACAAGTCTCATATAAATATATTATATATATGGCTACTTACATAATTTATGCTTTATATCTTTCTTGTGTATCAATATTCAAAGTTATTTGCCATTTGAAAATGTTTCCGTCGATGATTTTTTCTCCCTAAATTTGATTTTTCTTCTCTTTTTAATTTCCGTGACGTATCATTCTTCGCGGTTTCAGCGCATCTGTTTGCAACAAGTGCCTTGACATTGTAACGTTATTTCCTTTTGTAGGCCTATCTGTTTTGGGATTTTCTCCTAGTTTTGTCTATGCGATGCGGTCGTTGACTAAGTTGATTTAAACATCTGCCGCACAATATATGTGCTAGCAATTAATCCCACCCTAAATGCTAACTGATAACTGATATAAAGTCTTATACAGTTGTAATTATCATACCTCTTATGTCGATGCTTTTGATTGATGCTTAGTCGTAGTTAACTTCATCCATAGACGTGCTTCATAGTAACTCCGAGTACATGCATTCTGTCGGTTTGACCAATGTAATAGTGGCATACGTCCTCTGTCGGCATTCGGCATTTATGTGTGAAAGAGCGTCGGATGATCTGGTTCTCATACTATGCGTAGGCACACAGACTGAGAAATTGGATGTGCGCTTAGGATATCAGCAGCTTCACCTCCTTCCCTTCTTCGGTATGGTCTATAGTCGATGGAAGCCGCCGTCGTGTGTATCACCATGTGCTCCATCCCCTTCCCCTCGCCCTCTCGTTTTGTTTTCCTCTTTTATTCCCTCTTCACGAAATAGCGCTGGTTGTAATTCTACTATCATATCGTACGTCTATTATAGTCAGTTTAACCATTATGTTTCTCTTTGTCTCTGTTAGGCTACATTCTATTTCTGTTTTCACTCGCTTTCAGAAGCGTAGCCAGACTTAAATTCAAGAGGAGGCAAAAAATCTTGAAAACAAAATTTGACGACTTTTTTGGAGATTTCTATGTCAAAAGATTTTATGACCTTTTTGGGGAGATTTCTGTCAAAAAATTTAATGACCTTTTTGGGATTTCTTCTTGAATTTCTTCTCTTGTGCCAGGATTCACCGTTCAAGAGGAGGCAAAATCCAGGTGCAGGGCTATAATCCAAGGAAAAATTTTAATTTATATAAAACCAAGAGTAGGCAACTGCCTCCTCTTGCCTCAATGTAGCTACGCCTATGCTCACTTTGTTCTAAATCTCTGAATTTTATTCGATAACTCATTTCTTCCTTTACTGTGTTCTTAATTCACACCTTCCTTCTTTCTTTCCATCATTGATTCATTGATTCATTCATCTAATCAGCCGTTCGTTCGTTCATTCATTTCGTCACACAGACGCAGAGAACCAGTCTTTCTGCCTTTCTGTCCGTGTATCTGTTTCACTGTCCGACTGCCACAAATGAGAGATGCACTCAACCTTTTATTCATCGGACGATCGCGGACCAGCTGGAGTCTCGGGCAGTCAATATTGGTTTCAGTCCAAATGAATTTCTACGTTCATGCTCGTCTCATCCAAACATACAAATAATCAATACACTTTCCTCTCTTTTGAGTTAGAAGGCTAATTGGCATCCAACATGGTCATCTGGAAAAGCTTTTAACCTGTAGGAGCAAGTTATCGTTCGAGTCCACAGGGAAACAGAACCAAATAAACGACGCTGGAACTCCGTCCTCGGTCTACAGGAATCGATCAACTGGAAAAAATATCGCTCGACACCGTGGACTATTCGGTATCGCGCCGGATCTGTAATCCGACGATTGGGCGTTCGAGTACGATGACGGACTTCGATAATAACCTTGTGCATGTCATTCTCGCTCACTTGATGCACCTAGGTTATGATTTACTTACCTCGGCACGTCCGAAAACAATCCAGAACGCTCTTACCAGTGCAGTAGCCAAACCTCCAGAGAACTTCCATCTAGTTCTTAAATAACTTTATTGGATTAAAGTTTCTCAACGCATCTGTTACGAAGCGGTAAATCTTAGATTGGAAGAGATGAAGTTGTTCGTAAAAGAGGTAGGAGGGTCATTTTTCCAGTGGAGCGGAGGAGACAGGTTATGGTACGATTTCCAAATCTTAAGTATCAATTGACGGAAGGGCAGAGAAGTCCTAAGGCGAAAGAGCAGCGAGTTGAGCGAAGTGATTGGATGGTAAATAAATGTTGATTTCGTTTCTCTCTCCTCGCAGAAGCAGAAAAGCATAAACAGGCGATTGCTATGCGCGAGTAACATTATCCCAGTCAAGTTGCCTACGGTAAAATTCTGCATCCCTTGAACAATACCGCTATATATCAACCTCATGGAACTGCAACTTAATGAAGACTTATGAACATGCCCTTCTGTTAAGTTAAACATTTTAAAGAAATAAACAATGGATGAATGCAGTCAGGATACTCTGAATTTCGTATAGCGGGTGTGATCCATACCTTGTCCTGGGTAGTAATCTTGTGTGTTTGTCTGCAAGCCTGTTAAAGATAGCACCGTAGGCGACTTTGCATAGGCAGGTAGGTCCACTGCCTGGATGGAAAGAGGGATCTTGTAAGCGAAACGACTAAAGATTAAGGGTGCTGCCGTGCGGGAGAGCATAGGAAGCTGCTCCAGCTGAATCCGAGGTGAAGCCCTTAAAACCAATGCATTTTGAAACATTTTATATGAATGTAATATTAATCACATTTTGGTTACACGTATTTGCTGCATTTTGAGAAGTGTTATGCTGCTTCATTAGAAAAATGCACGATAAATTGTTGCTAACAAGCTCAGGATGCCTATGTTAATGTGCAAAGATATCCTGAACTAATAGAAACTAATATTTAGTAAAATAGGCCTTCTATTTAAATGAAGTTAATTCATTTTTAGATGATGTGCATGCATTCAATCTACATGTAAGATAAAGCTTATAAGCTGAAGTTAAAAGAAGGTCATAGAAACTAATTGCTGCATCTATATACAAGTTGAGTGACTCACAGTGCGTCTAATTTATTTATGCCCTCCAGAACTCCGGGCAACACTGCTAAGCGATTTCCAACATTCCAACTATGCTCCTCTCGGTTGATGTGTAATATCACTAGCACAGACACAACAGCGTAGGTGACTTTTATGGCCAGTGATCTGTTGGTTATCTGTTGAATATTGGGGTGATATGGGGCAGTAACGCCCTTCCAAGGTTTAGACAGCGTCGAAAGCTGGGTCCAGAGTGGAGCTCCGGAACCTAACGCCACACGACAGCCGTCAAGACACAAGAGTCACTGATCGAAGGCATGGGACCCTAAAAGACCTCATTGGATCTACAGCAATCCCGCCATTGATGGCCAAGTGATGTGATTCGTGTAGACCACGCTAGCCTAAGTATAGGCCTAAGTCGTCACAATACAAGAACACAGCACGACTGACTTTAATAATTATTCCATTGTTTAACGTCGTCTTATCATAAGACTCTTATGACATCAAAGGCCATTGACATTCGACTTTATTAAAACGTGAAACAAGCTATTTATACATTGTACGAGACATTCATGTACATTCACGAGTGGTTATATATTTAAACAGTGCTTTTTTCTAGAAAAAATATTCCGGAACTGAACAATAGGTTCCGGAACTGAACAATTATGGAACGACTAAAATCCCGAGAAAAAGAGATTGGAGATTGGGAGGGGTCTCAATTAACACTGAAAACACTTCACAACACTGAAATTAAATTAAAATAACTAAATTATTTGTTTTTATTATTAAAATAAATAAATTTTTAGTTGCTGAGAAAAGGGGCGTTCCTGCTGAAAAAAGCACTGTATTTAAACTATCTAAATTTATGGAGCCTTGTTTCAATGCTGCTCCCTCGACAGGTCAACATAATTTACATAAATACCGTATTGAAATAATGCACTACTTCCACCTACCCTGACACGCGATAAATGGCCGCCGAAGTTAAAAGTACACCTAACACTAAGTGAGGTAAAGTTCAAGCAGAAGAGAAAATGTGTAAATTAACAAACAATCTCAGATGACGAATAGTCAACACATAAACCACAATGAACATGTGCAGGATTTGTGTAGTGATCTACTACCGGTACCCACAAAATTGGATGAGGTACGTATACTATAGGTTACGAACATCCATTAACCTTTGTTTATGATCAAATATATCAGGCCTGTATACAAAGCCAATCGTCCTGTGCTGACAATATAAGATTCTGCTCATAAAACTATTTTGTTCTATTTGTAATGGAAGCAATCGATCAGCTTATATCATTTATTTCGTTTCCGTGAAATCTCGCTTTTCTCTTTTGGTCTTGTTTGCATTCGTCTGTAGTTTTCTTTTTCTGCTGGCACTCAACCTAACCTGCGATTCACTTTGATTGTCAGACCGAACCATTTGATCAGTTGCAAGGGACTCCGGCTGTACACGTCGATATATGACCTCCATGTGCTCAATATATGACCTGTCCATTAACAGTTTCCTCATTAGCTCTTCTCTGTTGAACTTTTCATTAAGTGGCTCGGGAGTTGGAGGACAAAAGTCCATCGGAGATTCTGTTGTGCAAACGCTACTATACAACTCATGACCAAACGAAGGATATAGAAAAATTGAATCGTTCAGAAGGTAGTCGTGATTAAATTTCAAGGAGAACTCGATTGGCAATTTGAAGGACGGCATCAGGTAACATGGAACGAAATCCTGCAGGCAAAACTCGTGGAAACATAGCATCAATTTCTCAACAAAAAATCTGAGTTCTCGTGGAGTTATGTCTTTGTATTGTAAACTTTTGTTTGTGCAATCCTTCAGCGCTTCGATGCAGTACAGAAGGCAGGTCTTCAGAACATATGTGAGATTTGGTTTACCAAAATTATTAAGCAGCTGTTTGCCAACCATATAAGCTGCTCTTGCCACAGCTGAACACTCTTTGATGATTCGACCCTCTGCCGGTGCAAAGGATATTCTGGCAAATGGATCTGAAAATGGAACCCATGGATAACTTCTTTGAGTTTGATCAAACACCAGATAACAACCTCCAAACATTATTCTATTAGGTAAACTGGACAACGCCTCTTCTGGCCACCAACCGTTTGGTTGAATGCATGGAACAATATCCAAAGATATCGGTGTGAACATGTATCTGCCTTCAATTGGTCGATTCAATATCAGTCGGATGGTACTGCAAGGGTGATACAAAGGCACGAAGTCATCAGAAATTTGAGAAACATCATACTTTCCTTTCTGTTTGTCATAAATCCGTCCGACTTCGTTGTGTGGGTCCCACTCGAGAAAATCTTCGACTTCCCAGAACTCTGGTTCACTCATTACTTGCAAGTACAGAATTCTGAATCTACACGAGATTTCCGTGATCAAAAGAAAATCATCACTGTTGAAAAGCCTATCAAATCCCTCTTGACTTTTAAAATCTTGACTCATTGGCCGGTATTCAGCATTATTAGATCGTCTTTTTAGGTGAACAAATCCACTTGGTGCTTCCGGTGACGGAGCAGCTTCACACAGTTCGCCGAATTTTGTGAGAATGAAATTGAAATCAAATTCGTCTGGTAATCCAGTCTTTGTTCCTTCTTCAGCGCTGCCAATTAACACAGGGCAGCATTCAAATCTCGGATCCTTTTTTCTAATTTCGTCTGACAACCGATTCATGAATTGTCTGACTTTGTCGCATATCTTTTTTGAAAACTGATCACGGTAGGCGTATTCTGAATCTTCCCAAATCTTAAAAGCATCAACTTTTTCTTGACTTAAGTGGCCTTCTAATTTCCCGGACATATTGTGCCTCTTATGTTCTTCATTTCGCAGCTTTTTTAAATCTCGCGGTGTTTTCCCATCAATATCTTGTATATGTTCCTCAGCTCCTTGCTCAACTAAAGACTTATAGATGGCTTCTTGTTGACAATAGTGCAGAGGTGTTCTTCCGTAGTTATCTCTTTCATTAATTATATGTGCTAATTTCAGGACATTTATCAATACAGATATGTCTTCCAACTTCAGAGCAGCATCCGACACGGCATAGTGCAATACTGTTCTGGCTCTGTGGTCCTTTGCAGCCGTCATTTCTTCAAATGCTTCTTTATGAGGACTGCCACTTAAAAGATGCTTGAAGTCAAAGATCTCAATCTTTTGTCTCAAAGAAAGTTCTGGTAGAACAGCAGACAAACGATGGAGTGGAGTTTTTCCCAGTTTGTCGGTATACTGCAAAGTAATGTGTTTTGGATATTCCGAGTGTTTATTCAGAAGGGCAGAAGAAGTAGCACCATATTCCTTAAGCTTCTCAACTGTCTTCTGACTGATGCGCAATTTTGACTTCAGAGCCATATCAAGAACTGTGTAACCTCTGAAATCTACAGAATTTATGTTTGCATGACCCCGTGTAACTAACACGCTCACTGTCTTCTGTATTGTACTATCTTCTGTCCAATCATTGCATATCGCTTTTCCGACCTTACTATGTGCAGCGTATCGGTTCAACACCACTGGTGCTTCTTCTGACGCAAGTACTCCAATTAATGCAAGGAAATCACTTGAAACATTGCTTACTGTATCGTCACCATAAATAAGCGCATGCAAAGAATAAAATCCGCAATGATTTTGAAATTCGTCCAAGCATCCGTGTTGCAAAAGCAATTCAACTGCAACAAATTGGGCCCCCTTGGCTGCCTTAATAAGCGCAGAGTCTCCGTAAATGTCTCTTGCATTAAAGTCAACTCCAGCACCGTGCTTATCTCCCCAATCCAATAATAACTGGACTATATGACTGCAACCACGTAGTGAGGCCCTTATTAGAGGTGTTTCACCTTGGGTATTTTTCGCATTAACATTAGCATTATTCTTTAAAAGCAGTTCGATAATAGAATTAACCAGATCTCTATAATCATCACCAGAGAAATGCCTGCAGCTACAGCGTTCAACTACAAAATGGAGAGCAGTCTTGGATGAATATTCCAAAGCTTCCACGTTAAATCTACCAGACTCAAGAAGGACTTCGACCATGTGCCGAAGTGCTTCTCTAGAACGGGCAATTTTCATTGTTCCAGCGGCGATTAGTTTTACTGCGGTGTGCAAAACCGAATGATGATCGACGTTTCTGTACTCGATTTCTAAATCACTTTTCAACAACTTTACAACCTTGTGGACATCCAAGGCATGAATTGCTGACGTAAAAGATTCTGTAGGAGTCGTCGCCGGACGATCTTGCCTGCCAAAGCATGTCAAATAATCGTGCGTTCATTTATAGTTTACAGGCATGCTTTAGTTGTATATTGTGAAATTGTGATCAATGTTGAAATTATACTAACGGGTATATTTTTAACGGACAGTAGGCCTATAACTACAAGGTTTAGCCTGAAGTACTAGTTTTATTTACTAGTCCTCGCATAAAAAAGCAGTCACGAAGTCACATCTAATGACTTCGTGACTTATCGACTGAGAATAATCTACCATTTTAAAATATTTTTGATTTAATTAAAATAAAAGTAAACGGTTACGACAAGTAGCCATTACAGAGACACAAGCGAAGTTTATGTGAAGTGGTGTTTAGTGAATCCAGATTGGTGGGGGTTAAGAAGTGAATTAGAAGAAAGCAAGGATTATTCTTTCAGTTAACTTAGATAGAAAGGAAAGATTGGAGATGGGACGGTAGTTGGATAGGTTTTCCTTGTCAAGGTTTGCTTTTTTTGAGAAGAGGAGTGACTAGATAGTGCTTAAAGGCCATTGGGAAGTTGTCGGTAGAGAGTGAGAGATTAGTACAAATTTATTCATTTTTCCTACCAGCAAAATCGGAACACCACGTGTATAAGTCAAAGTCAACGATGTATCATGTAACGGAGGGCGCTTTCTTCGGGTAGCTGCCTCGGATATGTTTAATCAAGGACAGTATATGATTCTGAGATTGTGAGGGGACTGAGGGTGAGGCCAACAATATGAGTGTGGGTCCTTCAGTATGAATTTCGTTAACGATAACGGTAAAGAAAATGTTGACTGTAACTGCAACTAAAAAATCATTAACAATAACTATGACTACAACGAAATAACAGTAACGAAATTCGTCGTTATTTTCGTTGCAAACAAATAAAAAGTGCAACATCGATAAATATGAGAACGTGAAAATGCGCTGCATCGAATAGCTTAGGCTTTTTGAGAAGAGGTTAGTTAATAGCGTAGCATGATGGTCAAGGCTTTCCTCAACACTTGTCAGGTCTTCCTTTTCACCACTCAAGGAGAAAAAAGCCACCTGGAGAGTTTCCAAAAGCGGTTCCTCATCCAGGTTGCCCCTCTGTTCTATCAGATCCTTGGTGCACTTAAGCATCTCGACCTTCCATAGAGTCCGATCCGGGATCGCAGGTTCCTCACTCAACGAGCAATCAGGGGTTCAAGAATTAGTTACGTAGACCGGTGCAACAAACTCGAGGTCGCTGACCTGCTTCTGGTAACCCTCGTACTTCCTCTCACCCTTAGTACTCTCGCGAGATCTATTCGGGAATAGCTCAACCAGGTGCTTATTGATTTCCCAGGGTTTTACCCCCGATTGAAGAAGGGAAGCCTCGTGCTCCGCCATACGTCTCGTCTCTTCGGGGATCCACCGTGCTCTCACTCTTGGTAACACTTGATGTTGTTCGTAATAGTCTGACGGGTGAGTTCTCCTGAGGTGTTGCGATAGTCCACGCTGGTCCTTGAATCAGCGCGTGCACAACTCGCACACCACCATCTCGGATTCCACCCCTGCCACGCCGTTGGCAAAATTGACAGGTCCTGCAGGGGCAGGATCTCTAAACGTAAATTCGTAGTCCATTTTTTTATCGGTATCGGGTACGCCCTCGCACGCTTAGTTCTGACCATCCGAATACCATACGTGGACACGAGATCCAGCACAGGACGGCCAGCTTCTAAGCTCCCCGCTACGTCATCGGACTTCGCCACCCACCAATCTTTAGCCGATCAGAAATCGATCAGCGATGAAAGGTGCGCGACGCTTCGACGCTACCACATCCTTATATATCCGTATCTCTCACTTATTGTTATATTGTTTGGGCCTCCACATATAAATCAAGCCTCACAAGATTAGTTACCCTTCAAAAGCGAGCAATTAGATAGCTTACATAGTACATAGCCAGATTCTCTTATGGGGCCGATACGCAGCAGATATTCTCGAAACTTAGGCTCCTTAAAATTGACCAGATCAGAATTATGCAGAATTGCAGATTGGAGAGTTTATGTACCGTTCCGATCACGAACTGCCACACCCAGTATACGATAACTGCTTCTGCCGCACTGCAGATCGCCACCTGTATCCGACAAGAAACTCCAACTTATATCACCAACCAATAGCCCATACAAAAACCCGTTTATTCTCTATTAGATACACCGGACAGCTATTTGGAATGAGATAACTCAATTAGGGTGCATCAAAACTCCATTGCAAAAATGTGAAGTGTCTATAACCCCGATCATCGTCATATCTCAGTCTTTCTCGACCCCCAGTCACTACTCACCTCAAGTTCTCCAACCGAGCCATATCCATCACAGCACCACGCCTCTGGAATGATCTCCCCCCTGAATTCCGCAGTTTCTCAGTGCCTCCATCATCATTGCAACCCGTCCTTCATCCTCCTCCTCATGTTCCTCTATCTATCACCCCCGGGCTTTCCACTAAAAACTGAAGTCTCACCTTTTCAAATACTCCTACCCTAACTCATCTGATCCTCCGCCTTCCAATTATTCTCGCCGTAAACGCCACCCGCCTTGACAGCTGATCTGCCTCTCCTGATCTGGTACCATGGAAATCGGACTTGGACCTCTTTTGGACCACTCTCTGGAAACCCCCTCTGATCTGACGTAGCGCTCGTGAAAAGGCTGGTGTCCTGCGCTTGGCCTACGAGTGGCGCTTTAGAAGTTTGGAGATTACGATTACGAATACGAATAAGCAACTTCGAGGAAACCATATAATAATTGATTTAAAATCACACGTAGGCCTATTTGCTGTATGTATTCTTGCATTCTGTTCCATTATATCTACCATTAAATTGGGCAAAAGATTTTTAAAATCTACGCCCATGTAGAGGTTCCCCATTCGCAAACATTTAGGCTAACCGAGTAACCCCGAATAAGCAACTTCGAGTAAACCACAATTATAATAATTTATATGAAATCACACGTAATCGCTTAATTTTAGTGGAAGAACCTGAGAGGAATTGTGTGGTATCAAATCCCAATTTCTTCGAAGCCTTGTGAACAATGTGATATGTGGTGACTTTGATGCTTCGACCTTCAGATCTGTGAACACATGAGATAGAAGAACTTCGCCAATATGATGACGACAGCCTGACCAGAGGACAGCACGCTGCAGCTTATCTTTTATGGAAATACAAGCTGCAGTCAGGTGGCCAGTATTTGAGCTTGTTGTGTCGATTGTCATGTTTACAATGCTGTCGTTACAATTCCATTTCGTCACGAGCTTCATTGTTAGTTCTGCAATGATTTCTCTGCATGACTGGTCTGTAGCCTTGGCACTCCCAGCAACTTTAACTGTATTGCATCACCCACAATTACAATTACAGTCAAAGGTATATTAAGATGACGACTATATCGAAGTATAGGTCTATAGTTGAAGGATATTGGCGAAAGTCCTACCTCAACATTATGGCCCAAGATGGTTGGAACTTTCGCAAGCGTCTGCGCCTCTTAACGAAATAAGCACATGGAAATCCTGTTTCTTTTTTGTTGCTTGATCCAACAAACATGGCGGCGGCGGCTTATTCTTGCAGATACGATTGTGAAAGCGTAGGGCCTAGAAAGGCCTATTCGATTATCCAAAGGCCTGTTCGAGAATCCATGCGATTCACTCTAAAGGCAAAACAAAAGCAACTTTTCCTATGCAATGGAATACTGGCAATACAATAACAAAGCGATATGAGCCAATGAACTTGTTATTAGTAATGTTAGCTATTTGACTATTCACTGTCTAAATATGAAAATACCTGTAGGCCTACTCTACCTTCGTTACATCGTTAATCTAGATTTTACGCAGGTTTTTTAAAGCGGAAAACCCATGTGGCCTAGTGAATAGTTATATTGTATAACTGCCTTCTTTTGAGAAAGGAAGGAAATATGCCAGTAGCCAGGCACGTAACTAGCCTTTTTCGTTTGGGGGGGCTTAAGCCTTGAACATGGCAGCATTTATACAGTGTTCATACGAATTTTAGCCGTAAGCATACAACGGCTTGACTTGTTTGGGGGGCTTCAACTTCGTTTGGGGGGCTTAAGCCCCCCAAGCCCAACGCTAGATACGTCCCTGCCAGTAGCCCAGTAGAAAGAGAAAGGTTATTACGGAAAGCTCGTATGATGGCTAAGAAGTGAGGTTGCGACTTATAAGCGATGTAGGTACAGGGTCAAGCAGGGCTGTAGTGGTAAAATTAGAGGTGAGTACACGCTTCCGGTTAGTTTTCCGAAACAAATTAGAGGTGAGTATACGCTACAGTATTTTAATATAAATAAATATAAATATTTTTTAGGTGAGTATACGGTCTTTAGAGGTGAGTACACGCTGTATACCCGCGTATACCCTCGACTACAGCCCTGGGATCAAGTTCAAAGTGTTTGGATGAAGATTTCATAGTAAGGCCAGCAATGTACTCAGAAGTGGCAGGTTCAAGGGTTGACAGCGAGGGAAGGATTATGTATCTCAGGAAATGAAGAGTTTACAGTGCTTTTTCTAACATGCCTAACCTTAGAGATGTTAGAGATGATGAAGAAATGATCGAGTCTACTGAGTAGAAATATAAAAGGATTGCACAGAAAGAAACCGAACACAGGAGTGAATGAGACACAGATAAAAGACCATCTTGAACGCTGTGCAAGCGTTTACACTGGCTACATGTCCAAGAACCGCTGATTAATCGGCAACACACCGCATGATGAAAAGGGCCATTAAGATGACGACTAAATCGAAGTATATGACAATAGTTGAAGCATACTGGCGAATGTCCTACTTCGACATTTTGGCCACGGATTGTTGGTGCAATCGCAAGCTTCTGCGCCTGAAAGCGGATTGTTTTTGTTGTTATTTGATCCTTTGTTAGTTGATCCACCAAATATGGCGGCTCATTCTTACAGATACGATTGTGTAAGCGCAGGGCCTATTGGCGTAGGCCTATTCGATTATCCAAAGACAGAAATCCATGCGATTCACTCTATAGGCAAAACAGAAGCAGTTTTTCCTATGCACTGGACGAATGCCCTACAATAACAAAACGATATCAGCCAATAAAATTGCTTGCAGTAATGTTAACTATTTTACTATTCACTGTCCAAAAATGAAAATAACTATAGCCTACTCCACCTTCGTTACATCGTTAACCCACGATATTTGTTACGTGGCGCGGGTTTTCCCAATCTGAAAACATGCAGTGAACCGTCAACTCCTTTCTCTTTCGAAATTTTGACTCTTAACAACGTGATTTGTTAAGCGGGTCCTGGGCCTTACGGTCGCTATAGAAGATCGCGTACATTAACATAGATATGGCCCAGGATCTTTGCACTCACAGGTCGGCCTAGTAGACGGGTCATGAATATGCATGAATCGGAGTGGGGCGCTGTGAAGGTTACTGGACCACTTGACCAGCGCTGCTCTGCTGTCTGATAGGCCTACAGGGTTAGCAGACATCTGCTTATGCTCTATAGCAGTTAACATAATACTTTTTACAGTGATTGTAGGCCTATATAGGCCTACGCAGAAATCCGGTAAAATGGCCTCCTCCCCTCCCTGTACGCACGTGTACTATATTAACCCCTCCCCCACCTGCGTACATAGGGCCTACGCACGCTTGACGCTTTTCAAAAATCTATAGAACGTCTATATTTAATCCACAAAGAAATAATAAAGGATTAATGATGTTAACGTGTTTAATAAAAAGATAGCTCACCACCGTTGTACGGCCGCATCAAAGAAATATCAAGCTGCCTAACTTTAAAAGGCTTGCCCAGTGTCCGCTAAGAGACTCAAATGCCGACTGAACCGGTGAACCCAGTCCTTGACCCAGTCGAACAGATGATAGCCTTGTCTTGATAAGGCTTAGTGGCCTATGGAGTGCTTTTCTGCCTGAACGCTCTGAAACGCCGTTCCGGCACCTTTTTCAGCTTTTAAAAATAATTTAGTTATTTTAATAAAAAATTATGTAGTTAGTTTAATTTAATTTAGGTGATTTCAGTGTTTATTGATATATAATTGTCGGCTCTAAGGACCAATTTGTTCAAAAGTCAGACTGTCACTAGGGAGCTATTTATTACGGATCTGCCTGTGACTAGGCTGGTTCCCGCGACATCGCTGTTTTGGGCGCTGTAGAAATCTCGAGATTGCGATCTATCTATTCGTTGCTGCTGGGAATATAGAAATCATATTGTAATCGTAATCTCCAAATTTCTAAAACGCCACTCGAAGGCCAAGCGCAGGGCAACAGCCTATTCACGAGCGCTGCGTCAAATCAGAGGGTTTCCAAAGAGTAGTCCAGAGGAAGTCCAAGTTCGGTTTCCATGGAGGCAGGTCAATGGAGGAGGCAGAGCAGCTGTTAAGGCGGGTGTCGTTTAGGGCGAGAAAAATTGGAAGGCGGAGGATCGGATGAGTGTGGGTAGGAGTTCTTCAAAAGGTGAGACCACTTTTGAGAAGAAAGCCCCGGGTGATAGATAGAGGAGCATGAAAAGGATGATGGAGGACGGATTGCAATCATAGTTCGAGAATTCGTGACTTTTGGTTTTAAAATTCGTAAAAATTCGCGAATTTTTGGTCTATTTTAAAATTCGTAAAAATTCGTAAAAATTCGTTGAGCCATTGTTGGGCCTTTTTTTTACATTGACAGTGGCGTTTTGCAAAAACAACGTAAGCAGCAACAACAAATCTGATGACATCATGATTTGTTGTGTTAAGCTTCTGCTTAGAATTTAATGTAAAATTCAATATCAAAGTTTATTACGTAACGAGTTAATTTAGTCAAATCAAATTTCTTAAAGATGAAAGAACATGGACCGGAGTAAAAGTATATGCAGTAATTTTGGAGAAGAAGGAAAGCGTAATCCAAAAATACAGTGTTGTTTTTGTGACAAGGAATGTGTTGGTTGTTCTGCCAGAATTCGGGAGCAGTTGCATGGCGAAAATACAGAAACCAGAGTCGAGTGGGAGCAGTGGGCTGCTCCTGACTCAGAATCAGAGGACGATGAAGTAGAAGAACGTTGTTTGGTTGCAAGATGTGTTAGTAACTGACTAGTCACACTGGAGCAGGGGCACTGGTGGTTTTCGTTCTGCTGACTGACACTCACAGTCACACACCCCAACTATGATAGAAATCGAAGTTCGAGACTCCAAGTAGAACAGTATCTGAATGTCAGTACTATTGTGTTGCTAGTCAGCTATCTATTACGGCTAATTGATTGATTGCCTATGACATTGACATTTACTTGCTTAAAAAGTTGAAAAGTAAATAAATAATAAAATTCGTTGCCACGGCAAATAATTCTGTTATTTTATTGTTTCACGAATTTTAACGAATTTTAAAACTGCAGTTTTAAAATTCGTTAAAATTCGTGAATTTTAAAAATTCTTAAAATTCGTAAAATGCGAATTCTCAAACTATGATTGCAATGATGATGGAAGAACCGAAAATCTGCGTAACTCAGGAGGGAGATCGTTCTAGAGGTTGGATATGGCACGGTTGGAGAACCTGAGATGAGTAGTGACTGGGGATCGAGAAAGAATAAGATAGGAGAATGATCGAGTGGAGCAATCACGGAGATACCTGAGCTGAGAATATTGAAGGGAGTTGTAGGTTAGTGATAGGACTTTGAAGTGGATTCGCTCTGATATTTTTAACCTATGGAGTTATTGAAGATGGCAGCGAAATGATGATGTTTGGGGGTTCTAGTGACAGCTCTATAGCTAGTGAGTTTTTGGATAAGTTGCAGACGCCAGATTAGGGTGGATTCAAGGTTGAGGAAAAGAGAGTCGCCGTAATCAAGCTTTGAATGAACAATGGTGGTAGCAAGGGTGGAGGCAGTTTTAATGTCAAGCATAAGCCGGATGCGGCAGATGTCACGAATGTGCATGAAGCAGGAGTGCGAGAGGCTGGAGATGTGGTTAGAGGAAAGACGTGAATCAAAAGTAATACCGAGATTGCGAACGGAGGAGTCGGAGGTGAAGGTGAGAGACGAAGAGTTTGTCGATAGGTGTATGGAAGAGTCAAGGATTTTCTAGATTTGGTCAGGTAGGCCTAGGATGATAAATTCGGGTTTGGAAGGATTAAGGCAGAGCAGATTGGATGACGTCCATTTAGAGATTTTGTTTACCACGTACAGGAATTGTGTGATGGAGGTGGAAAAAGAGCTTGGGGAGAAGGACATGTAGTTGGGTGTCATCTGCGTAGAGATGTTGGTCAAGAGGGGAGGTTTTTATGAGATGGCTCAATTGCTTATGTCATCTCGTTCTCAACTTAGGACTTAACTTTTCACCATATACTGCCTCTCTGTCTTTGCGGAATGATCTTCTGGATGTTGAAAAGCCTTCTGTCTGATTTTGGTGCGCCGTCGGTTGATGCCATGTGCATTAAACACCGGCGCGATAGAAGTTAATATTTTATATATAATTATGCACTTGAGTGCCAATACCTAATGGCCAATCATCAGCAGATGGTGTTAAGCAAATATAATTGAAGAACTTGTTCAAGGTCCAAACACTGTCGACCTCGAAGAAGAAACAGTCTAACGTCGAAACCTTCAACGTCGTTGCTTACTCGGCGACCACGTACAATCCCACGGGGATCGCTGATGTCACCATCGCGGTCAGTCACAAATAGATAGGGCCCGCTGCAGCCTAGACCCTCGCAACGTGCAACGCTACCTTAATGGACTCAAGGGTATACGCAACGGATAAACACAGTATACAGCGACATGACTTATAAACAATATCGCGTTGGTTTGGAATTGCAAATTTATATCGCGCCACTTCAAGAGAGACTCATTAGAGCAGTGTTTCCCAAAGTGG
Source organism: Allolobophora icterica (assembly GCA_963556255.1). Taxonomy (NCBI): domain Eukaryota; kingdom Metazoa; phylum Annelida; class Clitellata; order Crassiclitellata; family Lumbricidae; genus Allolobophora; species Allolobophora icterica. The sequence goes on from OY744613.1 coordinate 30,065,769, forward strand.
GTTCCGCGGAACCCTAGGGTTCCGTGAAGGGAAGACAAGGGTTCCATGAAGCTATTGGATAAGTGTTGTTTGAACGTGTTGTTACATGATGATCAGACTCTGAGGTGAAGACAAGGGCTCCGTGGGAAAATTTATTTAAAACAATTTCTAGTCTAACTTTTAACGATTAAACTGTGGGCCCTACATACCTGGATCAGTGTTTAAAAATATTGTACCAGAATATGCTTTGTTTAGGTAGGGGTTCCGCCAAAAAATTGTCAAGTCAAAAGGGTTCCGTAGCCTAAAAAGATTTGGAAGCACTGCATTAAAGGTTTCCGGATCCCAAACAGCGAAACAGCGATCGAACAGAATGGTCTTCAATCATTTGCGGAAAGGAAGCAAAGATAGTAATAATGTGCGACGTGCGTAGCTTGAACTTTGTAAATTCTGCTCCGAACTGTGAATCCACAATATAACCGTGTGAGTTGGCGTCTCTTGTGAACTACAGAGGCTCTAAGCCTTCGCACATTCGAAATGCATACATCGATGCAATAATGTGTTCATATGTCGTCGACTAACGTTGATCTTGATTGGCTGTAACTGCGCACTCAATTCATATACAATGTCTTAATTAAATCTTTTTGTTCACTTGATGGTAGGTAGATAGTCTCTGTTAAACGACGCTTTGTCATAACGAAGATGATTTAGCGTTGCTCTCGTAGTCGTAATCGTAATCGTAAACTCTAAATTTATAAAGCGTTACTCTAAAGCCAAGCGCAAAGCGCCAGCTTATTACGAGCGCTGCGTCGTATCAGAGGGGTTGTCCAGAGATCGATGTCCATTGGAGATCCGAGTCCAATTGCCATAGAAAAAAAGAGGCAGAGCACCTGCTAAAGCGGGTTTCGTTGAGGACGATAAAGCTTGGAATGCAGATTAGGATTGGATTAAAGTAGGAATTCTTGAAGAGGTGATACTTCAATTTGGAGTGAAAGCCTCCTCCTTATCCTGGCTTCGGACTGGCATCACCCGGTGGTATTGGTAGCGGCGGCGTTACACCTGCTTGGCTAAATGGCTTCATATTTCTGTGATCGCGTGGTTGTTGTGTCGTATTTAACCACAGCATTGACTTCCTCTCGAAGACCAAAAGCAGCTTTCCCAAAAAGTCAACTTTTTCTCCATACTTTTGCATTAAAATCCACTATAGAGCTACGTTTCAACTTACCAAACCGCAAATATACTGTGCTTGGTAAATTCCATCGTAACTCTAGAGTGAATTTCAATGCAAAAATACGGAGAAAAGATTGATTTGTTGGGAATGCTTGTCCTAGTCTTCGTCGAGGAGGCCACGGTGAAGTGGCTGTGGATAAATACGAACCTATGAATCTAATGTGATTTCTGCGGATAAATACGACCCTTTGAATCTAATGTGATTTCTTACACTTTGTATGCGGACCAAATTTTACAAAATCTTAAAACCGAGACAGGATCATCGAATTAATCACGGACTATAATTATACAGAAAAGACAATATTAATATCTGTGCATGACCATTTATTCAAAATAGGGCGAAAACCTGTGGTTTTATAAGTAGGCCTACTTTACAATGCAGAGGCGGTTGTAGCATAGGTTAAATTATAATCTACACAAGAGACACTATATATAGGTAGGTCTAACGCTTAGCGGTATCCAGATTGTAATAACGGTTAAATTGGGTTAATGTTAAATTAATGTAAGCGCCGTATAGAGTAGGCCTACGAAACGTGAGTGAGATTGGGTTGGCAGGTTCTGAAGATTATGGCCGATGATAATTGACTTCAGCGACTGTCGTGGTCTCGTGTGTTGATGTCCGAATTTATCAGCTATTGCTTATACGACGTGTGTTAACCTCTTTTCCCCATACGGAGCATCTTATATGTACCTGTGCGAAAAGTTTAAATATATATATATATACACCAGGGATTATTATGACCAAAGTGGGTTAACGAGTCCTTGGTTCATAGTTCCGAGTGTATATTGCCGAGTCCTTTAGTTAAGATAAAAAGTATAGTTTCTTTTTACGACCTACCAGTAACATAATAAAAGATTGGCGTTTATACGTTTTGTAATTCTACCCAGGTGACACTGTTTAAGCGGGGTCCACGGCCCTTTCTGTGTCACCTGTGTACCCAAACTACAGAAATTGATTTGCCTGTTTTTTGTTTGATCTGTTTACCTATTCAGTTTGGTTACCAAATAAAAGATTGATTGATTGATATATATATATATATATATATATATATATATATATATATATATATATCATCGTATACAGCATTTATACATACAGCTTGCATATACATGTAATATATAATAGTTCAATCCCTAAAAACAGTTCTACATGCACCATTTTATGAATTACTACTACCGCTTGTATGAAAAATAGAAATATAGCGCGCATATCTGGATGTTAGGCCCTTGATTGGCAGTTAAGCCCACAACGTCACCATACATTGGATGTTAGCAGTCTTGTTGTCAAGACCTTAAACCTCAAGACCAAGAGCAAGACCTTGAACCTCAAGACCAAGACCAAGACCAAGACCAAGACCTTGAACCTCAAGACCAAGACCAAGACCAAGACCTTGAACCTCAAGACCAAGACCAAGACCTTGAACCTCAAGACCAAGACCAAGACCCCAAAAAATCACAGTGGTATCCAGACTTCTATTTCTTACTAAAAATTGTCCAGTCGGACAACTCGTTATTTTAATGAAAACATGAGTCTTCTTTTATTCAAGCAAAACAACTCTAAATGGAGACTGCAGAGAATTCCGAATCGTATTTACAAAAAGTCCTTCATGCGAAATGTTATTCCAAATGCCCGTTGAATTTTATAAAAACCAATTTGCTCAGAATTTTCTGACCAAGACGTGACCCATGGGGCCTCGTAAAAATTCTGCCATGTGAAAAAATACGGTCTACAAGTACTGAAATCGCTAGCACACAAAGCAGCTTTTCAAGAACCGGATGCAAATGTACAAATTAATCGTGAGTCTGTTTTGAAATCATTCCATGGTAAATAACCGGAAGTCAAAATAATTGTCCAAAACAACAGTGAAACCTTATTCACAACGTGTAAATACTAAAGCAATAACTGCATGAGTAGCCTAATTATTGGATAAATTTGTAAAATTCTTGCCGTTTGTTAAAATTAATGACTGTTCATATTGACAAAAGTCAAGACCAAGACTTTGAACCTCAAGACCAAGACCAAGACCAAGACCTTGAACCTCAGACCAAGACCAAGACCTTTGGTCTCAAGACCAAGACCAAGACCAAGACTTTAAAAAACGAACTCGAGTGCACTCGAGACCAAGACCCTGGTCTCGAGGACAACAAGACTGGATGTTAGGCCCTGGATTGGCAGTTAAGCCCAAAATGTCACCATACATTGGATGTTAGGCCCTTGATTGGCAATTAAGCCCACAACGTCACCAAACATTCGCTTTGGACTATTCGTCTAGACATCTCTAGATTGATTTGCATACAGTTAAGGGATTTTACATGACTTACTAGCAGAGGATGCACCCTGTTTCAAGAGCGGTCCTATTGGGTATGAATGTTGATTAGCTGACCGGTGGCCTATCAGAGGCGTGGAAACGTAGCTCCAAAGAACATAAAATAAGGAAAATTGTAAGATATACAACTTAACAGGACTTACGTTTGCCAAGTTTTCCTTTGGCCCCGCCATCTGGCGACGGCCCTTTGGGAAGTCCTCCCTCTTCCACCGTTTGAATTTTCTCCAAGGAATGGTCAGTCTAAGAGAAGAAAGCCAGAACAGTCCCAAAATGTATCTTTTAGAAAAACAGAATCGCTTCACAGGATATTTTTCGTATGAATTTAGGCTTCCATATATTAGCTCATATTGTCTATTATATATATCAATAATATTCAATAGGCTACTAGAATATAGGCCTATAATATATAATATGTATAATATGACGCACGCCTCCAGAGAGGTTCGGTAATGTGTAATGTATTGCAGGGGTTCTGAAACAACAGTTGTGGTACGCCAGATGTCGCTCAGTGGCACGCGAACAAATAAAAAAATGAAGTTTTCTATGAGTTTATGCCCATCTTTCTTCGATTAGCTATTCTACGTCCACCATGCGCTTATTTTTCTTAAAAGTTTAAATTTTTCTACGCTAATTGCAAGGGGACTCGCGGTCGCCTGTTGTTTTTGATCTTACCTTGGCTGGTGGTAAGCCAACGTTCGATTTTTTGACCTGGTGGTACAATAAAAGTAAAGTTTGAAAACCGCTGATGTATAGGACTGTGTGATATACGTAGGCCTCAAGTTTTAAGACCAGTTAAAACCGGTTTTAATAAAGAGATGGTTTCAGCTATGGTCAGACATTCGAGAAGAATCATTTATAGGCTAAGCCTTCAAGATAGCTGATGTAATAAAATATAGGCCCTATTGGAAAGAAATGTACCATGGTGAACTGCGGTTTTATGATTACAAGAAACCTAAATATTAATCACAGAGAATAGTTATTGAGGTATAAAATAATATGAGCCACACTTCTCTTTAGAATACAATTTATTATATGCAGAATAATATGTAAAATGATTTCGTTTACGGTAACTATAATTGTAACTAAGAAATATCATTAACTATAACTATAACGAAAATAACACTAACGAAAATTCATCGTTATTTTCGTTACAAAAAAAAATAAAAAGTTCAATATCGACAAACATGAGAACGCGAGAATGTGCTACAACTAACAGCCTATGTTCGCCTAGAACTTTGGATTTGTGAATTAACCCAGTTACCGTAGTAATGGTGCATTAAAAAAAATTGGTTAACCTTTCTCTATAGTGATCGAGGCCCACGTTGACTATAGCCCAATTACCAAAATATTATTGATAGTCATAGTAATCTTGTAGTCAAAATGTCTCTAAAGATCTTTCACTTATTGTAAAAATAAAAATAAAAATCCTGTAACTATAATTATAACTATAACTAGAAATTGATACTGACTATAACTGCAACTATAACTAAAATGAAACACCATTAACTCTAACTGTAACTAGGCCTACAATAAAATCTGTAGGGAGAATCACACTGCAAGGACCCGTATAATTCAAAGTACGTTTGAATATAAGAGGAGCATAGAGAAAAGTATGAGGTTGTTGCTATAGTTTATCTTATGTACGCATTTGTGTGGAGTAAACATTATAAGTAGGTTAAACATGTTAAGTCAAATCGCGATGTCGAACGATGAGTATATATACATACCCGAAGGGAATCTCTGTCGACGGTTGTTGCTGCCACAGAGATCGTCAAAGTGACGACAAGAAGAAAGATCAGCACAGTAGACCTACCAGCGAACCGATTCCACGAGAAACTCATGTTCAGGCTGTAACGTAACAGACACTGAGCAGTTAGGCCTACTGTATACCATTCGACCAACTCGAGACGGTTAAGTGGAAGCAGACAATTATATATTAGCATAGGCGTAATATGTGGGGTACGAGGGTTACCCGCATCTTCATTTTTTGGAATGGGGTACCGTACTACCTACTTTTTAAGCAATACCAATCAATATGTTATTATTGTGCCTTCTCAGAGATCGCAGTTTCTGCATTGGTTCGTGTATGTAGACAGAATGAGGAGTAAGTACGGTACCACAAGTTTACGAAAGTACTTATGTAGCGGAGTAGAATTCCACTACTGGATTTAATTATATTTAAATAGGAATTACCATTAGCTGGCTCCGCTTATCTATGCCGATTGTCTAAAATTATTAATATTATTATTATTATTGTTTCTTATTGTTTATTATTATTATTTTTTTACACCCGAGGTAGTTCTGTTCCCTCGGGCTAAGAAACAATGTCCGAAGACTTATTATTATTATTATTATTATTATTATTATTATTATTATTATTAATATTATTATTATTATTATTATTATTATTATAATTTACCCGAGGTATCAATGATCCCTCAGGATTTGGAACACAATTAATTATTGTTATTTAGGAGCAGAGATAGCGTCTGGAGGGTCAGGCCTCGTCTTCGGGAGGAAGCGTGGGAAAGGTGCGTTTATTATTATTATTATTATTATTATTATTATTATTATTATTATTATTATTATTTATTATTATTATTATTATTAGTAGTAGTAGTAGTAGTAGCAGCAGCAGCAGCAGTAGTAGTAGTAGTAGTAGTAGCAGCAGCAGCAGCAGCAGCAGTAGTAGTAGTAGTAGTAGTAGTAGTAGTAGTAGTAGTAGTAGTAGTAGTAGTAGTAGTAGTAGTAGTAGTAGTAGTAGTAGTAGTAGTAGTAGTAGTAGTAGTAGTAGTAGTAGTAGTAGTAGTAGTAGTAGTAGTAGTAGTAGTAGTAGTAGTAGTAGTAGTAGTATTGCTGAAGGCAGTAAGATACATTAATTAAGCGCCATTATGTAATGACCTAGCATCAAGCGATGGCGCTAAGCAATAAATGAACTTCGCAATAAATCCATGTATATTCCTGCCCTCTAATACAGCATGTTTGTACATTTTCGACATCTCTGCAATATTTGCTTTGTCAAATGTCTTGGAAAATCTAGGTACACTATACTAGGTACACTACAGTCTCGTAGCTTTGCGGTTGTGGGCCCTTCCAACTGGAACCACCTGCCTCAGGCCCTTAAGCTTGTCCTACTCTCTCTCTCTCTCTCTCTCTCTCTCTCTCTCTCTCTCTCTCTCTCTCTCTCTCTCTCTCTCTCTCTCTCTCTCTCTCTCTCTCTCTCTCTCTCTCTCTCTCTCTCTCTCTCTCTCTCTCCTGTCTGGTTCCGCAAGCGCCTGAAAACATTTCTCTTTGTCAGTGAGGACACTGACCCGGGTCGGGAGCGCCTCTGATTCTGAGTGGCGCTATATAAATTCTCGATTACATTTACAGTTACAATTACAATCAACGGGTTTTCTTCGTCTAACCTTTCATAGATCTGGCATGGTGTATGGGGCACACCTCGGTTATCGGTGTGCTGATCGCCCGGTATTCGGGGTTGTCAACCAACAGAGACGAAAACTCGGATGTAGAAGTTTATTCGATGACCATCAGCAGACCAACACGACCTTCGACCAGTGACTCCGACCAATCGAGACCCTTTTAAAGTCTTAACGTTACGCTTAAATACTGTTTCGGTCGGTGTCGCTTAGTCTACATATTTTGCACATGCAGGATTTACAACACTCTGTGTGGCTTCACCACAGTCACGATTCCCATATCTAGTCTACACACGCTAGTGTATTCCTGCCACGCCTACGCATAGCACAGATCTATGCCTCTGCTCATTCCTCTCTTGGCTATCTTTCAATCTCTGTGTCTGTCTGTCTGACTATCTGTCTATTGTCTAATTGTAATTGTAATTGTAACCGAAAACTTATATAGCGCCACTCAAATCAGCGGCGCTTTCAACCCGCATCAATGCCGGCACCGGCAAAAAGGAAAGTTTTCAGGCGTCTACGGAAGTGGAGAGGAGAGAGGGCAAGAAGCTCTTGGCGGAGAAACAAGGGGAGACAGTTCCAAGCAGAGGGGCCAACATAGGCGAAACTTCTGGATTGTGCCGTGGAAGATCGCATGCGAGGGACAACCATAAGGCCGCGAGCCGAAGATCGCAAGGAAGCCCTCGCAGGCAAGGAAGAAACTGGGTTGCAAAAATTCATTAGGTAAGACGGAGCAGAAGCAGTAAGGCAGTTGCGCATGAGAGTGAGGGTTTTAAACTGAATTCGCTGTTTAGCAGGGAGCCAGTGGAGGGAATCACGGATAAAGGCAGAAATGTGGGCAAACTTGGGAATGTCACCTATAAGCCGAGCAGCAGCATTAAGGATAGTTTGGAGTTTGTGCATATTGGAGGAGGAAAGGCCAATGTACACAGCATTGCCAAAGTCTACCCTAGTGCAGATCAGAGCATGGACCAGTGTAGTAACAGCATGAAATGAAAGAGACTTGCGGATGGATCGGAGCTGGCGAAGATGATAAAAGCAAGATCTGGATACAAGGTTAACTTGATCAGTAAAGGAGAGGGTAGGGTCAAGGACAATCCCCAAGTCACGAACAGAGCAGGAGAATTGAATGAGGGGAAACCTAAGATGTAGAGATTCAAAATCAATCTTCCTGAGTTGGAGGCGACCACCGAGCCAGATAAACTGAGTCTTGTCGGGGTTCAGCCGCAAGCGATTAGAGGAAAGCCAAGAATCCAGAGCAGAGGCTGCTGCTAAGATGCGTTCGACCAATTGGACAGCAGAAGAGGCTGGACCATGAATTAGAGACTGGGTGTCATCAGCATACTGATGAGACGAAACCCCATACTGCTGGAAAATCCCCCCAAGGTCCGAAGTATATAGGATGAAGAGCAGAGGAGCAAGAACAGAGCCTTGGGGGAGACCATAGGAGGTAGTGGCCCAAGGAGTACGATGTGATCCAAAGACCACAGATATGAACCTGTCAGAGAGGAAAGAGCGGAACCATAAAAGGGCACTATCAGAGATACCGAAGGATATAGATAGCCGATTTAAGAGAATAGAGTGGTCTACCGTGTCAAAGGCTGCGCTGATATCATAGAGAGCTAACAGGGTGACATGACCACGGTCAAGAGCTTGGAAGACGTCGGCTAGGAGCCGGACTAGTAGGGTTTCAGTTGAGTAGGATTTCCTAAACCCAGATTGAAATGGAGGCATGAGGGAATTAGATTCGAGGTAATGGACCAATTGAAAAGCAACACACCGTTCCAGGAGCTTAGAAAGGAAGGAGAGGTTGGAGATGGGCCTAAAATTAGCTGGAGAATTAGGATCCAGACCTTGACGCTTAATGGAGGGAAAGACGACAGCCCGCTTGTGGGAGACAGGAACAGAACCCTGGGTCAGAGAGGAATTACAAAGTAATTGCAAAAACGGACCAAAGTCATCAATGAAATCCTTAAGTAAAAACGGAGGCAACAGGTCCAATTCACAAGACTTAGAGGGGGAGTCTAGAACTAGTTGACGGATGGTAGTTAACTGAAGAGGATCCCAAGCTGAGAGCGAAGAAGTCGTAGGTAGAAACGATGGAGGTGGAGCATTAGCTGTTGCTTGTCTAACTGTACGTCTCTCTCTCTCTCTCTCTCTCTCTCTCTCTCACTCATGTATGTTCCCGTGCACCTATACAGTTTCCTGAAAGAACTCTGGCAGATTTGTCAACACAAACGATCGCACAGTTTCTGCGCACTTACGATTGAAGTGAAGCTTCAAATTTTCTTACTTTCGCTTCGCAGTACTTATTTTTTAAAATTGCTTTCTTCTCTGTATTTTTGTCTATGCCTGTCTTTCAATATTTTTTGTGCTGCCAGATTGCAACGAAATAGAGTCAACATATCTTACATGAGCTTTCGTTTCTATTTCCGTAAACGAAGTGACCTGCGGACCGCCAGAGGGCCCGCGTTTCGAATACTAGCGGGCCGCCAATCACGTGTAACACGTCACGTGATTCGAGAACGTGGATACTTTCATAAACTAATATGGCGGCCGTAACGGGCAGTTTTGTTTATGTTGGTCAAGTTTTTAGCTTTAATGACTTAGAAAATTCCAAAAAAACTGTATCAACCGAGTAAGTTTAGTAGCATTCTTACACTGCGTGACGCCAAGACGTTAGAATCCATGAAAAAGTATGCGCAGAAGTAGGCTGCACATGCCAAGAATGAGCTGCGATATTCCTCGCTGCGGTTATGCTGCACGAAGCGGCGCCTAGGCCTAAGGCCGCAGAAAGCATAAGAACCAAGGAGAAGGTAACCGTCCCGACTGGGGCCTTCAGCGGTAACTTTCAGACGTCCAGGGTTAGTCCTAGGGCTAGTGTAGCCAATGTTTTGGTCCAAGGATTCGGATTTGAAAAGGCTTTTGGCGAAATTACGTGAGGGCGTCCCGCTAGTATTTGAAATTTCAGGGCCGTCTGGCGCTCCGCTAGTCACAAAATATCGAGGTGACTAGCGGCCCTGAAAATTCAAATACTACTATACTAGCCTTCCGTAAAACTAGTCAGCCTTCCGTAAACCTAGTCAGCCTTCCGTAAAACTATCCATTCACATAGTCTAGTTCAGACGTGTGACAGGCTTCAAGACATACTCACACCAGACACTTACGTATGTTCACGTGTAGCCAAGTGTAGAGTTCTTGGAAGCAAAGGGTCAACAGCTCGGTGTCAACTGTTAATGTGGCTGTCTTTGGCGTCCGCAGGTCTTCAAACCGAACGACAACCGCGTCTTTATACACGACAGAAAGCCTAAGGACATCGGATTGAACGGGGAAGTGATAGGGCCTATATATATATATATATATATATATATATATACATTATGGATAATTAATCCTTCTACATATAATTATAATCCTACATATAATTATAATCCTTCTACATACAATTATAGATTGTCGTAATTACAATTACAAAGTTATGCGAATATAATCAGAAAATTAGTTTCATTGAGTGCAAGCAATAACAAAATTGCAAAAAATAAATAGCCCTCCCTATCAGCAACACTTTCTTATGCATACATTTGTCATAATCTGAAAACATCAGTGTGAACGGGCACATTCCTATTCAATAGCCGATTAGATGTCTGTCTGTCATATTCTCACAGACCATACTTAGACGATTTAACGGGTCTAACTGATTCCAATCGGAAGTTGACAGACTTGTCGTTTGAGTGCAAACGAATTTGTGCAAAATAATACTAATACTAATGCTGACAAAATAATAAAATGCAATTAAATTGGGAGGCACGTGCCCCCTCCAGAGTATACGCCTATGACTACTACTACTACTACTGCTGCTGCTGCTGCTGCTGCTGCTGCTGCTGCTGCTACTACTACTACTACTACTATTTTTAGCCCGAGGTGGAAATGATCCCTCGAGCTCTTAGAAACTGTCTTCAGAAGCGTTATATTCCGGAGTTAGCGGTTCTCATCCCCGATTAAATGTGCAAATGTAGGCTACATCGAAACGCGACAGCGCTGAAACAGGTTTGTGATTTCGAGTGGGTCCCCCGACATCGTTGTCAGTTGCTGGCCTAACTCTATTATGAGTTCACGGCCAGATATGTTTATGAGGCCCACACGCTTTCTGGCACGAACAACAAACTTGCATTTCTTCCTAAATTTATACATTGCTAGCTTGTTGTAATGCATGTATTTAAGAATGCACCAGGTATGCTTGTAAGCATCTATTTACTTGTGAATGAAGGCACATGTAGGCCTATCTATGTGTGCTCATTGTATGTTGTATGCGTGCATGCTTTCGTGCATACCTACAAATCAGTCTATTGTATACGTATGTAGTAATAATGCTAATAATACTAATACTAACAAAGTAATAAAAATTATTATTTGTAGTAGTAGTAGTAGTAGTAGTAGTTTTTTTAACCATATACTTAAATCGCGTTTAGTTATGAATTCACCTCGAAATCGCGTGCAGCTAGAACAAGGTATATTTTTAGCAGTTTGCGATATGATGTAAGAGAAAAGGAAGGATCCCTTAAAGCTGGTTGCAGAAAATGTCATAGATGAGGGCTAATGTGCAAGATAGCGTTTTTGTTATTTGGAACAAACAGCTGGCCAACGGAAGCTGATTTTAAGTTTATTCAGATGAGATTTAGCATAAGTGGGATGCATGGGTGGCTCTGTATTTGACCATGAAGTGCCATGTATACGAGGCCATTTACATTAAGGTGTAACAGACGTGGAAGCGATAGACAATCCCCTAAAACATACTGAATCTGTAATTAGAGACCTAGGGGAATCCATGCAAAGCGCAAGGCAACCATCTTTCCGGCTGTTAACTCTCAACATTGCAACATCAATTGTTAATGAGTGGGAAAAGTGGCGAGGAGGAGAAACTTTCCAATAATCCAGACGTCAAGGGTGAGAAATCGGCAAGAGTATGGGCAGCATCGTGAATTAGAGACCCGTCGAATAGGTCGACGTTGCCTCAGCAATCTAACCCCAATTTTTAACCCACCCCCCAACTTTTTGTATTGTATTGTATTCAAACATTTATAAAGCGCCTCTAGTAGGGTGAACCGTTCAGAGGCGCTCCCAGTGCGCAAGGCCGAGAGAAAAGAAATAAGTCTTGAGGAAAGCAAAACAAGATGAGGGGTTACTTATTAAAATTTGAGAGCGAGTAGAAGGAGACAGTGTATTCCAGAGAGAGGGACCAATTGAGGCAAAAGATCGGGACTGAGCCATAGCTGTTCTAGTATGAGGAACTGAGAGATCAAATCTGTTTGAGGAGCGAAGTGGACGATGCGAGGAGACAGAAAGAGGCCGGTGAATTACATCAATTAAATATTTGGGGGCAAGACCCCGCTGTGTCTTTGACACCAGAATAAGGATTTTGAACTTAATACGTGCAGAGAGAGGAAGCCAGTGCAGTTTCTCAAACATGAAGGATGAAATGTGTGAGTAGCGTGGAAGACGGGCAATTAATCTCGCAGCTGCATTTAGGACTGACTGCAGAGGCATTAGACGGACCTTAGGAAGACCGATTATATGTTATGGTAGTGACATACTGTCCCGAAATGACGAAGAGCGGAACTGGATTGACCCAGATGGTCTGGTATTCCCCGTTAGGTCCAATTCAAATAAAAACCGGGCTTGTTATAGCGTTGTATCCACAGTAGTGGCGTCGCCAGAGTTCCAAGGTTATGGGGGTGGGGGTAAGGGGTGAGACAAGCATCTGAGGGACCTCTAGCGGGGTAAAAGGGAGCATTTATAACTAATACTTCTGATTCGTTGTAATATTCTTTATGGGAGGCTGGTAGGTGGTTAAGCATGAATAAAATTCATCTTCTCCAATTCTCTGAGATAACTTCTCTCTGCTGGGTCTTCTGTATAATCTCTTTCAGCATTTCTGGTATGATCTTGCAGATGCCCGGGGCTTTGCCATTCTTCAGAACCCAGACAACATCACTGATCTCTGCCTGCGAATGCATTCCCAGGTTAATTTATGATTTGCCAATTTGTGAGCCGCCAGTTTTGACCCTGGATTTGTCCTGATGCTCATGATGCGAGGCTGGTGGGTGGTTGAGCAGTGAAATGTAATGCTGACGTCACCTTGCAAGTTTTGCCTCTTTGATGCATAGGCATGTCCTACACAACAAATGACGAATACCAGAACCCAGCCTGAGCAGTGTTGGGACAGCTGCCCTTGCCTCCCCCTGTGGTGACGCTAATGATTCACTGAGCCATGCTGCCGAAATTTTGAGATAGGCATTACATGTAGAACGGCTCAGCAGTACAGTATGTATGCATGTATGTATAACGTATGTACTATGTATGTATGTATGCATGCACATATCTATGTATGTGCCATGCATGTATGTAGGTTTGTGTTGGTATTGTCGCGAACCACTAACGAAGAGGTTGTCTTAATATCTATTTCTCTGGTACCAAATTGTCACCTCTCTTTACCACCCCCTTTCACTCCACTAGGCTATCTACCGTTCTACACCAGGATGTCGAGAGTTCGTTTGACCAGGAGTTGCGACAAATGTGTAGTATTTCTAAGGGGCTCGGCCTCACTTACGGTCGATCGGCACCTGGACAATTTGATGAAGATGGCGGCTTACTCAACAAATATAAAAGACTGAAATGTTCGTTTTCTCAGCAACGATTCTTCTACTTTATTCAACTATGTCAATTCGACTGATCAACTCTATATTCGAGTTCAAACAACTTTTTTCTTCTTGCACAGATTTCAAACACAAAACGTACTTGAAAACGACAGTCAACAGAATGCAGTTCAAATTAAACTTTAGCTCAGAAATTATTCCTAGAAACACTAATCAATTCACTTACACAATATCTAATAAAGTTCTTCGACGACAACCTTCGATGTCGGTTAACCTTTCTTTCTGCACAGACTAGCCGACTATGCTATTTGGCTGCTATGCTCTTCAGTTGCTATGCGATATCCAATTTGAACCTGCTAGCTCATGCCTCAATAATAAATTTTTTTCGTTTTATATCTTCAAACTGACAATTACGTAGTATGATTACAAATCAGTATGAACGGATGATCACAAGTTATTACAGGAGTCGAATTTAACTGTATACGGCAGACTTGCAAGGCGCCCATCACGTCCTACATCTCATTTTAACAACGCGCCATCTCGCGAATGAAAGGCTGAGTGGACCTTTGAGAGGGTTGCGGGAAGTGATCCCGCTACCTCTTGCTCTTCACGCCAGTTATGTTACCACTACTCTATGTACCCCCTCAATACTCACTAAAGCTTATCATCTCTTTGTCTGTCTGTCTGTCTGTCTGTCTACCTACGTTTCTATCTACCTACAATGCATTGCATCGATGGGCGCTTTTATATACGTTTAGAGTCCGGGGGGGACCGGTCCGGGGAGGACTGGTCATTGAGTACACAATGCAGGTCATAGCATACAAGCCATACATTATTGACGCCATAATTATCCAATTTCGCCTTAATACAGGCGTTATGATTACGTCATTATTTATTGACGTCGTGACCGGCAGTTAAGCCGCTGCAAATTTTCAAATGTAATTGAAAGCCATCCAACAACCTACCAAAGGAGCTGGAACTTCACTGAGAGGTATCTCATGATGACTTTTGCAGTAAGCATCTCAAATTGCCTTATTTACATGTAGCCAAAGCTGTACAGCGTACGTTACAATGCGGACCTAACGAGACGTAAGTCTACACCGAATCCCAACTTCTTTGAACGAGCTTCTTCAGCTGATGGGCTTAACTTTGGAATACTATTCCGCATCTGTTCGTTTTACTCTCTCTTCTGATAAAGACGACGGCTGAAGATGTCGAACAAAACTCAGAAACGACGACGAAGATGATGAAGAGGGTAGAGGGTGACGAACAACAGTTCCCGAACTCAGCGACAGTCGATAGTCGAAGTGAAAATATCGATCATATCTACCGATAATATCAATTTAGTTTTCGCAAGGTATGACAGTAATTTATCCTCGTCATTTCAACGATAGAAAATAATCGTCCGTAAGTAAGGAAATATGGTAAAACATGAAATGAATTAAATGAAAAAGTAATTAGATGCAAGTAAGAATTGAGTATGTATCTGGAGCTGACATGGGAGGAGGCAGAGAGACAGTGGACAGAGGGGAGTGGAGGAGATGCGTCGCCCGATTTGCAGACCTCGACAAAAAAAGGACTAAGGTCTAAGGGTGTAAGAAGTGAGTATGAAAGTAATTAAAAGTGTTACATAAAATTAAGAAATTTCATGGCGTTCGTTCTCTACTTTTGCTGCATCTGTTGTTCATGGTTTTGCTTCGTTATATATTTATATAGCGCACTTTTAAGTACCATTCTGGACCTTCTACATGGAAAATGTCAAATCTCTTCGTAATCAAAGTGAAATTTGGAAGGCGCAAACAGTGGAACATACGGAAGATCATGGACGCCTGTATAATATCGTAGGGCTTACACAGGCGTCTATGGTAAAGATCACCAGACAACAAAAAGGGACAAATACAGTCGAAAGCATGGAAACAGAGTGGCCACGCGACGGACTACAGTGAGAATGTAGAGACGCAGAGAAACAGAAACACAAACAAACAGAATGACGACAGCCAGACGCAGACATAGTGAGACGGACTCTCTTCCGTTGTTTGTGCGCCTATCTCTAATTGTAATTGTAATCGAGAATTTATAAGCGCTACTCATAATCAGAGGCACTCCCGACCCAGGTCAGTGTCTTCACTGACAAAGAGAAATGTTTTCAGGCGCTTACGGAACTGGACAGGAGAGAGAGAGAGAGAGAGAGAGAGAGAGAGAGAGATGAGAGAGAGAGAGAGAGAGAGAGAGAGAGAGAGAGAGAGAGAGAGAGAGAGAGAGAGAGAGAGAGAGAGAGAGAGAGAGAGAGAGAGAGAGAGAGAGAGAGAGAGAGAGAGAGAGAGCTGTCTTTAAACTCGAATATACCTCGCACAAGAGGATTACTCGTCCTAATTATGAGTTTCTTCCGAGGGATATGTCGCCTTCCTATCACCATTCGAGGCTTTCTCGTTTAGTCTTTCGTTTATACCTCTTCGGCAACGCAACTCGCAGTTCTCGAATATACCTCTCAGTTCTCGAATCTACCTCTTTGACGATATGCAAATGAGATCACGTGACACAAGAATCCCCACAAGAAATTTTCATCGATTCGATTCGATTCAATTCGAATCGAATCGGTTGAAAAATTATAATATAACTATTGTTTTATTGCTACTGTTGATATAATAGTGACACATAAAGAAAAGAAGTGTTACATTATTTAGTCTAGTTTAAGACGCGTGTCTACAGTTCAACACATTGGGTAAGTTTGATAGTAACTTTCGTAAGACTTACATTAACGTTGCGGTGTGACTAAAATACGCATGTTTGTGGGTTAAACCGTTGTTTACGTTGATAAATTACCGCGTAGGAGAATTATTTCATAGTAAAACTCAGACTTGAAGCTGGATGATTGGTGAACATATTACATAATGAAGTTGGAATTGCGATTTAGATGTATCTGCAAACTTGCGTTATAGGGGTCCCTAGTTTTGGGGTCAGCCCGAATCCCGAAACCCGAAAACGCTGAAAATACACAAAAGCCCGATTTCCCGAAAACAGTTTTATAGAAAGTGGCCGAACTCTCGAACTATTCAAAGTTAAATTGTAAACTCTTATACATGACATAGACCTAGTGTGGCCTTGATGTATCTCGATATAATGCCTATTCACGTGTTTGTTTGTAATTTTAATATAAAATCGATTTCGGGGATCCGGCCGAAATTCGTTTCGGGGATTCGGGTTTCGGGGATTCGGGCTGCACCCCCTAGTTTTGCCCTAGATTAACTGTTTTAAAACAAAGCTTCACTGTTTTAAAACAGTGCATGTTTAGACTTCTTACTTAGTTGCTGTTTAACGACGCTGTGCCATATCAAAGATGATTAGGTCGCCCTCCTCCTTTCGCCAGGCTTGGGACTGGCACTGTCAGAGTACGAACAGTGGCGGAGTTTGCATGTTTAGAGTCTACATGGCAGCTTAAATAGTCGGAAGCGTTGTGGCAAAAACTAGCCTTATTAGTGTCGCTGGCGCTAACTAGTTTCTTTATATTAGTGTAGTGTCATTGAAGCTAACTAGTTTCGGCGATCATGTACAATCGGGGTGCCCAACCCTAGCCCTGAATTTTAAAATCCAGCTTCCACTCGCAGCTATAGTTTTTTTAGTCGCACAAATATACATCACAAATACATAGGCTACACTGACCCTAACACTAAGCCCTAACTGACCCTGGTAAATGCGAAGATTGAGTGCCTGTGTATATAAACAATATGGTTTCCACTGACTTCGGTCCAATAGAGCGCTGCTACCTACCAGCTACAACCCAAAATGCAATTCGCTAAGTAAGTAGTGAACATGAACTAATATTAAAAACACAATTAAATGGACACTCACTGTTTCGAGGAAATTAAAGTGCGTGTTACTTATTTAACGAATTGCATTATAAGATAAGGCTGGTAGCTAGCGGTGCTCTATTGCAACTGAAGTCAGTGGTGACCATATTGTTTATATATACACAGGCACTAAGTCTTCGCATTTACCCCGACCCTCATTACGCTTACCCTAACCCTAGCCGATCCTCACGATGCAGACACCCACCCAGATAGTACATAGGCACCTCGATTGTACATGTTCACCCAACATATAACTGAAACTAGACGTTGGATGAACGATGATTATTATTTTTTGTATTATAAAGTTTCAATGCAAGTGCGTAATTTAGCAACGTAAACCATGGTTTAACCCGATTCTGATTCAATAGTTATTATAAATATATATTTGTTGTAATATTTAGTTAAATTTAAGATTCTTGTCTACAATCTACACATTATGCAAATTTTACAGTAACTTCAATAAAACTTTTACAATAAATCTTTGTTGTGTGACTAAAACCCGGATTGGGTTCAAATCTGTTTGCACAGGTACAGGCTATAAATGAAAAACCATCCTAAAACTAACTGGACGTGAATCCAGATCAGAGCACCAGACGTTGACCATTAAGACTCGCGTTCGAGGATGCGAGGGATTTGCTTCTAAGGTTATTGAAAGTGGTAAGTTACTGAAAGATTCTGAGTTTGATGTTTTTATTAGTTTTGATTTAGTGAAGAAAGAAATCGATACTAGGTAAAACTGTTCTGATTTATGAAAGTTGTTAGAGCTGGTAGTGTAAATTTAACTTCCTAGGGTTATTTGTCTGACTTGGTTCTGTTTATTAGACCTTAATAGTCATGATCATTGATATTTTTCGTTAATATTGCAAAATTTAATACCCTATAGGGGCCTACAGACTGAAAATTGTGACATTTAAATTTTAGCCTGAAAAGTCATGGTACAAGAGCAGATGGTATATAATTTTAATGAAAATTTATTTAGCAGTTGATAAAATAAACTAATTAAACTTTTTAAAGTTTGTCTCTTTTACAATTCTGCTTGCTGCATATTTTATAAATATTTCCTGAAAATTATTTAGTTTAATTATACACAAACATATATTGGAAAACAGAGATGAAGTCATATAAACATGATTCTTGGTTTACTGTGAAGCATAATAGCACAGTCAGTAGAGTCAGACATCAAAATCTGCGGCCATGCCAGGATAACCGGGTTTGATTCCCACTGGCAACCTAACCAACAAATATTAAAGCAATATGTATTCACGCTTCGGGTGCTCATGCTTTCATCCATTCCAGGTCATTCAACGAGTAACTGCAAGCGAATGTCATTTAGTGATACACAGCAGTTATAAATGGAGAATTTATTTTTTAATTTATTATCTATTTTGAAAATCCATTTCATTTTGAAAACATACTCACTCTGTGAAAATCAAATTGCTCTGTGAATCTTCACTCAGTCAAGTGAACCACTCTGTAAACCTTCACTTAGTGAACAGATTAATTTTATGTCTGAACTCGGTGAACAAAATCACTTGTAAATCACTTGTAATCATTTTTAGACACAGTAGATGCTTGTTTGGTATTTAAGGAACAAATGGTCATTGTGAGAAGAGGTTTACAAAAATTCAGAAAAGGACATGGAGACGCCAGCAAAGAAGCCAGCAAAGAATGCAAAGAAAGAGGTTGTATGTTTTGTAGTGAAGGATGTAGGTGTTTCTGAATTCTGATCCTGCAGTTCAATCGGCTTCAGTGGGTGGGTCAGTTTCTCTATTATACCCAGCACTAGTTTTTCATACCATCTGGATGGTCTACCTTTTTGCTTTGTGATT
This sequence comes from Allolobophora icterica, assembly GCA_963556255.1. Taxonomy (NCBI): domain Eukaryota; kingdom Metazoa; phylum Annelida; class Clitellata; order Crassiclitellata; family Lumbricidae; genus Allolobophora; species Allolobophora icterica. The sequence goes on from OY744613.1 coordinate 30,085,051, forward strand.
TTTGAAAACTGGTATCATGGTGGGAATTGTTGGGGGTTCAACCCCCTAGTCTTTCTTAGGACCCCAGAGTTAAGTGTTCAGTGCGCACCCAATGGGGTCGTTTCCAACCCCCTCAGTTGGAGCTAGTGTGATTTTGCATTATCAACTGTTTATATTATGCATACATTTTAGCATTTTCTTTCACAATTCACTTTGTGGGTTACTAATAAAGTAATTCTCTGGTTTATTGCGATACCACGTGAATTGTGTACTGATAAATTTGGTGATGTCATCACTTTAAGGAGTGTATAGCTTTCTATTGCATTTCTCAGTTTGCAAAATGCAGATAAAATATTCGACTCTACATGGATCAAACTCATGAAAGTCTAACCCCCCAGTCTTTTTTCTACAATTCTCACACTGGCTAGTATTGACCTTGATGGTTTTATTTAACCAGGGTAGAGTATGGGGAAAGGATGGACCTTTGAAAGGCATGTTAATGATGATAGGAACTCGAAGAAAGGCGGTCAGTCTAAGCCCGTGCTGTCCAACACGCGGCCCGCGAGCTGATTTTAAGTGGCCTGGCCGAGCTGAATACCAACCGCAAAGAAAAAATTGAAAGCAAAATTGAAAGCCAAATATCTCACTAAAAAGTGCTTGAACATTTATTGATATACTTTTGGCGCTGAACTGTTATAAAGCATGCCAGACATACATGATATTTATTCACTGGTTATTACATGACAGGGGTGCTCGGTAGTCTAGTGGTTAGCGCGCTGGACTGTCAATGGAGAGGTCGGGGGACAAATCCCTGCCAGGGCAGAAATTTGGTTCTAGATTTCTGTTCCACTGCACCCTCTAGCCAACTCAGCTATGATGAGTAAACCGACACTGTCTGTGGGAAGATGAGACGGCGAGGGAGAGGACTGGCCACCCGCCTTCATATGCCGAGGCTAAGAAAATGAAGTCGCTAACACTTCATACCATGGCTGCCTCAGGGCTAGCTTAAGGGACTGCTCTTCTTCTTCTTCTATTACATGACCATTTATAATAAATTTTAATACAGTTAGAAATTTTCAATAAATTTTAGTCGTTTCATTTGAGTTTTCTGGTGCGGCCTTTGACTTCACTAATACTGTGGTCCGCGGTGTCAAAAAGGTTGGACAGCTCTGATCTAAGCAATGGTCTTATTTTAGGAATAACAATATCATATCTGTCAGACTGTACTGCAGACACTGTGATGCCTTATTTGACATTCCTGATCATTCCAAATCCAGGCTACAGACACTACCAGATTTTAGCAAAAAGCTTGATCACGATTTGAAAAATTCAAATGCACCCAGTTTACTTTAGAAAATCAAACATTTTCTTGTTGCTGATAAAAAAAATTGCTGATAAAACTGTAATGAAATCAAATAACTTAAAAAGTAACTTCAAGTTTATGGGTTTGTTGTTTAATGATTTCTAATGTCCTTACGGGTGCCTGCTAAGCATAATTTTTTTTCACTGCAGTTTTAAATATTGCTAAAAAGAGTGGATACTGCTGTAGTTGTTTTATCATTCCAGATTGGTGTGAGGCTCAGTGGATGCCACATGCAAATTCAACTTTCAGCAGTACTATAGTGCCTAGGAACAGTTCAGGTATTAAAGACAAAACAAAATGAAGGGCCAGATGAATGCTCTTTCAAGGATGAACTTTTCCATGGGCTTCTTTCTATTGATTTTACCCGTGACAATGAATAAATTGTAATCGTGTCACGAACTTTTGTTTGGATTTTTTGCAATTTTATTGCGTGTTCCAAGCCATTATTGTAACACTGGGCACAGGTGGTAGTAAGGGTTACCACACGTCCCTGTAAATCTTTTATGCAAGGGTTATGGAGAGAATTATTAATTAAGGATAATATAGTGGAACATTTGAATGCGAATGATATTATATCCATGAGTCTAACCACACATTTTCAGACTGTGGTGAGAATGGATTAACACAGGTAATGTTTACTAAAGAAAATATGCTGGCGCTACTGAAAAGGCTAAAAACTGATGAGAGTACAGGCACAGATGAACTCCATCCAAAATTCTTACATGAAGTTATGGAAGAAATTGGAGAGGAATTAGCACCCATAGTGCCATTGCTTAAAAAGGGAAATAGAAGTGAATCACGTAACTGTATACAGACCAGTCAGTTTCACCATTGTGGTGTGCAAGGTCATGGAAAGAATTAAGGATAATATAGTGGAACATTTGAATGAGCATGATATTATAAAGGGCATTCAACATGGATTTACCAGAGGCCGTTGTTGTTTGAAAAATCTGTTGGACTTCTTCGAGGAGGTCTATGAGAGGATTGACGAGGGAAACCTGGAGATGTAATTTACTTAGATTTTGCCAAGGCATTTGACAAAGTACCTCATGTAAAGCTGGCCAAAAAGTTGCAAGCAGGTGGGATTAGAGGGCAGGCACTAACATAGATCCATTAAAAGCTGGTTATCAGGTAGAAGACAAAAGGTGGTCATAGGTGATAAACATTGTAGCTGGACGACGGTGCCAAGTGGAGTGTCACAAGGATCAGTGCTTGGGCCATTGCTGTTCATACTGTTTATTAATGACATATACGATGGGTTTTTAAGGCAAATTTATAAGTTTGCAGATGATACAAAACTATGCAGAAGAAGCTGAGATACTACGGGAAGATCTAAGAAAAATGTTCAGGTGGTCACAGGACTGGCAAATGCTCTTAATTTGGAAAAGTGCTTGGTTATGCATACGGAGAAACGTGTTTTCATATAAAATGGAGGGAGGGGTAAGGTATTGAAAGTTAGTGATGAAGAAAGGGACTAGGGAGTGATTATGCACAAGAGTGCAAACCTGTAATTGTAATCGTGAATTTATATAGCGCCACTCAAAATCAGAGGCGTTCCTGACCCGGGTCAGTGTCTTCACTGACAAAAAGAAACGTTTTCAGGTGCTTGCGAAACTGGACAGGAGAGAGAGAGAGGAGAGTGAGCCTAAAGGCCTGAGGGAGGCTGTTCCAGCTGGAAGGGCCCACAACCGTAAAACTACGAGACTGGGCAGTAGCAGTGAGCATCCAAGGAACTACCTGCTAAGAGGTGGAGAGGTGCAGATGACCGGAGAGAGGCCCGACCTGGCAAACTGCCCGACCTGGCAAACTGGAAACTGGGGTGCAGTGAGGTACAGCCCTGAGGTACAGCGGAGCTCAGCCTACAAGACAGTTAAGCATGAGGGAAAGGACCTTAAAATGTGCTAAGAATAAAAAAAGGCCAACTCCACTTTAGGTATAATAAGGACAAGTCACCAGAGGCAAGGAATGGATACACAAAAACTAAGCAACAGAAAAGCTCGAGAATCAGTTAATGACCATAGTCCACCCACTGTCTCTGCATCACAAACCTTGATGCTTCCAAAATGTTAATTATTACTAAGAAATACACTATTAGGACTTATACCTAACAAAAATGTACAGTTATTACAGAGCATAACTGCCCTCACTTGCCTCGACCACATGTACCCCTTCTGCATTGCTGTCCTGGTGAACCCTTCCCACGCTTCACTACTACCGGCTCATAGTCACTGTTACACATCAGCATTTTCTTTCCTTCTCGGTCTTCTTTTCAGTAACTTTGCTACTTGGTTGGTCATTAAAATGTCCTTCAGTGGCTTTCATCTCATCATTGCCACCAGTGTCTGTATCTGCTTCGACATGAACTGGAGTCTGTGTCAACAGAGGTACAGCGTCTGGACAGACGATATCTTTTGTTGCCTCCCGATCTCATTGAAAGATATTTTTTACTTTTGGCATCCAGACCCTTTAAAACCAATACTGGTGGCATACATGGTGGACGCTGATGCAGCCAGCTGCTGCTCTGTTGTTGGGTTGTTGCAAAACAGTTTCATCATCACAACTTCTGGTCAGTCGAGAACAAGCAGTGGTGATTGGATTTGATGCCTGGAACTTTTCGAAAGTGAGGTTTTAAATAATTAACCAAATCACATACTGGCACGAAAACGTCAGCTGTTAGTTCCAAATGCTGCTCTCCAAAACCAAAATTCTCAAGGAAATGAAGCAACATTGAAATGACTACATTAGCTCCTTTGTCACAGTTCATCGACTCATCAATAATTATTAGGTAATTTACTTGTTGACTGATCCCCAGCATGGATGCCAAAAATCTTACAGTGCCGTGGGACTTGAATTAAATTGTCTGCATGGAATTGGCTGGGTAGTGGACGTGCTGGGCAAAGTAGAAACTGTAGTGGAAAGCTGCTGAAAGAGAATTTGGAGCTGACTCAGAAATCTTTGAAACTGTGAGCCACAACTATTTTGGTCAGCAAAGTTTAGAATAAACCTTTTCACTGCCTGGATGTCTTCCAAATGTAATACTGTTCTTCCTCCCACCCGATCGCATCTTACGTGGCACAAGTCCATATTTGGCACACCATTCTTTCAGGTTGTCCAACTTGCCTTTGCTGATGTCCGTCAGGTACAGAAATGTGTTGCGACAAATTCGCTTGTGTTCTTGGAAGAAACAACGAATACGGTTCTTCTTGCGACAATCATTCTTCTGCCTCACTGCACTAATACGACATGACAGAAATCCCCGTAGTACCAGGTCCTTGTCGTATGATGTAATTTCTTGCATGTTCATTTGTATGGTTTCTCTTTCTTCCGGCATAAACAGTCCGATCAGGGGCGTCTACACCATACAAACCTTGGAGCAAATGCTCCATCCAAGAAATAGGGGGAAAATCTGTCAGTGTGTGTGCCACCATTTTAGGGGGGAAGGGGAGGGGAAGGGGAGGGGGAAGAAGGGGGAAATAGGAAGTTGCTCCAATGACTTAGGGGGGATTGACGCCCCTGTGTCCGATAGAACACTGACTACCAAACAGCTGGTATTGACAATTACTTCTTTTTGCAATGGACATGAACTCAAAGATTTCGGCTGCTTCTGTGTTCAGTTCTTCGCTGCTGGAAGCTTCAACAGATGAACTGGAGCCATCAAAAGGTGCATCGGCTGCCATCTGCTCCACGTCACGAAGTTCCATTGAGGCTGTGATGAGCTGTAATCAATAAAACAATATCATGTAATCCTAAACCACAAAAAATAATCTTTATTCAGTAATACCAACACAAATTGATACTTTTCAATGCTCCATTTAGTTAAAGTTTTAACACAAGGCCTGCAATATTTGTTTACTAACATTAATGTTTAGAAACTGTTAGGAATTGTAGTTCAAGAATTATTATACTTACAGAATTACACAAAATTTAACCACCTGAAAAATACAATTCATGATGAAAATTAGAAACCGTTCAGTCATAGGCATTCCAACAGCCAAAAACTTATAATGTTTGTTCATGTAAAAACCCAACAAGAAATTATACTTTGCAATGCCTCTTTAAAGTTTGGCTAAAGTTTTGAAACATTTTCTGCAATGTTTGTTTACAAGCATTAATTTGAAGAAAATTTGTTGGGAATCTTAGTTTGGAAACTGTTAGACCTAAAGAATTGTGGTAAATTTAATCACCTTTAGCTTACAATTCATGAAGAAAATTGGAAACTCTTCAGTCAGTAAAGCAATTCAACAGACAATATTCATTCACTCATTCATTCACTTTGATAATTTATAAAGCGCCTACTCAGAGGTGCTCCCAGTCCAGCCACAGTTAGAAAGAGAAGACTTAAGGAGGCGGTAGAAAGCAATTGAACTGCCTCGTTGAAATAAGCGCAAGAAGGTGGGAGCCCATTCCATGTAGAGGGGCCAGCCACTGAGAAAGCACGACGCTGTTTAACTGAGGAGAGGGACCAACAGCTCACCCCCAGTTGCAGAATGCAGAACCCGACGGGACATTAGGCCAGAGAGCGGACAGCAGAAATCAGATCACCAGAGAGAGACTGCCAAACAAGAGAAGCATTCCTATAGGACAGTGTTTCTTAACCAGTGTTCGACCGAACCCCTGGGGTTCGGTGAGCCAGTGCCAGGGGTTCGGCAGAGGTCCTCTGAAATATATACATATTCAGGATCAGTGAGTGTGAGTGAAAAATCATTTGCTGGGAAAGTCATTTGACGGTTACTTCCCTGACAAAGATATCCAGCAATATCCAGCATGGATGCGGCAGCCTTTCAGCTTCGATATTGCAACAGCAAATGTTAACGATCCATACCTGGACGATCTTATCGAACTTCAGCAGAGCCACATTCAACAATTGTTCTTTGGTACAACAACACTCTCAAGATTTTGGTGCCGCCAACTGGAAGGATATCCTCGCATTGCTAAAGCTGCCCTTGAAATCCTCACACCGTTTGTCACATCATATCTCTGTGAGCAAGGATTCTCAAAACTGGTGGAGATTAAATCCCAGAAAAGGAGCAGGCTTGATTGCGAAAATGACATGAGAGTGAGTCTTTCCAAAACAGAGCCACGCATTTCTCACATTGTTTCCAAACGGCAACAACAAAGGACACATTAAGGTTTAAGATGCAATTGGTAGTGTTGGTACGGTTAGTTAACTGTTAGTAGTTCATGTATTGTCTTGAATGTATTAATATTGTATCACATTTGGTACAATTTTTTATTTCCTTTTGTTCCCATCAGTTAAAAAATTATTGTTAAAACTTGAGGGTTCGGTGAGTGGTCATGGATTTTTCTTGGGGTTCGGCTCCCTTGAAAAGGTTAAGAACCACTGCATTAAGGTTTAAGATGCAATTGGTAGTGTTGGTACGGTTAGTTAACTGTTAGTAGTTCATGTATTGTCTTGAATGTATTAATATTGTATCACATATGGTACAATTTTTTATTTCCTTTTGTTCCCATCAGTTAAAAAATTATTGTTAAAACTTGAGGGGTTCGGTGAGTGGTCATGGATTTTTCTTGGGGTTCGGCTCCCTTGAAAAGGTTAAGAACCACTGCTATAGGAGATGCACTGCAAAGCAGGAAGACAATGCAGGACATAGTGCATATAAGCTGAAACTGGTGCATATTTTGGGATATGGGCAATTAGCTGAGCCGCAGAGCGAAGGACCTGGTCAAGCCGCCCAATTAGAGTCAATGGATGTCCAGTGACCTTACCATAGGCAGAGGAAGATGACAGAAGCGGCACATCAAGGTTATCACAAATCGATCCGTGAGATTCGTCATCAGTCTCTCCATCCATTCCTGAGTCAACTCCCTGTGCAAGCAGAATGAACACATTCGCATTACAAGAAAGACCGGTACAAAAACATGTCACATGCTTTTGTCTTATTGCAGACTTCTGACTATCAGACACAAGTTTCAAAAACCATATAAATTCAATTAGCAGTTAGTAAGAAAGTTCTTAGATACAGATAAACAACCATGTCAGCATAGTCCTGAAAAGTCGTACAAACTTCGGGTCTCGGCATCTGTACTTCAGCAGCCCATCATAAATTACTTCAACATCAGGAACAGATTTCACTGCCACAGTGATTACACTTTTGCACAAACAATCCAGAAGGTCTGATTTTGACCTCGACGCAAGGATCCTTTCTGAGAAAGGAAAGGATACTGTTGATTCTCTAGTTGAAAAAACTTATTAAGAACACCATTACATTACTGACATGCAACAAACATGTGCTGTTTTTTAAGTGATCTAGTTTCAAAATATTGTGACTGCATTTATTTGCTCGTTTGAAAAGAATTAGTGGAAATTTATTGTGTAAAAGAGGGGCGAATACTGGTTTTGTCTTTTTAAATAGTCTTTCATCAACATATTAGCAATTCCTACTTGTAATAAAGCTATTAGGACTGTTATTTGGCATACATAATAAGTAACACAATACCTCACTATGGTGCAAGTTTTAACCATTTACATACTATAAACTGGCAAAATAGCTACACTTGAAAAAAATGCATAAAAAATATGCAACAGAAAACTTGAATATCGGTTAATGACCATAGTCCAAGCATTGTCTCTGCGTCACAAACCTTGATGCTTCCAAATTGTTATTACTAAAAATACACACTAGGACTTTTAGCTAAAAGAAATGTAGTTATTAGAGAGAATAACTGCCCTGTCACTTTTCACGACTATGTGTACCCCTTCTACTTTGTTTTCCTCGCGAACTCTTCCCAATGCTTTAACAATAGGTGTGTCGTGAGCTGTAATCAATAAAACAATATAATTTAATCCTAAATCAAAAAAAATCTTTATTCAGTAATAGCAACACAAATTTATACTTTGCAATGCCTCAGTTTAGTTAAAGTATTAAAACATGGTCTGCAACTCATGTTTACAAACATTAATCCTAAGAAACTGTTAGAAATTGCATTTCATGAATTATTATACGTAAAGAATGACGCAAAATTTAACCATCTTGAAAATTGTAGTGTGACACCGATGAAGGACAAGGGTTCGGGTTCCAGATGACCACAAGTTCCTAGAGGGCATGTGGTTGTGAAGAAGGTCGGAGAGATATGAGGGAGTATTTGCAGTTATAGGTGATGATGGAAATTTTTTAGATGATCCTTTTCTTGACAGGTAGCCAGTGGAGGGATTTGAGGAGTGGCTTACTGCTGGCACAATATGGGGAGTTGCATACGACACGAGCGAGGTTGTTTTGAATAGATGTTAGACTTTTTTATGATGTCTCGTAGAGAAGACTGTTGCAGTAGTCAAGGCGAGAGTTGACTATCCCGTCGGCGAGGGTTTCTGCGAGGTTTTTTGTAAGAAAAGGTCGAATGTGTCTGAGATCCCGGATATGGCATTTGGTAGAGCGGATGATTTCTGAAACTTGGAAATCGATTGAGATCGTTGAGTCAAGTTTCACGCCGAGGACGATGTTTGGTAATTTGTGATCTGGTTCCAAAAACTATGGCTTCTGTCTTGGAATGGTTTAGAAGGAGACTGATTTCCAGGAACAGACTGTTTACGGCATCTGCACAGCGGGTCATGTTTGTTTACAAATATTAATTTGAAGAAAATTTGTTACGAATTTTACTTTGTAAATTATTAGACCTAAAGAACGGTGCAAATTTAATCACCTGTAGCATAGGCCTACAATTCATTAAGAAAAGTGAAAACTGTTCACTGTTCAGTCAATAAAGCAATTCAACAGACAATAAAATAATCTTACCCATAGTCACAGGGTTTACTATCAGAAGGGCGAGTTCGGAAGGGCGACTATCAGAAAGGCGACTTCGGAAGGGCGAACTCCTAAAGGGCGCCTGTTCACAAAAGCGCCGCTCAGAAGAGCGCGCTATCAGAAGAGCGCGCGTTCACAAGGGCGACGATCAAAAAGGCGACGATCATAAAGGCGAAAATATAGGTTGAAATCTAAAAGGCGACGATCATAAAGGCGAAAATATAGGTTGAAATCTTTAATCTGTACGACAAAAATATTAAACTAAGAAATTGATAATCATCAGTTCAAATGTAGGCCCTGTTGTCCTAAATGTTTTTCAATACGGGTAGGCTTACTAATAATAGTAATCAGTTCAAATGTTGAGATTAATATTATGACCGATCCCTCTCAGAAAATCCAATGTCGTTCGGTTGCCATAATCTTCCACTATTGTCTTGATGCGCCTGGCTACCTCCCTGTAGATTTTTCTAGCGCGTGGAGGATGTTGACCGGATAGGAATTGCTCCAACTTCAATTCGTTCATGCTCTGCTCCTTCTTCAAACTGTCTATGAATCTCCATATAGTTGGATGAGAAGCTCCAAGTAGTTGACTGAATGCCCTGTGCCAACCTTCGACCGAGTTGTTGGTCTTGGGAAGATCTTGGAGTGCCGAATTGTGGACATTCCAAATTTCTATGGCGAACAACGGATTGCTCCGCCCACCACGTCGTGCTGGTCTCCCAATCCATGTGTCCTCGAAGTAATTCATTAACTCTTGCAAGTCTTGGGCATTCTGTTGGAAGAATTCAGAGTCGACCAACTCCTCGAACGCGGCAATAACGTCGTCTGGTGGAATGAAAGCAAGCGCCATTAGTTGACGGATATGAAGCGCAAAATCAGGTTCGTCCATGTAACGCTGGGCGAGTCCATTGAACTGCTGTACCTTGCGCCAGATACACTGACTAAGGTGAAAGAGGCATCCTTGCTGCTGCACATTTGGAAATATACTACGAAATGCTAATAGTGCAGCATTTTCAAAATCAGTCATGATCGTCGACGGATTCAAACCAGGGTGCAAGTTCTTCAATTCGGTCAGTATACGAACGTAGGTGTTGGTACTGCGATCACTCATCAGAACATACACCATTGGAATAACGGTTTCGTACTTAAGAACATGGATGCTGTAAATCTGTTGGAAGAGAGGAGGAGACGACTTGAAGGTTCCATCTGCGTACCAGTTCGGACAACGTGCCAACACTTCAAGATTATCCATTGTGGAAAAGATCATGAAACGCGCTGCACCAGTACCACTATCGTACAGCAGGAATCCATCGCCTTTCAACGTCTTCCTATATTCATCTGGCACAGACAGGTCGTCAAGAGTTGTTGGACTAGGCAACGGTGCCTGGTGTTTGTGACGTGCTCTGCGAATGACTTGTTTGATGCTAGATACAGTTGGTAGTTGAGCAGCCACAGCTGGAGTCACATCGTGAGATGCTGATGCAGTCGCAACGAGCAGGTGAGTTGAATCTTGACTAACCTAAAATACATAAGCAAGAGTTATTGTCGCCAATCCAGCTTCTATTTAAAATTATCTTAAATAAAATAATTTAGAGCGTTAAATGCCTCCCAAATCTAGCACGACTAAGAAGAACCGTTTTAAGGTGATAAAAGAACGTAAAACAGAATGTCCTAGGGAAAAGGCGAAGCTCCAGAGGAAGGCCATTCCAGGTCGAGGGACCCACCGCCGAGAAAGCCCTGTAATAATATTTAATCTGGTTTCCGCGACTTCGCTTTTGTGGGCGCTCTATAAATCTCGAGATTAGTATTAATAAAGATAACACTAAGTGTCGTTACATACCGCCGCGTTCTGCTTGATCTCGGCCATCACCTTCTTGCTAACCAGTTTAGCTTTATCCGGAACGTGATTGTGTTGAGTCGGCTGCTTAGTCAGAATTCCATCTTTGGAGTGACAGCGGGACTTACACTTAGCTGTACGGTATTCAGTGCACTTCCAGATTTTCTTTTCTGTTATTGTTTTTTCAAGTCTGAATGTACAACCATCGACCACTAACATTTCTCGACCTTTGTTGCTCATGACAAATTCTAGCTCCATTCTTAAACTGCTCCTACGACGAACTGACAGTTTTTCTTGGTTCAGACTTCGATTTATATACCCTTCAGGTTTGGGGCGAATAGGGTAATCACAGACTTTCGCGTATTGACATAAGAGCTTTACGTACCTTTACGTACCTAGCAATGGGCGGATATTTTTCTGACCTTTTGATAGTCGCCCTTTTGATCGTCGCCCTTGTGAACGCGCGCTCTTCTGATAGCGTGCTCTTCTGAGCGGCGCTTTTGTGAACAGGCGCCCTTTAGGAGTTCGCCCTTCCGAAGTCGAATAGGGTAATCACAGACTTTCGCGTATTGACATAAGAGCTTTACGTACCTTTACGTACCTAGCAATGGGCGGATATTTTTGCGACCTTTTGATAGTCGCCCTTTTGATCTTCGCCCTTGTGAACGCGCGCTCTTCTGATAGCGCGCTCTTCTGAGCGGCGCTTTTGTGAACAGGCGCCCTTTAGGAGTTCGCCCTTCCGAAGTCGCCTTTCTGATAGTCGCCCTTCCGAACTCGCCCTTCTGATTGGATACCAGTCACAGGAAGATGGCAGAAGCTGCACAATGCACGTCAAAGTTAACACAAATCGATCCTTCAGATTTGTCATCAGTCTCTTCAATCCGTTCCTGAGTCATCTCCCTGTGCAAGCAGAATGAACACATTCGCATTACAATAAAGACCGGTACAAAACATGTCAAATTAATATTCTTAATAGCTGAAATTACAACTATTCGGCACCATTATTTTCTGTATTCTCTGACAGTATGTAAGATCAGGTATATGCCATACAACCGCTGTTAAAACTGAGGCTTCCTGTAATTAATGAATGTTCATCCAATCAATTATAAGCCAATTTGTATTCCAAAAGGGCGAACATGTACAATCGGGGTGCCTACGTACTATCTGGATGGATGTCTTTGCATCGTGAAGGTCGGTTAGGGTTAGTGTAGCCTATGTATTTGTGCGATTAAAAAAGGCTATACCTGCGAGTGGAAGCTGGATTTTAAAATTCAGGGCTAGGGTTAGGCACCCCGATTGTACATGATCGCCCTCCAACTGCAACAATGTACTTGTACACGTAGCTTCAAAAGATTGTGAGAATCACAACGTTCATTTAATCACACGCTTACCTTGGAATCGATTAAGTATTCTCGTTTTACATCCGCGAGATAGTCGTCTTTCACGCTGTCTCTTGCGTCGTTGAGTAACTGATCAATTTTGCGCTCCTTTCGTCGTACTTGCTCAATTCACGATTCGACCAGACCTTGACCTTCCCAACATATTATTATTATTAAGGAGCTTTTATATAGCGCCCCTTCCAGGTTATCTACTCAGGAGCGCTCCTAGTCCAACCACGGCTAAAGAGAGTTCAGTAGTTTTCAGGTTTGCAAGAAACAAGGTAGAGTCATAGGGACCAGACGAAGTGCAACAGGAAGGCCGTTCCAGGTTGCGGGACCAGCGACCGAAAAAGAACGGCGCTGCATAATGACTGTCCGCGTACGGGGAACCAATAGCTTGATGACGTCCCTCGAGTCGACTCTAAATGCTACCCCTTGAAAACTGTCAAAATCATATTTAGGGTATTGTTTTACCCAGGGTTAATTAAAACTCTCGTGTTTATAGAAAATTAATTGCAAGGGCTTTTTGGTACCTATAATGTTTTAAAGACATTTTAACGCTTGAATTTCATGAAAACGAAATTTCCGTATGAGTCTAAATTCGCAGCTTTTGACTTGTTGCATCTAAATTATCGCGTGCAACACACACCTAGTTTTTCTCGAGTCACGTTTATTTAACAGAAATAAGCATTTATACGCAGAAATAAGCATTTTTATAAAACGCCTCTCGCACGTTGTTAACGTAGCTTGCAAAAACAAGCCCAAACTTAGCCCAACTATGCCCGTTTCTAAAGTGTTTTTAATATTTTCTGAAGAAATATTCAACTTGCACAATATCAGATCATCTTCTATGTTAGCCCCTCTAGAAATTCTATTAAAATATCTTGTAGAACCTAAAGGCACAATAATATGGATTTTAACGTTAAGTGGCTGGACTATTAGGCCTAGGTTTGTGACCAGATCCAAAAATCGAATATCCCTCTGCTGGAATCGCTATTAAATGCAGTACTGGCAAAGTTATGAACGCGAGATAACGTGTTCTAGGCGCTAAAATGTGTATATAATGGAAGGATTTCTGCTTATGTTCACTTATAATCGAGTCTGTAATTCCAATATGCCTTATAAATCCGGTTTAAAATATTTTTTTCTAATATACCTCGATCTGTAATGTAATGCTCACTTTTCAATGAAGACCCCCTAAAAATGCGAGAAAACTAGATTTTCAGGAGTAAAATTAGGTTTTTATTGGAAAGAATTGTAAATATTTTTACTATCACTAATCATTGTAGTGAAACTTGTACTAATAACCGAAATAAACATATTCTGCGATTTCGAATTTTCAGTACTTCTATCAACGACGTTTCTATAACCTACACTTCATTTTTTGGTCAAAATGAACTTTTTGTGCAACATGGGTGGTGGTTAACTTTTCAATCAATACTGTACCTGTGGAGATAATAAGGATGCCTCAAACTGTAAAAGATCTAGAGTTACCACGCATTTTTTAGCAAGTTATAGGCGAAACTTTCAGGAGGGATGCAAGTGGTTCAACATTCACTTTGTGACACATTTTCACAGTTTTCCCGTTATTTTCTAATAAAAGCATCATACATGGTAGAAAGTACTAGATATGTGTTATACTTTATAGTAGTCACTTACTTTAAAATTGTGACACTACATGTGATATTTATGCAGATTAGCTTTTTCTCACTCGAACATACCCCCGTTAAAGGCTTAGAGAGAGAGAGAGAGAGAGAGAGAGAGAGAGAGAGAGAGAGAGAGAGAGAGAGAGAGAGAGAGAGAGAGAGAGAGAGAGAGAGAGAGAGAGAGAGAGAGAGAGAGAGAGAGAAGGAGGAGGAGGACGAGGAGGAGGAGGAGGAGGAGGAGGAGGAGGAGGAGGGCAAGCCTTAGGGCCTGAGGCAGGCGGTTCCAGCTTGAAGGGCCCACAACCGCAAAACTACGAGATTGGGTCGTAGCAGTGCGCATCCGAGGAACAACCAAGTGGCCACGGGCAGATGACCGGAGAGACTCGACCAGGCACAAACTGGAAACCAGGGTGCAGTAAGCCCTGAGATAAAGCGAAGCTAAACCAACAAGACAGTTACGCATGAGAGAAAGGACCTTAAATTGGATGCGTTGGTGAATGGGATGCCAGTGATAGAGGTACCGGCAAAAGGGACAAATCAAGCATAATTTTACCAAATCGAATTGCTTACATTTGCGAATTCGTTTTTGCTCTTGCCCTTCAAGCATCCTCAGAACCAGCCTTCGTTCGTCTTCAGGCATTTTCGACTTGTTTTTCAACTTCTTTCTTCAGCTGGTGGGTTCTTCGACTTGGAATAACCTCCCGCTGATGCCCCGCTTACTCCCCAGAACCCTTTCTCCTATGTTCCTTTCTCGCCTTAAGACGGCTCTCTTCAGTCGTACTGGAGTCGGGAGCGTCTCTGAGTAGTTCTCCTTGAAGAGGCGCAATATAAATGTCCGATATGAATGAATTAACCATTAGATTAGGCCTTTAAGATGTAGTATTATCTGTTAAGGTTAGCATTCGAGAAATTAATCCAATAGTTTTCTTTACTCAGTGTAGGTTCGTCAGTAATAGGTAACTCACGAAGAGTAATTTTTGTAAAATTATAAAGAAGTTGTTTAGATGAATTCAATCGAGTTTTCAGAAATAGGCATAATTGATAACATGCCTAAAGACTTTTGATAAAGCAGTATAGCTAGGTCTATGTTATATTGTATTTTATTGTATTGTATATGGGCATTTATAAAGCGCCTCTCGCGGGTTAGACCATTCAGAGGCGCTCTTTATACATAGGCGTAGCCACATTGAGGCAAGAGGCTCTAGCTTTTACGTGTACCGTAGTGTACATAGGTATAAAATTTAGTTAGTCTATAGCGTGCTTGTACACAGGCCAATAGTGTTACCCGAACCCATACTGTACTCGTTCATTGATACATGCACACGCTTTTTCAGGACACGTTAACGCAAAGCGATTTCCAGATTTCTAAGCACCCAAGCATTTTTTAGCAGAATTACCAAAGCGCGTTACCTCTTTCAGCTAAAGTCTGGTGACGAAACTAACTTTTCTCTTGCAATAGCAAGTTTTTATAGTTCGATAAAGTTTATCATCACAACTAAGAAAATCGTAGCTGAGAAAACTCTGCAGTTTTAAAAGTGTAGGCCTATGGTATGACGAATGGAGGTTATAATATGGTCTCTAAACGATATGTCGACTATCATAGTAAGGAGCCTTAGAGGAGGTCCTATGCTCTTTAGCATCACTATTATCATCAAATTCTAACGCTAGACAGTTGAACTCACAGTTCTTACTATCAGAATCACTGATAAACACAACAGTCTAATCAGACACAAAAAACACACCTAAACATTTCATACCGTTTCAAAGTTCACAGAAATTCCGCTAAATCAAATGGTATTTTGGTTAAATGGGTAATTCCGTGGATTTTTTGGATTTAAGTCCCTCAGCAGTTGCATCCATATTTTTAGAGGTAAAGAGGCACGGAATGTATCAAAATGTTCGTAGAGAGCTGCATAACAAAATCCGCTATCTTCGACAGATTGGATTGTTCGCTTTTAATTTCGTTTAACGCTCCAAACGCGTCAATTCTCATTACAGTCTCGCGTCCCTTTCCGTATTTTTCGTTTTTGGAGGTGCACAGAAATTGTAATCTCTTGAGCAGCTACACAAGTGATACAATTTATTAAAGCTCTGAGTGTCCTCTTTCATCTGCTTACGAATCGTCTAATTCGGAGGGTTATTTTAAGCATAGCACGTCAAACAATCTTGTCCCTCAGGTTGCACCTCATCACAGTCACACTTGAATCAGATTATGAATCTCGATCAACTTTTAAATGCACGATTCTGGAAATGGTTCGCAAAACTGCCGAGAGGAATTATAAATAGAACTGAACAATAACATTTTTAAATATGTGCCATTAATTAAATAAATAATGAAAATTTTCGTGAAAAACTATCAATCCGACTTTTCATGTCTCATTACAGTCATCATCTGTTACTTCTAAAGTTTAACTAACACGATTTAAAGCACTCTGACTTTTGAATGAGGCATATGGTCCAAGTCAGAAAATATTGTTTGCGCGTGGTTAGCACTCATAATAGTGGGTGCATATTCAATTATTCATGCTTAGTGCAGTTTCCTCATTACACTCACGTCTCATTACAGTCACACTTAAATATCAACCTTATACGGTACCGTATCTCATTTATGTCTCATTTTTATCATTACAGTCACACAGTCTCATTGCTGTCACATAATTCTCATTACTGTCACAATCGTTAAAAACTACATTGTAAACTAATCCATAGGCTAAATACGTAAAATAACTGTAAACTTACAGATTACTCAGTAAGAAAACTATCATATGGTCAGAATTCAACTATTATATGATGTAATATTTAGTAAAATCATGAGATCTAAGCTGCCCTAACAGGTGTGACAGTAATGATAAAATTTTCATAAAATTAATTTAATGTTGTATAAATCACGCTGTAAAAAACTTTTCGCAAGACGTCGTGCAGGGAAACTCATAAATTGATATTCTAAATGCATCATAGATCAAGAAAATATGTGGTTTTATGCAGTTATTTGCATTTCATTTTTGCACATCTTCTACATCCAAAATCCAAAAAATCCACGGAATTACCCAAATATGTCTTAATGCATTACATCAACATTTTCCCTCATTTATGCTATTAATCACTTCCGGCCATTAATTTGTCCTCTTTCTCTTCTATATTTTTCCTCTCTTCCTCTTCTTTATTCTTTATGTCATGACGTCGCGTTTCTTCGCTCCTGTCTTCCGCTCTTTCAACTGTATCTTTTTTTAAATTTCTTGTCTCCCTTGTTCAGCATCTGTTCAAAGGAATGGACATTCAAAAGACTAGTCACCTACATCGACATACTATCTACAAAAACACCAATCAGCTAATAAAATTAAATAATCTAGTCGCATACAGCTGAACTAATACAAGAATCTACTTATCGATTAATTTCTCACAGATTCTAGTCATCTATTTCCACATCTAATCAAGTTATCTACTCTCTCCCTCTCACTACTAATACAAGAATTATAATAGAATAAATTCTAGCAGATTTCATATAGTCTTGTACATCAATATTATCTCTCATTGGCAATGCACTAATCTGCTCATTCAATAAATTGCGAAATCACAATCTGAAATGGATGAGTGACACAGGGTGTGGGCTAGGATGGGTCGCCACCTATCTGAAGATCGGTTTTACAATTATTACGGACACTAGTCACGTACATCGACACTCTCTACCAAAACGACCATTGACTCATACAATCAAATAATTTATCACACAATCAAGTCATATATATGCACTGACTCTGAACCAATACATGAATCCACTCAAAATATTGATTAAGTTCTCGCAGATTCTACTTAAATAAATCCACATGCTCTCTCTCTCTCTACCAATACACGACTCTAATAAGATCGAGTAAGTTCTCGCAGGTACTAGTCTTGTACATCCTCTCTCTCTTCCTCTCTCTTTCTCTCTCTCTCTTTCTATCCCTCTTTACCTCTCTTTCTCTCACTCTCTCTCTCTCTTTTTTCTCTCTCTCTCGCTCACTCTCTCTCTCTCTTTCAGTAACCTTCTCTCTCACAAAAACACACACCTACATTACGTCTCAGCCCTTCTCTCGTCCTCTCTTGACCAATACACGAAACTACTTAAAACATAAAGACCCAACAGATTCTAGTGATGTGCATCGATACTCCCTATGTACCAATATATGAATCTACTCATGAAATCGATTATTATTCCACAGATTTTATTCATGAGTCTTACACCATTAATCCTCTCTCCACCAACACACAAGTCTATTCATTAGATCGTTTAATTTTCACAGATCCTGGTCATTTACAACTACACATTTACTTTCCGATAGCACACGGTACTACTGATAAGTTCGATAAAGTTCTGAGACACAGTGCTATTTACACCTACACTTTCCCTTATAACCACTAAATTCGCACAGAGACATGATCATCTACACACGCTCTCTGTTTACCAATACAGAAATCCACTCGTAAAGATCGCAAAGTTCTCACAGCTTCTTGTACATTATCTCAATTTATCAATATATGAATCAACTCGTAAGTTCGATTAAGCAAAAACAGATGCTAGTCACGTACATCAACAAACTCTTTAACCCAACCGCAATGATATAATCAGAAAAAAGTACTTATGCACTCTCAATGTTCGTATCTAACGATCGATTAAGTTTTCACAGATGCTGCTTAAGCACATCCAAATTCTCCGTCTACCAAAGCACAAAACCACTCATATGAACGATTGCGTTAACACACTCTTGTGCGTTCAACCTATCCCGTCGGCTCGCCCTCTCTTTCTCACAGACACACACACATCATCTCTCTCTTTCCACCAATACACGAATCTACTTTCAGATCAAACCTGAAGTCACCAGCTGAAATGGCTTGGTAACACAGAGCGTGGACGAAGATGGGGCTCCACCTTTCTCAAAAACAAATGTTCACACTCTTTTACCAAAGCGCTAATGAAATCACAAAATCAAGTAATTTCTCACAGAATTATATCTGTACTCTCTATTCCAATACTCGAATCTACTCATAGTACCGATTAAATTCTCACAGATTCTACTCAGCTACATCAACAGTCTATGTCTACCAAAGCACGAATCTACTCATAAGAACGATTACTTTATCACAGATACTAGTCTTGTACGGAGGGAGAGAGATACCCCGCTCTCTCCGTCTCCCTCTATCTTTCTCGTACACACTTCATAATCTTTCTCCTTCCACAAATACACGAATCTACTCATCAGATCGAATCTGGAGTCACCGTCTGAAATGGCTGGGTGACACAGGGTGTGAGCGTCTACTAAGGCTCAACCCCAAACCGCGTAAAATGCATTTTCATCTATATCTGCACACAAACACACTCTCTCTCAACCAGTATACCATTCTAACACGCCGGGCTTGACTCTTCCAGCGTTCAGAATGAGTGGCGTCGCATATGTCCGAGATGAGGCTCAGTAGTACCGTGGCAGTCAATTGTCCCTTTCTGAAACCGGCCTAGAGCTTCGGCATGAGGTGGCTTGCTTCTAGGTACCTGGCCGTCTGCTGAGCAACTACTTTCACGATGAGCTTCTACATGATTGATGTCTCTAGGGCAATACGGGGTTGTACAAATGTAAGAGAGTTTAACTATGGAATTAAACTCCACTTGATATTCATCACTCTAAAAATCGCTTCGAATTTAAAATTCGACTAAGAGAACACCTAATTAATGTATAATTATTCTCCCCCCCCCCCCAATGTGATATGATAAGGCCTTAATTGACTGAAGAGACATCTCCAATTGCTGGACGGGTACGTGCACCGGTGGGGAGGGGGCCGGCCGTTGAGCCATTTAGTTAAGAATTTAGTAAAGAGTGTCTGAACCCAATTAAGAAAAACCAGCCATGGACTTAGAAATCGTAATACGATGTATGGGTGAAGGGTATTTACCATGCATCCAAAAGCGGACCATCGTACGACCATACCTGAGGAGACTAGGACTGGATTCTAATGACACCAGTAACTACTGCCCAGTCTCCAACCTCTCTTTTACCGTAGATTCTCTAAGATCAACTAAAAAATAGTCACGCAGGCAGGCGGTGTGTTATCTAGACCCGCAACATCGAGGATTGCATGAGCGAAAGCGTCCGGTTTTAGTAAAGGCTACATACGACTGAGTCGCTTCTTCTTCGACTCGTATCCGACATCTACGATGCTATGAACGCTGGAAGAGTCAGGCCACTCGCTCTACCCAATGTGAGCGGGGCGTTTGACACCACCAGTAACACCATCCTTCTGACCCGTCTTGGTACCTCCTCAGAGCGTCTGATTTTCGGCGATCGTTCGATCGCTCTCCTTGGTCGCTCGCTTAGCAAAGGTACCGGCGAGCGATTTTCAGCTCGCCTAGCCGAAGGCTTCTCACCGTCGGTCGTCGGTCGCTGAGTTTGAGTTTGACTCCAAGACGATAGACGAACCTGGAGCCAGATATTATTTTATATACCTAATTGAGATTACTTTAATTTACTTTCTGTGGCATCGGTGAATGCGTGCCGTGACCTGTCCTAACTACTGCTGACTGATCACATCAATTTCGTGCAATATGATTGGCCATAACAACACGACCGATACCTCACGCCGCGTGACATCATCCGTAACATCACCAATTTCGGAAATTATTTTAAACAACAGTGTCGGCGAAGATGAGCAAGTCGATTAATAATCTATAGTTGAGTACGTATCTGTCATGGAAATTAGGCGACTCATTCGATGTCGATGTAGTAGAAATAGAAAACCATCGGACTGTGAACAAAATTTACTGCAAGTCCTGCAGAAAGCACGCCGATACAATTCGAATGGATTGCCGGCTGAAAGATCAAGCTAAAATTGAGTGTTCAACGTATGCCGAAGGCTCAACCAACGTTGTGAAATCAGCCGTCACACGTCATCTTACGTCAGTGGTAGGTTTCTAGTTAATGTTCATTCATTCATTCATTCTGATTATTTACATAACTTCAGTTCAAGAGACTTACCAAGATAAGAGAACTGAAGTGAGACAGGAATATGAGATGAGTATTATACATGCAGCGATATGAAAAATTACGAATACGATACACAAAATACACTGTACACAAGAGCTCCCGAGGTCGACCGCAAATCGCTCGCCTATCGATCCAGCGCGATCGATTTTCAACCCGCCTACTATTTTCAAATCAGACGCACTGTACCTCCTATGGCTTTGCTGGCCGGTTGCTCGACTGGATGCGCTCCTTCGTTGACGGGCGGAAGACTAGAGTCGAGATTGACTCAGACTTGCCTGGGAACTTGTTTTGTGCGATGTACCTCAGGTATCCGTACATGACCCGCTGTTATACATCCTGTACACCGCGGACTTGACCCATGTCATCATGGGCCTTGGTGCGCCGTTTCATCACTACGCTGACGACGTGCAGATTATTTTACGCTACCTACCACCCATCTGGTGCTAGTCTTGCAGATCAGCTCTCTATCTCTCTCTAGTTCCTGGTACAAATACACGAATCTGCTCGTAGAATTAAGCTTCCACAGAATCTGGTCATGTACATCAACACCATCGCTCTTTATCAAATCGCGAAACTACTCTTAATATCAAATCTGGAGTCACGAGCTAAAATGGTTGCTTGAAACATGATGTGGGCGAGAATGGAGCTCCACCTTTCTCAAAAACAAATGTTCACACTCTTTTACCAAAGCGCTAATCAAATCATAAAATCAAGTAATTTCTCACAGAATTATATCTGTACTCTCTATTCCAATACTCGAATCTACTCATAGTATCGATTAAGTTCTCACAGATTCTACTTAGCTACATCCACACTCTCTGCTACCAAAGCACGAATCTACTCATAAGAACGATTACTTTATCACAGATACTAGTCTTGTACGGAGGGAGAGAGATACCCCACTCCGTCCGTCTCTCTCTCTCTTTCTCGTACACACTACATAATCTTTCTCTCTCTTTCCACAAATTTTATTTACCTAATTGAGATTACTTTAATTTACTTACCTGTGGCATCGGTGAATGCGTGCCGTGACCTGTCCTAACTACTGCTGACTGATCACATCAATTTCGTGCAATATGATTGGCCACAACAATACGACCGATACCCCACGCCGCTTGGCATCATCCGTAACATCACCAATTTCGGAAATTATTTTAAACAACAGTGTCGGCGATGATGAGCAAGTCGAATAATAATGTATAGTTGAGTACGTATCTGTCATGGAAATTAGGCGACTAATTCGATGTCGATGTAGTAGAAATAGAAAACCATCGGACTGTGAACAAAATTTACTGCAAGTCCTGCAGAAAGCACGCCGATACAATTCGAATGGATTGCCGGCTGAAAGATCAAGCTAAAATTGAGTGTTCAACGTTTGCCGAAGGCTCAACCAACGTTGTGAAATCAGCCGTCACACGTCATCTTACGTCAGTGGTAGGTTTCTAGTGAATGTTCATTCATTCATTCATTCTGATTATTTACATAACGTCAGTTCAAGAGACTTACCAAGATAAGAGAACTGAAGTGAGATAGGAATATGAGATGAGTATTATACATGCAGCGATATGAAAAATTACGAATACGATACACAAAATACACTGTACACAGGAGCTCCCGAGGTCGACCGCAAATCGCTCGCCTATCGATCCAGCGCTAATCAAATCATAAAATCAACTAATTTCTCACAGAATTATATCTGTACTCTCTATTCCAATACTCGAATCTACTCATAGTATCGATTAAGTTCTTACAGATTCTACTTAGCTACATCCACACTCTCTGCTACCAAAGCACGAATCTACCAGGGCTCAAGACGAAACCGCGTGAAATGCATTTTCATCTACATCAAATGTAAAAAATTATCCCACATTAATAGATATTACAGGGTTGCCACTCTTTGATCGAAATGAAACTCTCTGGCTTTTCCCTGACTTGAAAAAATTTCACAACTAAGAAAATCGTAGCTGAAAAAACTCTGCAGTTTTAAGTGTGAAGGCCTATGTAAGACGAATGGAGGCTATAATATGGTCTCTCAACGATATGTCGACTATCATAGTAAGGAGCCTTAGAGGAGGTCTGAGCAGACACAAAAACACACCTAAAACATATTATACCGTTTCAAAGTACAGAGAATTTCCGCTACATCAAATGATATTTCTTTAATTATGTCTCAATGCATTATATCAACATTTTCCCTCATTTATGCTATTCCCTCTGTACCAATATATGAATCTACTCATGAAATCGATTATTATCCCACAGATTCTGGTCATGAGTCTTACACCATTCATCCTTTCTCTACCAACACACAAGCTTATTCATTAGATCGTTTAATTTTCACAGATTCTGGCCATTTACAACTACACATTTACTTTCTGATAGCACACTGATAAGTTCGATCAAGTTCTGAGACACAGTGCTATTTACACCTAAACTTTCCCTTACTGCCACTAAATTCGCACAGATAAGAGACATGCTCATCCACACGCTCTTTCTTTATCAATACAGAAATCCACTCAGGGAAGATCGCAAAGTTCGACAGATTCTTGTCTATATATCTCAATTTATCAATATATGAATCAACTCTCTTTCTCTCTCTTTTTTTCTCTCTCGCTCACTCTCTCTCTCTCTCTCTCTCTCTCTCTCTCTCTCTCTCTCTCTCTCTCTCTCTTTCAGTAACCTTCTCTCTCACAAAAACACACACCTACATTACGTCTCAGCCCTTCTCTCGTCCTCTCTTGACCAATACACGAAACAACTTAAAACATAAAGACCCAACAGATTCTAGTGATGTGCATCGATACTCCCTATGTACCAATATATGAATCTACTCATGAAATCGATTATTATTCCACAGATTTTATTCATGAGTCTTACACCATTCATCCTCTCTCCACCAACACACAAGTCTATTCATTAGATCGTTTAATTTTCACAGATCCTGGTCATTTACAACTACACATTTACTTTCCGATAGCACACGGTACTACTGATAAGTTCGATAAAGTTCTGAGACACAGTGCTATTTACACCTACACTTTCCCTTATAACCACTAAATTCGCACAGAGACATGATCATCTACACACGCTCTCTGTTTACCAATACAGAAATCCACTCGTAAAGATCGCAAAGTTCTCACAGCTTCTTGTACATTATCTCAATTTATCAATATATGAATCAACTCGTAAGTTCGGTTAAGCAAAAACAGATGCTAGTCACGTACATCAACAAACTCTTTAACCCAACCGCAATGATATAATCAGAAAAAGTACTTCTGCACTCTCAATGTTCGTATCTAACGATCGATTAAGTTTTCACAGATGCTGCTTAAGCACATCCAAATTCTCCGTCTACCAAAGCACAAAACCACTCATATGAACGATTGCGTTAACACACTCTTGTGCGTTCAACCTATCCCGTCGGCTCGCCCTCTCTTTCTCACAGACACACACACATCATCTCTCTCTTTCCACCAATACACGAATCTACTTTCAGATCAAACCTGAAGTCACCAGCTGAAATGGCTTGGTAACACAGAGCGTGGACGAAGATGGGGCTCCACCTTTCTCAAAAACAAATGTTCACACTCTTTTACCAAAGCGCTAATGAAATCACAAAATCAAGTAATTTCTCACAGAATTATATCTGTACTCTCTATTCCAATACTCGAATCTACTCATAGTACCGATTAAATTCTCACAGATTCTACTCAGCTACATCAACAGTCTATGTCTACCAAAGCACGAATCTACTCATAAGAACGATTACTTTATCACAGATACTAGTCTTGTACGGAGGGAGAGAGATACCCCGCTCTCTCCGTCTCCCTCTATCTTTCTCGTACACACTTCATAATCTTTCTCCTTCCACAAATACACGAATCTACTCATCAGATCGAATCTGGAGTCACCGTCTGAAATGGCTGGGTGACACAGGGTGTGAGCGTCTACTAAGGCTCAACCCCAAACCGCGTAAAATGCATTTTCATCTATATCTGCACACAAACACACTCTCTCTCAACCAGTATACCATTCTAACACGCCGGGCTTGACTCTTCCAGCGTTCAGAATGAGTGGCGTCGCATATGTCCGAGATGAGGCTCAGTAGTACCGTGGCAGTCAATTGTCCCTTTCTGAAACCGGCCTAGAGCTTCGGCATGAGGTGGCTTGCTTCTAGGTACCTGGCCGTCTGCTGAGCAACTACTTTCACGATGAGCTTCTACATGATTGATGTCTCTAGGGCAATACGGGGTTGTACAAATGTAAGAGAGTTTAACTATGGAATTAAACTCCACTTGATATTCATCACTCTAAAAATCGCTTCGAATTTAAAATTCGACTAAGAGAACACCTAATTAATGTATAATTATTCTCCCCCCCCCCCAATGTGATATGATAAGGCCTTAATTGACTGAAGAGACATCTCCAATTGCTGGACGGGTACGTGCACCGGTGGGGAGGGGGCCGGCCGTTGAGCCATTTAGTTAAGAATTTAGTAAAGAGTGTCTGAACCCAATTAAGAAAAACCAGCCATGGACTTAGAAATCGTAATACGATGTATGGGTGAAGGGTATTTACCATGCATCCAAAAGCGGACCATCGTACGACCATACCTGAGGAGACTAGGACTGGATTCTAATGACACCAGTAACTACTGCCCAGTCTCCAACCTCTCTTTTACCGTAGATTCTCTAAGATCAACTAAAAAATAGTCACGCAGGCAGGCGGTGTGTTATCTAGACCCGCAACATCGAGGATTGCATGAGCGAAAGCGTCCGGTTTTAGTAAAGGCTACATACGACTGAGTCGCTTCTTCTTCGACTCGTATCCGACATCTACGATGCTATGAACGCTGGAAGAGTCAGGCCACTCGCTCTACCCAATGTGAGCGGGGCGTTTGACACCACCAGTAACACCATCCTTCTGACCCGTCTTGGTACCTCCTCAGAGCGTCTGATTTTCGGCGATCGTTCGATCGCTCTCCTTGGTCGCTCGCTTAGCAAAGGTACCGGCGAGCGATTTTCAGCTCGCCTAGCCGAAGGCTTCTCACCGTCGGTCGTCGGTCGCTGAGTTTGAGTTTGACTCCAAGACGATAGACGAACCTGGAGCCAGATATTATTTTATATACCTAATTGAGATTACTTTAATTTACTTTCTGTGGCATCGGTGAATGCGTGCCGTGACCTGTCCTAACTACTGCTGACTGATCACATCAATTTCGTGCAATATGATTGGCCATAACAACACGACCGATACCTCACGCCGCGTGACATCATCCGTAACATCACCAATTTCGGAAATTATTTTAAACAACAGTGTCGGCGAAGATGAGCAAGTCGATTAATAATCTATAGTTGAGTACGTATCTGTCATGGAAATTAGGCGACTCATTCGATGTCGATGTAGTAGAAATAGAAAACCATCGGACTGTGAACAAAATTTACTGCAAGTCCTGCAGAAAGCACGCCGATACAATTCGAATGGATTGCCGGCTGAAAGATCAAGCTAAAATTGAGTGTTCAACGTATGCCGAAGGCTCAACCAACGTTGTGAAATCAGCCGTCACACGTCATCTTACGTCAGTGGTAGGTTTCTAGTTAATGTTCATTCATTCATTCATTCTGATTATTTACATAACTTCAGTTCAAGAGACTTACCAAGATAAGAGAACTGAAGTGAGACAGGAATATGAGATGAGTATTATACATGCAGCGATATGAAAAATTACGAATACGATACACAAAATACACTGTACACAAGAGCTCCCGAGGTCGACCGCAAATCGCTCGCCTATCGATCCAGCGCGATCGATTTTCAACCCGCCTACTATTTTCAAATCAGACGCACTGTACCTCCTATGGCTTTGCTGGCCGGTTGCTCGACTGGATGCGCTCCTTCGTTGACGGGCGGAAGACTAGAGTCGAGATTGACTCAGACTTGCCTGGGAACTTGTTTTGTGCGATGTACCTCAGGTATCCGTACATGACCCGCTGTTATACATCCTGTACACCGCGGACTTGACCCATGTCATCATGGGCCTTGGTGCGCCGTTTCATCACTACGCTGACGACGTGCAGATTATTTTACGCTACCTACCACCCATCTGGTGCTAGTCTTGCAGATCAGCTCTCTATCTCTCTCTAGTTCCTGGTACAAATACACGAATCTGCTCGTAGAATTAAGCTTCCACAGAATCTGGTCATGTACATCAACACCATCGCTCTTTATCAAATCGCGAAACTACTCTTAATATCAAATCTGGAGTCACGAGCTAAAATGGTTGCTTGAAACATGATGTGGGCGAGAATGGAGCTCCACCTTTCTCAAAAACAAATGTTCACACTCTTTTACCAAAGCGCTAATCAAATCATAAAATCAAGTAATTTCTCACAGAATTATATCTGTACTCTCTATTCCAATACTCGAATCTACTCATAGTATCGATTAAGTTCTCACAGATTCTACTTAGCTACATCCACACTCTCTGCTACCAAAGCACGAATCTACTCATAAGAACGATTACTTTATCACAGATACTAGTCTTGTACGGAGGGAGAGAGATACCCCACTCCGTCCGTCTCTCTCTCTCTTTCTCGTACACACTACATAATCTTTCTCTCTCTTTCCACAAATTTTATTTACCTAATTGAGATTACTTTAATTTACTTACCTGTGGCATCGGTGAATGCGTGCCGTGACCTGTCCTAACTACTGCTGACTGATCACATCAATTTCGTGCAATATGATTGGCCACAACAATACGACCGATACCCCACGCCGCTTGGCATCATCCGTAACATCACCAATTTCGGAAATTATTTTAAACAACAGTGTCGGCGATGATGAGCAAGTCGAATAATAATGTATAGTTGAGTACGTATCTGTCATGGAAATTAGGCGACTAATTCGATGTCGATGTAGTAGAAATAGAAAACCATCGGACTGTGAACAAAATTTACTGCAAGTCCTGCAGAAAGCACGCCGATACAATTCGAATGGATTGCCGGCTGAAAGATCAAGCTAAAATTGAGTGTTCAACGTTTGCCGAAGGCTCAACCAACGTTGTGAAATCAGCCGTCACACGTCATCTTACGTCAGTGGTAGGTTTCTAGTGAATGTTCATTCATTCATTCATTCTGATTATTTACATAACGTCAGTTCAAGAGACTTACCAAGATAAGAGAACTGAAGTGAGATAGGAATATGAGATGAGTATTATACATGCAGCGATATGAAAAATTACGAATACGATACACAAAATACACTGTACACAGGAGCTCCCGAGGTCGACCGCAAATCGCTCGCCTATCGATCCAGCGCTAATCAAATCATAAAATCAACTAATTTCTCACAGAATTATATCTGTACTCTCTATTCCAATACTCGAATCTACTCATAGTATCGATTAAGTTCTTACAGATTCTACTTAGCTACATCCACACTCTCTGCTACCAAAGCACGAATCTACCAGGGCTCAAGACGAAACCGCGTGAAATGCATTTTCATCTACATCAAATGTAAAAAATTATCCCACATTAATAGATATTACAGGGTTGCCACTCTTTGATCGAAATGAAACTCTCTGGCTTTTCCTTGACTTGAAAAAATTTCACAACTAAGAAAATCGTAGCTGAAAAAACTCTGCAGTTTTAAGTGTGAAGGCCTATGTAAGACGAATGGAGGCTATAATATGGTCTCTCAACGATATGTCGACTATCATAGTAAGGAGCCTTAGAGGAGGTCTGAGCAGACACAAAAACACACCTAAAACATATTATACCGTTTCAAAGTACAGAGAATTTCCGCTACATCAAATGATATTTCTTTAATTATGTCTCAATGCATTATATCAACATTTTCCCTCATTTATGCTATTCCCTCTGTACCAATATATGAATCTACTCATGAAATCGATTATTATCCCACAGATTCTGGTCATGAGTCTTACACCATTCATCCTTTCTCTACCAACACACAAGCTTATTCATTAGATCGTTTAATTTTCACAGATTCTGGCCATTTACAACTACACATTTACTTTCTGATAGCACACTGATAAGTTCGATCAAGTTCTGAGACACAGTGCTATTTACACCTAAACTTTCCCTTACTGCCACTAAATTCGCACAGATAAGAGACATGCTCATCCACACGCTCTTTCTTTATCAATACAGAAATCCACTCAGGGAAGATCGCAAAGTTCGACAGATTCTTGTCTATATATCTCAATTTATCAATATATGAATCAACTCTCTTTCTCTCTCTTTTTTTCTCTCTCGCTCACTCTCTCTCTCTCTCTCTCTCTCTCTCTCTCTCTCTCTCTCTCTCTCTCTCTCTCTCTCTTCAGTAACCTTCTCTCTCACAAAAACACACACCTACATTACGTCTCAGCCCTTCTCTCGTCCTCTCTTGACCAATACACGAAACAACTTAAAACATAAAGACCCAACAGATTCTAGTGATGTGCATCGATACTCCCTATGTACCAACATATGAATCTACTCATGAAATCGATTATTATTCCACAGATTTTATTCATGAGTCTTACACCATTCATCCTCTCTCCACCAACACACAAGTCTATTCATTAGATCGTTTAATTTTCACAGATCCTGGTCATTTACAACTACACATTTACTTTCCGATAGCACACGGTACTACTGATAAGTTCGATAAAGTTCTGAGACACAGTGCTATTTACACCTACACTTTCCCTTATAACCACTAAATTCGCACAGAGACATGATCATCTACACACGCTCTCTGTTTACCAATACAGAAATCCACTCGTAAAGATCGCAAAGTTCTCACAGCTTCTTGTACATTATCTCAATTTATCAATATATGAATCAACTCGTAAGTTCGGTTAAGCAAAAACAGATGCTAGTCACGTACATCAACAAACTCTTTAACCCAACCGCAATGATATAATCAGAAAAAGTACTTCTGCACTCTCAATGTTCGTATCTAACGATCGATTAAGTTTTCACAGATGCTGCTTAAGCACATCCAAATTCTCCGTCTACCAAAGCACAAAACCACTCATATGAACGATTGCGTTAACACACTCTTGTGCGTTCAACCTATCCCGTCGGCTCGCCCTCTCTTTCTCACAGACACACACACATCATCTCTCTCTTTCCACCAATACACGAATCTACTTTCAGATCAAACCTGAAGTCACCAGCTGAAATGGCTGGGTAACACAGAGCGTGGACGAAGATGGGGCTCCACCTTTCTCAAAAACAAATGTTCACACTCTTTTACCAAAGCGCTAATGAAATCACAAAATCAAGTAATTTCTCACAGAATTATATCTGTACTCTCTATTCCAATACTCGAATCTACTCATAGTACCGATTAAGTTCTCACAGATTCTACTTAGCTACATCCACACTCTTTGGCTACCAAAGCACGAATCTACTCATAAGAACGATTACTTTATCACAGATACTAGTCTTGTACGGAGGGAGAGGGATACCCCGCTCTCTCCGTCTCCCTCTCTCTTTCTCGTATACAATTCATAAGCTTTCTCTTTCCACAAATACACGAATCTACTCATCAGATCGAATCTGGAGTCACCGTCTGAAATGGCTGGGTGACATCTATATCTACACACACACACACACACACACACACACACACACACACACACACACACACACACACACACACACACACACACACACACACACACACACACACACACACACACACACACACACACACACACACACACACACACACACACACACACACACACACACACACACACACACACACACACACACACACACACACACACACACACACACACACGCACACACGCACACACGCACACACGCACACACGCACACACGCACACACGCACACACGCACACACGCACACACGCACACACGCACAACACGCACGCACGCGCACACGCGCACACACGCACACACGCACACACGCGCACACGCGCACACGCGCACACGCGCACACGCGCACACGCGCACACGCACACACGCACACACGCACACACACATTCTCTGTCTCTCTCTTCCTCTCTCTCTCTGTCTATCTCTGTCTCTCTCTGTCTGTCTCTGTCTGTCTCTGTCTCTCTCTGTCTCTGTCTCTGTCTCTGTCTGTCTGTCTGTCTGTCTGTCTGTCTGTCTGTCTGTCTGTCTGTCTCTCTCTCTCTCTCTCTCTCTCTCTCTCTCTCGCAACCAGTATACCATTCTAACACACCGGGCCTGCCTCTTCCAGCGTTCAGAATGAGTGGCGTCGCATA
Organism: Allolobophora icterica; assembly: GCA_963556255.1. Taxonomy (NCBI): domain Eukaryota; kingdom Metazoa; phylum Annelida; class Clitellata; order Crassiclitellata; family Lumbricidae; genus Allolobophora; species Allolobophora icterica. The sequence continues at coordinate 30,116,296 of OY744613.1, forward strand.
TGTCCGAGATGAGGCTCAGTAGTCCCGTGGCAGTCAACACTATCTCTCTCTATCAAAGCGCGAATCTACTCTTAATATCAAATCTGGAGACCCCAGCTCAAATGGTTGGTTGACACAGGATGTGGGCGAGAATGGGGCTCCACCTTTCTCAAAAACAAATGTTCACTCTCTTTTACCAAAGCGCTTATCAAATCATAAAATGAAGTAATTTCACACAGAATTATATCTGTACTCCCTATACCAATACTCGAATCTATTCATAGTATCGATTAATTTCTCAGAGATTCTATTTAAGTACATTTACATTTTCTGCCCACAAACGCGCGTATCTACTCATAAAAACGATTACGTTATCACAGATATGGTAGGGTGGTGCAAAACGTCCCCTCGGGGCAAACACCCCATCCACCCTCTTTTCGCTGTGCTAGGTAATCACTACCTGACTGATCTGGGGTCTCTTAGTTGTAACCTATTTATAAAGCTGTCAGTCATTTTGTCCTTTTTATGTTTTTTTTATTTTTATTCAATTAAGTTGATTTTCTCGGGTTTGTTGTCAATTCTGTATGTTTAAATGGATAAAAATGCTAGGCATTGCAAAAAGTACAAATATACTTTTAAACTTACGGTATATCGAGTTATAATGCATAGTATATAATAATAATAATATTTATTTTTTAATCAAGCACCTGCAAACGCACTGCGCTGTACATGTACATGTTATGCGATAAACCTTAACTACTAACAGAACAGACAGCCTGCAATACACGGCGCAAATTGCAGCCTACAAAGCATGTCCGCCTATGGGACTCGATCTCTGTACCTCTCGCACTCTACGCCAGATGTTATCCAATGCGCTATCGGGCATTGGTTCTTTTATTTTACGTTTTTGTGTGATATATTAAATCTAACAAGGTAGCACCAAGCGGGCAAAACGCCTGCTAAAGGAGACGTTTTGCTTCACAGTCGGGGCCTTTTGCTCCGCATCAACATTGTTATTTACCTCGTTATATGCTCAATATCTTTCAATATCACATTATTTTTCAGTTGCTTATTAGCCTTTTGATTGAGAGTCACTCGAAAAGACCATCAAAGTGATGCTCTAATCGTTATTATAACGATGATATAGATAACATGGACGATGCTATCATTACATCAGTTTTGATGTCTATTCTCAGTAACAGTGTTTACAAAACATTATTTTCCATCTTTCTAAAAATGGTGCGAATAAAAAATGAAAAGCAGACAGAGGTAATCGTGATAGGCTACTGATTCTCTAAGTGCTGGTCTGGAGACAGTTTATCCAGGAACTTCGCTTAAAACGGCGGCCAAGCTTACACCAAAAATGCGGCGTCTGTACGAAAGTCTCCCAACTTTGGATCCTTAGACTCGGCAATTTATCTGTAATATTTTAGCAAGAGTATGAATAGCAACTGGTGGAACACAACAAAATGACGGGAAATGCTTTACATGGTTTGGCATCATATGGGTTCTCCTCGCATATTAACACCATCTGTTGTAAAGCTAAACAATCCTTTTTGCTCAAGTCTAACTAAATATATACACAATTATATACACATATATTGGCTGCAAATATATAGTTATTTAGATAAATACATTTCGTTTATCAGTACAATGCCTAGTTATTTATGTCTTGTCTAGCTAGGGTCATTTTCTTAATCACACAACGTTTTCTAATGACAACATCGCGCTAACAACGCGCCAACCTCGTAGTGGTGTTATTCATTGTCCCAGCTTCCTACGCATTCACAGTCTTTTTCAAAACTTTTTACACCATACTTTGAAGAATATCTAACAGGTAAGGGGCCATCCACATATTACGTACGCACTTAGGGGGGAGGGGGGTCGATTTTGGCGATTTTGCGTACGGGTGCGAACGGGGGGAGGGGGGGTAACAAAATGTGTACGTACCAAAAATAAATTTCAAATTATGACGTCCACATTAGCCTATTTATAACTCTGTATTATCCTATAGTCGTCCCATGGCATTTTATTACATTATATAAAAGCCATGTGCAGTTATTCTGTGCTGTGAACGACACCTATAATTTGTCTATATTGGCCCTTCAATAATCTGGCCTAAAGTGCAGACAGGCTGCCTGGAGACACTTTCTGCAGCTGGTCATCGGGGGGGGGGTGCGTCAAACGTACGTACTCAGGGGGGGGGGGTGGTGGAAGAAAGTACGCTTGCGAACAGAGGAGGGGGTCCAATTTTCCCGGATTTTGTGTACGTAATATATGGATGGCCCCTAATGATGCGTTCTCTGTGGCAACGAAGCTGAATTGTTAGCACTTGACATGAGTACTGAAGCCACACTGATGAAAACGGTTGGAAAATAAAACTCTGCTACGATTTATAGAGTAAACTACGCGAAGTGATAATTTGAGGCTTCAGTGGTATTTCGTAAGTTCTGTTTCATTATTTAATTTTTTAGGTTATGGTTTAATGAAATAACCTGATTGATCTGAACGCGTTTATTTACAACTGGAGTATTTGCCCAGCATAAGTGTCTCTGTTTCGTGAACGCGACAATGCAACATAAAACTGGCCGTGTGGGTTAGGAGGATCCCTGTGCCTGCATTCGCACGACGCAGGCCTTAGACAGCATGAGTTACATTCCACAGCGCAGCCCGTGTCCCTGCATCGGGCGAGCTCCTTGTACATTCCATACAGTCCACGCGCCTTCATCGGGCTCGCCCGATGCATAATTCATCAGCCCGTGCGACTGCATCGGCCACATTCCAGAGCGTTTATCTTACAATGGACACACAGAGCTGGGAAAATATATGAGTTGAGACAGTTCATTCTATTATACATGAAATGTAATCGTCTGTAAAATGTGAATTTTGTACAGAAGCATATCTAAGCGAGAGCTTTGCAGAATTTTATACCGGTATTTTATATGTGGCGAAATTGTAAGACGTCTCTCGATGTACGATTGATTCTTAAATAACTCCAATCAAATCTATTTTGTTCTTCTTCATTAGTGATTGAGCAGATGGATGATGAAGTTAGTCGTCTTCCCGTTCTGCATATTTTGGGTGTTCGAGATTTTTTTCATTTGTCTGTGTTACACGTAAAGCAACGACTGATGGCTGATGATTCGATGCGGTCAGCTGCTGCGGATGCTGAGCGTACTGCACGGGAACAGAAAGCATCTACAATGACAATAGAACGGCTTGGATAACATTAACCCATCGCCCATGCTTCAGGCAGCCTTAAATCTTTATATACTTTACAATATATAAAATATCTGGAAACTTCAATAACGTCTTTGCATAATAATACACACGGCAATAATTTGTGATCAAAACCAACCCAAGCCGACTGTCTGGAACTAATGAATTTTATTTCGCATCATAATATCTATTTGCGCGAACATAGTGATAAGTCTACTGAATCGTTATAAATTAAAAGTTAATTAACCTGTAGTTGTGCATCCACCTTTACCGAACATGTTATGGTCACCAATGAACTTTTCAACCCAAAATATACATGTATGTAAAAGTTTAGATGATAGAAATGTCTTTACAATTATATATGCTTTACAACCTTCATCCAACCTAATCCTATAGAATGCCAATGCTTAATCCGTTTAAATTCTTTTCGGTTACTTCTTGAACTGAGAGTAGCCTAAGTCAAATAGGCGCATCTTAGAACCCCACTTAATGACAGAAATAGGTTATTTGATACACATGATGTGGATCTCTCTAACCTCGACCCTTGACAGACAAGATCCCGACCGTTCATTTGGAAATTTAGATTCATAGTCTATTTTCTCGATGATGAAGGTAGGCACACAGCCCTAAATTTCCTAACTTTGACTTCCGAATAATGAGTCCGAATAAATTTAAAGGCGATTGACCTACCTGCTGATTTGAAGTCCCTTCGTAAGGAGCGTGCTGAGGTACATTTGATAGGCCTATCATGTGTACTGGATTGACCTGATGATAAAAAGAAGCGTCAGAAACGTAAAGGTATTTGCTTTTTACGTATGCCCTAGGGCAGGTTTGGTAAGTTAAGACAAGACTAAATGAAGTAAGTCTAGGGTAAGGTATTATAAGGCAGAGGTTCTAGGGGTAACATTCTGTGAGGTCGTATAAACAAGATTTGGTAGATTAGGCTTAAGATAATTATAAGGTGAAACCATGCACAGTAAGGTTAGACGTGTAAAGCCTAAAAAAGTGAGATAAATTCGAGTCTAATAGATATCAAACATAACACTAATTTAGACTGATAGTTTTGGCGTATTTACTTACTTAACACTTACATACTTAGTTCTTCCTGTGTATGTCTTTTTCCTTTTCCATTCGTATCTGTCCATTGCCAGTCTTCCAGCCTCATCCCATGACATCCCCAACCACATATGCTATGACATCAAGAAACATGAAGTAGCAGAACTCATCCACGGACCCAACCTTGCTGTCGTCCATCGTGATCCAATCAGTTTCATTACATTTTTCCGCGAACATGATCTTTGTTTTTTCTGTCTTGATTGTGAGTCCCATTCATTTACCTATTTATTGCTAAGTTTACCATTGATTTCTTATATAAGATATAACCGATTAACCTGTGCTGAAGTTTTTAAGGAGCAAAGAGCGCTGCATCCGAATGCGAAAAGCCAGATTCCGAAGATGATAGCCAATGATGCGCCACCAGTCAGCATACCGTTCGCAGCAAGTGCGTACGCTCTCTGGCACAAACAAGAAACACGCATTTCTTCATAAATTTATACATTGTCAGCTTGTAATTGTAATGAATGTATTTAAGAATGAATTACGTATGTTTGTAAGCATCTGTTTACTTGTGAATGCATGCACATGTAGGCCTATTTATGTGGGCTCATTCTATGTTGTGTGCAAACTGTGCA